>OY744520.1:78359461-78434461 GCA_963556195.1 Sepiola atlantica
TGGCTTGGTTATATGTAGGCATACCCTTAATGACAATAAAAGTGTAACAATTTGGGAATTTCCTTGCTTTTTTACATTTAGTGTATATGAATTTTAATCTTAACCCTATTATGGGCATATGATTTCAGTATACTGGCATTTATCATGGAATGTCACTATTTTTGTAAAGGCTATGCCTCAAGACAATGGTAATTTTTTTTCTCGAAAACTAAGAAAACTGAAATTTAAATGCCATCAACTAGACCCTAGAACCTCTATCTCTGCCAAAAATAAGCTGAATCACTTAAATAGTTTATGAGATACATGGTGGCAGACACGAACGTACGTAGCCACGGATAACACAAAATCACTCCTGACCTTTCTGGATCTCTGGGTTGCCTTGTCTAATGATGCTGAAATTCGACACATTTATAGAATCTATCAAATGAAAATTGTGTGCATAGTTTTAAATAATTTGCATTATTGGTGTTTGAGTTATGACTGATCAAAGAAATGAGATTTCTTGCATAGGTCGTTTTTGAAGTCTATTAAGGGATAGAGCGCTATCGCGCCTCCCTTGATTTAGTAGTTAACTAAAAGCGAACTTTTAGGAAAGGTAAAACCTATTGTGAAAAGTATACAGCTCAATATACTGGATAGAGCAGATAGATAGATAGAAGGATGAAAAAGAAATTAGAAACGACACGAAGGCAGATCACTCCAACTCAGTTGCTCAACGCAATGTGTATTCCGCAAAAAGATCTGACCCCTCTTGCATCCACGAACGAACCCTCTATTGGACTATTTACCCTTTGGAGTATATCTATTTTGACCGCACTTGAAGACGGTGGTTTCTGGAGTTTAACTTTGAAACCTCTCAATTTATTTCCCGTGCCTTCTAACGGCCTACCTAAAAAACACTTTCCCCGCTGGACTTTTTGACACGGGATTTTCTTACAATCGGGCACATGCTTGCATTCGGAGAGAGTTTGCTTTTTTTCCCCACAATCTTTGTGTTACTTTTTCAGATTTTTAATCTTGGCTTTTCGCCAACTCATTTATCCCTGCAATTTCCTCTGATGATAAGATTTTGATCTTTGAAAAGCCTGGCTTAAGGAAAAAAATAATTAAATAAATTACTTTTTGCGGAATACACCTTGCATTGAGCAACTGAATTGAAAGTGATCTGCCTTCGTCGCTTTTCTAATCCATATTCATCATTCTCTCTCCCCCCCTCTCTCTCTCTCACTCTCTCTCTCTCTCTCTTTCTCTCTCTCTCTCTCTCTCTCTCTATATATATATATATATATATATATATATATTGAAAGGGAGGGATTATAAATGCCACTTTACAGAATTCTTACTTTAAATATAAAACATACTAGTGTATATAGATGTAATCATACCGTTTATCGAAATATATTTTTTAAGTAAATCTTATTTCGACTTTTTCATGTGTTTTTCACACCACGAGAAACGATGCCACAGACAGATCAACAACACACTATTCTTCTTCGATTCAGTTGTATATTCGTGAAACAATTTAGCCGCGTTTGGATGATGCAAATGATTTGGATCGTCAACTATACATTAACACAATACTTAAAGTGAAGTTTTACGGCTCAGTATAGACAGGGGTATTTATCCACTCGTCAGTCGCTTCGTTGACTTGCGTTTCGCAAATCTGTAACTGGAATAGAATAACTGTCCGTTCTCCTTTCAATAGATATCCATACTTAACAAATTTCTCTTTTGTGCATCTATTTTGGTTTTCGAGAAATTGCATCCGCTTGCTAACATAGAAAAACATTTCAGTGGGTGTGTTAATATATTTGCCTAGTTGGCAAAGATTGAATTGCTTTTGTGTCGATATAAAATTGTTGATCTTACGGTTAATCAAAACATTTAAGAGTGACACTTGTAACACTGAAGATACTAACTTATGTGAAGACTTCTATGATAAGCTTAATGTTACTGGAATTAAGATAGTTCGGTGGCATTTTACAATGGTCAGCATCAGACGTGTACAGGACATTGTTTGAGCAAATGTTAGAGCGGTACATCGGTAAGACAATCTTTATTTCATGTTATTTAATGGAGATCGCTCCAGACAAGGCATGACGCTACTTGATGTAAGGAACTAAAAATAATTCCTTCAAAGTTAAACACTAGCCAACGATAGTTTGAGATAGATAGATTCCAAGCCCGAAAATAGCAATTTTTCAAACTTTGTCAGAAACCTCGATCATGGTATGTTAGGAATAAAGAATAGCATCAGGGAAGCAAGAGTTACGAGGCTAAAGAAAGTCAACACAAGAAAATGCAACAACTAAAGTTCTGCTGGTAATGACGTTGCTTATACATAATATGATAAGGTCATGCAAGATTACTATGAAGGGAATGAGTATATATTGTAATTTAGGTTGTGAGAATATAGACGAGAGTGGTAAAATCACCAATATTGCGGAGTCAGCGCTGTTGAGTCTGGTTACATCGGAGAAAAATGTAATTTCCCCTCCAAGTTAGGGAGCATGGATGTGAGGCATGTGTGCCTTTAACTAGTAGAGTCAATCCAAGATACTCGCCAACGAGTTTGTTTCGGTTGCCGTAAGTTAAGAAAACTTACGGCCATTGGTAGTATTACATTTTCTGAGTTATCTATGAATGAGTTACTGAGACGGGACACCCTGTTTTTCTGCACCAGCCGGCAATGAGGGATGGGAGGGCGGACTGAGAATTCTAAATACAACAGAAACAGGGACAAAGTAGGCAAATTTATTTTCTTTTTTTGTTCTCTAACTAAATTCTATTGGGAGAGAGGGTGGACGTAAGTTAAGAGAGCGTACGACCATTGGTGGAATTACATTTTCTCGGTCATCAGTGAGCAGTGATAGATGAGGGGCGATTGAGAATCTCAATTATCAAAAAGGTGGAGGACATTTTTTCCCCAGATCGCTGACTGAATTCTCTTATCGAAAGGGTGAGGCCACGCACAACTGATCTCAATATAAGTCGACGCGTAACAGACTTCAGGGACTCGCTTTTTCTCGCCCACTGAATCAACGTTGTTCTGAGACGGACCCCCGCCAGACTTAGGCAATCTCGCTAAAAACTTAAAAGCCGTCCATTAACAATTAGACAGTTAGTTAAAAACACAGAGTCGGGATATGAAATTATAGTACTATCTTTAATAGTATAATTATAGTTCTCTTTTGTTTTCTATATTTTTGCCAAATAATTCTTATTCTAAAAAAGACCAACATAACGAGTTCTTGAATTTTTATAATTTCAGCATTTTAATCGTTCTCTCACGATTAAGATAATTACTTCATTATGGTACCGATAATGAGTTGTTGAATACTTTTATTTTATTTTTTACAATTTTATTTATTCCGCATGAAATGACGTTTCGCAGTGGTACTAAGATGCTTACCCAATCCGGATAATTACCCACTGATCTACCAATCACAACGTGGGAGTGTGGTTATCGCTGGACCTGGCCTTTACACATCTGCAGCTTTCATCAGGACGACAACACATCCTGACAAGTGCCGGGTCACCAACCGAACTCAGGAACGGTAAAATTGGTGACGTGACCGACGACGCGAACGATAGTATTTTATATATACAATTTAAATTAGATGTTAAAATGCGATTATTGACTAAATACTTTATACTCATCATGCTATAAACTAAAAATATATAAATAGATGATTGATCAATATGTGCTTCAGAGTCAGAATGACCTTATACGGCGCCCACACCCTTACAATTTAAAAGGATTGTTAAAAAAGAATAAATGAACAAGATATGAAAACAAATATGTTTATAGCCATCCCTTTGAGCAAGAAATAGAAACACCCTTTCTTGTGTCCTTCAATCGCTTTATATTTGTCTTTTTTATCTTTCAGGCAATTAAAAAAATCTATCATACACGTTGCTTGTTGAAGCACATCTAATCAACTTCTTTCCCTTAAAAATCGATAGGGATCTATTTTCCCTGTGTTCGCATCGGTGCTTTGAACATTGACGTGAAAGAAAACGCGTGTACGCAATTGTTTTGCTTGAATAGTCGATTGGGCAAGGTATGCAATTAGAAGGTTGCGATCATGTCGGAAATGATCGTTAGGTTTGAAAGATATGGTAATTAAGAAAGAGTTTCGTTATAAATATAGGAAAATAGAGAATCAAAAATAGAATTTTAAACAGAAATTAAATTTCAGTTATGAAAGGAAAATTCGAAAGATGAAATAAAAAGAAATTGAAGGAAATTTGGTTTCTAAAAGATGATATGAATAGAAAACTTAATTGTTTTGAAGGAAGATAAATGAGTACAAGTAAAATAATAATTATAATATCAGTAGTAATAATAATAATAATAATAATAATAATAAGAAGAAGAAGAAGAAGAAGAAGAAGAAGTAGAAGAAGAATATAACGCGAGTAAGATATTTAAAAGTACACTAGAAAAAAAGGACCGCGTAATAAAGCACGAAATTAAATTCAAGAAGGAAAGACATACAATAGAAAGATGCAAAAGAATGATAAAATAGGTATGACAGAAATATGAAGAATAATTAACTAACGGAAAGAATGACGAAGTGGGGTATAAAAACCAACGATCGGAAAAGCACAACAGAAATGAAGACAGTGCGAAAAGGACCAACGAAATAAAGTAAAATAAGAACATCTAATTATAATATAACGAACACTTTCTCTGTCAGGATTTTTTTCTGACGGTCACCGAGAATTTTTGAAAACATAAGAAATACATTAGGGTGCATCTTAACCACTAAATAATACATAAATAAACAATAAATAAATTTGCGGCATTACTGGTAATCGAAACATTAACCTTGCTGGGTCAAGTATTCTGTCCTTACAACCTGACATACAGATCAGAGATTGTAAGACGCCTCCTAAATTAATGTACTTATATCTTTTGTTTAGTGAAACATTGGGAAAGAAGCTTTTATGTCCCTCCTTCCTCTGTCTGTCTGTCTGCCTGCCTGCCTGTCTGTCTGTCTCTCTATCTATCTGTGTTGAACAAACACACGCATACAATGACTAATGAAAGAAAAATGTACTGTTCTTTGCGATTAATTTAAACAGATCCGCAAAGAAAGAATTAAAATGACAAATGGATCAGAAAAATATATTCAACCTCTTTCAAAACATTCAGAACGAGATAAGCTAAGAACAAATAACCCTATTCAGAATTAGCAACAAAACGATTAAACCCATTCTTTACACAAGAGGTAGGGTGTTAACCTTACGTCAGGGAAAAGATGAAAAAGTTATTTCATGTAATATCGGTACTTATTGTAAGCTAATTTACTGTTCAGCGACAGCGCGATAATTTCTGTAAATCTCAAAGACTCGAGCCGATATAGGTCCCTAATTCTTTTCGAAATAAGAGTGTAAATGCTTCAACTCCATATATTATTGGTACTAATATTCTCATTTTACTATATGCAAACTCTGAGTCAGTTTAGTTCGGTTCAAGTTCTGTAGAAGCACCTAATTTTTGCCTGCTTCGAGAATTTAATCAGCGATATTCAGTATTGAATACGTCATACTATGCTTTATTTGTTAAAAATGTTCATGTGTAATATATTTAAATAAACCAATTTTTTTTTATTGATTAAAATACTTGTCTGTATTTCAGAAATGTTGATGAGATAGATTTAAATGTAATTGAACTTTAAAAAGGGTATTTTAAAAAGTCTACTTGTTCGGCCCTAAACAAATTCAAATTCCACTTTTTTCGATTAACTTTGAACAGCCTGAAAAACTACAGAGAAAGAAGTAAAATGAAAAGTGGGTCAGAAAAGAATATAGTCCCCATCTTACATCCATGCATTATGTAACATAATAAATGATACTGAAATCTACACATTTGCATATTACTGCACTTTCAGTGGTTCACCAATATATATATATATATAATAACAGATATTTCAATATACATAGATCAACACATAACTGCATTTTAATGGTATGATAGACGTATGTAATAAATGATAATGTAATGTACATTACTTAGCGAATCACTGCAGTTTCATGGTGTATCTATATATATATATATATATATATGTATGTATATATTTATATATATATATATATATATTACATGTACATCTATATATATATATATATATATATATATATAAGTGTGCACTGTACATAGCTTAACATATTACTGCATGTCTTATTAATCACCGATATATATATATATATATATATATATATATACACATATATATATATATATATATATATAAATATTATACATAATAATGGAATATACATAGCTGAGCACATTAATGAAGTTTCATATAAATATATATATATATACATATATATATATATATATACATATATATATATATATATATATATATATATGGATGTATATATATATATATATTTATATATGTAATGAAGAATACTGCAATGCCCTAAGCTTAGGACATTACTGCAATTTAATTGTATCATATATATATATATATATATATATATATATATATATATATATATATATATATATATATATTATAACATATTTATAAATATTAATAGATGAGTGCATTACAGGATAGTCATTGTATCATAGATATAATAATAAATCATAATGCAATGTACATAGGTAAGAACATTACTGCATTTTCTATAGTATAATCGATAGGAATAATAAATTATACTGCAATGTACATAGTTTAGCAAATTAGTGTAGTTTTATGGTATCAGCGACATGTATAATAAATAATAATGTAATGTACATAGCTTAGCACAGTAATGCAGTTTCATGATATAACCGATATATGTATATATAATAATAAATAATAGTGCACTGCACATAGCTTTACACATAACTGTATGTCTTGTGATTATCGATATATATAATAAAGTATAAAGCAATTTATATAACTTAGCACATTACTGTAGTATATTGGTATCATCTTTCACTTCTCCTATGTGTGTGCCTTCAAAATAAAATAAAATATTTTCCAAATCTTCATTTTTTCTGAAGACAAACGAAACCGGTCAAATGTATTGTTTGTTTCTTCTCCTGCATTCTAACCTGTTTTCTGTTTGTCTTTATTCATACATTTTGTCTACTACGGAATGTCATTTTCATGACTTATTGTGTACCTTACCCCATATATATATATATATATATATATATATATATATATATATATATATATATATATATATATATATGGGAAGAGAAGGATGAAGGTAATCCGACGTGATGGGAAAATGAAAAAGGAAAACCAAAAAATAGATGTTTTTTATGTGTACATCAACGTTTCGTCTTTATTTATAAGACTTCATCAGTATGATAAAATAGAGAAAAATGTCCTGCAAGTACAGATACATGTAGGGTAGACATATTGGGTGGAAAAATAAAATAAAATAATGGCCCCTACTGGGTGGACGTCCGTACTTGTTGGAGAAATAGAAATGAATATTGAAGAAAATGAGTGGGGGAAAAATGGAAGGATGGGGTGAGCAAGGACTACTGTGGCTGGTGGTAAGAGAAAGAGGTGGGGGATGAGCAGGGGTAAAGTGGATGGCAGAGAGGGAGTGGAGGAAAGAGGGGGGAGGGAGGTGTTTGACCAGATGGCTGCGATCAAGATTGAATGGGAAAAGTAAGTTGGAATGTTTGTGTATGGGGGGTGTATGCAGGGAAAGGAGGATGGGTCGAGAGGGAGGGGGAGGCTGTGATTTTGGTGGATGGGCGAAAGTTATGGTCTTAGAGAGCGTTTTGAGAAAATGAGGGAATTTAAGAAGAGGTATGGGAGAAAATAGTTGAGAGGGGGAGAGGGAGGATATGTTGTGATAGGGTGTGAAATATTTGAAATATTTGGAAAATGATAGCAATGAGTGAGGGATTGGAGGGGTGGAGGAGGGCGGTGATTGAAAGGGTGAGTATGGAATATTTGAAATATTTGGAGCATGAGAAAGTTTATTTGGACTGCAGTATTAAAAACGGTAGGGAAAAAAACATTCCAACTTAAAATAATCAATTTAGCCGTCGCAGCAGTTTACAGGGTGGATGCGAAACAATAAAGTAAATACATGGAGCTTGAAAGAGAGGTAGATTGAACAAGGACATGTAAAAATAGTATAAGTATAGTAGCATTAGAAACAGTTCCGTAAATGCTGGATAATGACTAATGAAAATTGGAATCAAAGTCAGGGTTGTAGACATGCAAAAGATTAAACTAGTAGTAAACATTTGAAATATTACAAAAAAAAAAATTCTCATGTGCGAGAGTTATGTTACACTAACCAATTCCAGATAAAGCCAATCATTTGTATTATTCGGATTACAGCTCTAATCATGAATCTTATTCTCAAGACATTTCGGTCGATGTAACTTCAGACATTCTTTTACAGAAACCTAGTTCAACGAGACGCATCGGAAGAAGGTGTAAGGTTACATCGACCAGCACATTTTGAGAATAACATCGAAGATAATATCATTAGTCAGAATAATACAAGTAGTACAAATTATCAGTCTCAAATATTCCGAAACAGATCACTTATATTGTTATAGAGTGATGCTGCGTACAACCACTAAAAACACAGAAATGACATTCCATAAGATGTGAAAATGCTAGGGTGTATATGTAAGACAATAACATTATATTACACCCGTTATGGCAATTTCTCATCCCTCCAAAAAATATCATGCACGCGTAGATTACAATAACAATGGTCGTGAAGGGGGAAAGAGGACGGTACTACGACAAATATAGAGTACTATATTGTTCTCCACTGGAATCATTGGAAAGCTTATTACCACATAAACCTCAGAACAAACGAACGACCGTTACCAGCGATAAAGCAATCAATACCGGTTGTTGTCGGGTTATCTGGCAACAACAATTTATTCTTATCCCCCGTGTACTTAGCCCCAGGCGGACTTACCAAAGCAGAGTTTCTTTACAAGTGTTCTCGACCGTGAAACAGTTACTATGGAACTGCATTCAAAAATATAACAACATAGTCGTCTTAAAATTTGATATAAATCCTTTGTCATGAATATTCGAACTTGATCCATTCAATTTATCATTCGCAATCCTTTTATGAGCTTCTTTATCGCTCAAATGACAATCATTTACTCTAATGAACACTAATCTCCGAGAGGCGTTTGGGCTTGATAAGTGGTCACTCTATAAGTAAATAAAGAAAGCAGTATGAATTGCAACAGAGTTGATTGAATAAAACGAAGTATACTGAAGGTCAGAGCAGATGTGTGATATATCAGCCTCCAGTGAAAACCCGCATTTCTTACCACTGAACGATACCTGGTAATTATGAAGCGAGTTCGAAATAATAATGATAATAATAATAATAATAATAAGAAGAAGATGAAGAAGAAGAAGGGGGAGAAAATAGGGAATAAGAATAAGAAGAATAAGAAGAATAAGAAGAAATAGAAGATGAAGAATGAGAATGAGAAGAGGGGCACACACAACAACAATAAGGGTGATACTCATGATAGTACAACGACTACCCCTAATAATAATTAATTAATAAAATAAAAATAAATAAATAACGAGCATTTAAAACAGTCATATACTGATCAAAAGAAGGCTTACAAATAATAGAATTCAAAAGAAATCAACAGCATTTTTAATATAAGCGAAATATGCCTTCGGTGCAAGTAGGAAATTATTGAAGCGAAAGGAAATACAATATTTCCGTTATCTTTATCATCCATGCGAGATTGTATTTCTTCCTACGATGAAAAGCAGAAAGGTATCAAACCATATAAGATGTGTAAAGAAGTTGAAGCAATATTTGGAAATAGAGTTTTATGAGTGAACAGATCCTCGGTCGAATTTGATCAATAAGTAAAAGAAATGGGCCGCGTGATAGAACGAATGTCTATCGTCTTTGACTATCGAATTGGATATCCTGAGTTCAACTCTGATGATATCGATCGTGCTCAATTACATATGAATACATTTGATAAACATCGTAACTCACAATATACCGCTAGATACAAGTGAAATATCAATATTATCTCGATGAATCATTTTAATTGACTTGATTATAATAGTTATTGTGTTTCATTATGAAAAAATCAGTCGAACCAATAAAATATTCCGCTGATTAATAAAATGTGTACAACACATCGTTTAAAATATATATTAACCCTTTAAATGCTTTATATTCTATAGTGGCTTGAAAACATTCTCATAATTGAAGATTCTGATTACCTATTTAGCGGGTGTGCTTATGGAGCATCATGCTAATACCTATTCACACCTGTCAGCAGGCCGGTTGCAGATGTTAAACAAGTTGAAGTTTGATACATTTTCGTTTTCGTAAGTATATTAAAGAGACATTTTGTCAGAATGTATCACATTTTGAAACAAAAAAAACATTTATGGGTTTAGTTTGTTTAGTTAAGGGGGAAATGTTTATAAAAGAAAGAGTGGCATTAGGTTAAAAAAAGGAAGAAATTCGTGCAAATTCATATTGATTGGAAGTATAATTGTTTTAATTAGAATTGATCGCTGAATAATCCTTATGTTCAACGTATAAGTGTATTCTCCTTAAAAACAAAATAATTACATACATTACAGTAGTTATTGTAATGATGTCGATTATAATTCCCTTATTTTAATAATATATGTATCACATATTATTTAAAACTATTCAAATGTAATTTTATTAAGCATCTACTATCGCGGACACAACATATAATTGCATGTGATTTTTCAGAACCGAAGGCAGTGGTTACTTCATTTTGCGTATTAACTATTAGACACCACAGTAACATTATTCGAAATCTCGACGAAAATATTAAAAGGCAGGGTGTGCTTCTTATTTGTGTATGATTACTAATGATATTTACGCATCATACTTGTTTTCTAAGTAAAATATACAGCATTTGTGTTAGTAGAAGTCATGTTTAAAACGACACGAACATATACCAAAGGTTTTTCTAATTATACTATGTTTTGATGAAATTGACTTTTACGCGTCTAGTCTTCTGTTGTAAAAAAAGGCAACGTAACGAATACATTCTTCCATTATGGATGCTTTTTGTTTGAAAAAAAAAGAAACTATTGATTCCGAATGTTAGTGTTATTGAAACTTGTTTCAATTCGTTAATTTTAACGCATCCAGTTTTCCATTGCGAACGTTAACAAAGTTTAATTTTTAGCGTAAAAGTAACGTTATTTATTCATAAAAAAATATATATTAAAATTTGCAGTCTTATACTGAATAGTTAAAGAACTAAATTCCTCTATGGTTTACAGAAGGCAGGTTACCGATTTATTATTTTTGTTTACGTTTCGTAATTTTTAAGACGATAGATTGATAATTTGTGTTATTTGTAATTATTCCGACTAAAGTTCTCATCTTGGGGTTTCTTCTCATAACGTTCGGCCTCTGTAACTTCCGACCTTCTTCAGTTGCGCCTTGTCAAACTCAGTAATCTATATGTCGAACATGGGAATCTGTACAGAATGTCAAACGAAACCCTTTATCTAGTCTACGGAGGTAGGTTTATTTGGTTCCGCCATTAATGTGTTCTTTGTAACATTCTTCTGAGCTTTGAAGGTTCAATCCTCAACACAGGCGATGGTAAATAATACTACTTTTAATTACTTCTACCCAGTCATGGCTGACGTAACGAAAGCAAGCTACGTGAAATCAATAACGTGTTCCGTTCGGAATTCCGTAATGATTCCCGAGTTCGACATAAATATTCCCGAGTTCGACAAGATACATCTAAAGAAGGTCGGAAGTTATATCGAGCGAAACGTTGTGATAATAGCATCCCATATAAGAACAGTAGTCCGACTAATCTAAATAATATATATGTTTATTTACTTAATATTTCTTGATTACTGTTAGGAATTATCAAACGAACCATTACCATTCATCACCTACTAACAAATGCAAGATTGTTCCCTAGAAGTGAAAAGCAGTCGCTCCAGAATTCCAGTACTCCCGCCTCATTTTTGTTCCCCGTTGCAAATAATATTTCGTTTATGCAGTTGTCTACGTAATTCTTGTTGATAATATTCATTAGTTTTCTCTGGAATCTAAGGGAAAATATTCCACAATTCCCCGTTCCTTACTTGTGAACATTTCGATAGCGATGTCCCTACTTCTTATTCCAATCCTATTTGACACTATACGTGCATTTATCTTATCTTCTTCTTTACACTCATCATATTCATATTATTATTATTATTATTATTATTATTATTATTATTATTATTATTATTATTTGTTCACTAGACCTTTTCACACAATTCATTATCAGTGATTGCTCACTAATTATTATTATTACTCGATATGATTGTTCACACAAGTCATTAACAGAAATCACTCATTGTCAATAAATATTGTTCTCTGGAGGCTGAGTGACAACATCGCCCCAGATTACCAATACCTTCCGCATTTTTCGATAACCATTGCACAATTGTTTACGTTATCGCAACAGCTTTTAACAAATGTATTCTCGCTGGCAGCAACTTTTTTATTATAATTATTATCAGTGTTATTAATATAAATATGAATAGGTTGAGGATTGTGTCTTATTGGTAAAATATTCACGACATACACAAATAAATGTTATTACTGTTTTCATAACTCTATCATAAACATATAAATAGCTCATGTATATTATATAAATTAAATTCGGCTTCTTCCGCCTAAAATAAACCTATGTGCACTTATCTTTGAGACAGAAAATGAATTAAAATATGTGTCATACAGTTCAACATAAAGAAATTAAGAAATATAGGTCACGAATTGAACACACTTTCTACAGAAAGGCTGTCATAAGCAACAAAATAAATATATTAATTCACGTTAATATCATTCGTATTCTCTTCCCAAACGTTTTAATAACTCTAATCGTTATATTATATAAGTATATGTGTCAATTATATTTTGTGTTTATATATACTTACAGTATTATTGAAGTGGTTACATAGACATAATTTTCTCAGTCATTTTAGATGTCGTCCACCAGTTACGAGTAGAATTTGGAAAATAATAAGTAGATTGCCATATTCGTAAATATCATGTGTGCATAGATATACTAATGTAAACTTGTCTTAAACAGATATTAATTAAATATAAATTATTCTTCCTCATTAACAATAAGATTCGTAGTAAGAAAAGCTGTGGAAATTGAGACGGTATGTCATCGTTTTTAATCCCGAAATGGTAGTAAATAATAACAAGTAGTATATGCTATCGATGGTGTGTATTTCAAAACTACATAAATTAAAATACCATTTTGGCTTTCACCCCCCCCACACACACATACATATTTATATATATATATATATATATATATATATGTAGAGAGAGAGAGAGAGAGCGAGAGAGAGATAAACAGAGAGAGAGACAGAGACAGAGACAGAATGATAACTTGATATACCAACATATGGTCTTTTATAGGGTTTAATATTCTCTAGCAAAGGAAAAGCTAGGCAGCTAAAAGTTTTAGGAAACTGGGGAAGTAATCAAGAAACGAACACATTTGAAAAAAGATTTCGCAAAAGAAAAACACAAACCGAACAATATAAATCATCTGTACTTCGAATTGTGTAAATTACACTTAACGAAACATAGGGTTTGGAATAACAGCATTCTCACAAGCTAAACATTTATACTATTGCCAATAAATGCTCTATAAGCAAGCCACAACTACATGAAATTAATCAATGAGATTGGTAACCGAAAAAGTTGCAATAAAGACTAAATAAATGTGTATTGAACCGTGAGGATTAGGAACCTTTGATGTCTTACTTGCAAAGTATCGCAACATTTCAGAGTAATTCACGCGTGTAGTAGTTGAACGGGTACTTAACATCAGGAAGGGGCTTTTCAGCAGCTTCAAAGACGCAAATTAAGCGTCATAATGTTTGTGAACTGGATAACATTCGTGTCTGACAAATGACTTTGACTATCAAGTTTATCAATCAGCCCCCCCCCATTAAGCGTTCGCCGAAATGTTGCATACTACTTTTTCAAAACGATGATAAACCTCAGCCAAACAATTTATCGAGGGATAACGCTCACTAGAATAGTCTCCAGAATCGACAACTTGCTTTTGAGGAATCACATTCATCCTAGTTTGCAGAACATTCTGCGCAAAAGCCCAAACGGTTTAAGACAAAACAGATCAAACCTTTACTAGAGTATAACACCAGTAGTATAATTAAGAGCCGTAAAGTAAAAAAAGTTACAGTTGTTATTATATTTGCCGATTTTTTCAAGGCTTTTATTCCATCCATTGTGGCAATTATGATGAGTTCATTTGGGCGTATTGATTACACAACCTAACATGTTTTTACAAAAGTTTTGTTTATTGTATTTTTTTACTGTATTAATCAATGTTATCTGCTGATTCAAAAAATGTTATTATTATTTCTTCTGTATCATCTACCGTTATAGATATACATTGCATCTCAATGTCATCACATATTGGAAAACGATATATGTTCTGCTACTAAATGTATATCTGATTTTCTCATTCCGACCAATTACTATGTACAAATTATCCAGATATGTGTGTGGTTATTATATTGGAAAAAAGCAGAGTTTACATAAGATCGTGAAATATGACAAATTGTGGATAGTATACAGACTCTATTCTGGAATACTCATGGGTGACCAGGAAAAATAATAGGCTCCTCATGTGATATATTATAGCTGTCTATCTACTCTAGAAGCGTCGATAAGAATTACAGGAAGGGCAATATTTCTTGCTATTCCAATTGTATAGAAGAAGCCGAAGAACAATCTCGATGACTTACTTTTGTATGATTCATGTGACAAAGTACATACAAGTTAAAGGAAAACAAGCCCTTCAGTATCCAGACATACCATCATGTAGAACACCTGTTCCACATGATTACAGCATGCTAGTACCACAACCACCAGAAAATATAAGTTTACTTCTCATCGTTCTCTCCAAAAGTGTTACTTTTAATTAAATTAATTATTAAGTATTTACAATGATTTATTGTCCTACAGATTAATGGTATACTAATGTTATTCAAGTCTTTATCAAGTTGCTATATGAAGTTATTTTTTCTTTACAGACGGAAGATGCAATGGGTATTTCATCTGAAGGGTCAGCAAGTAGCAGCAGACAAGAAATAAAGGAAGCTTTTGTACCAAAAACGACTTCGGAGCCTTACTTTCCAAATCAGAGTGAGCTAGATGATTTAATCAGGGGTTTAAGTTGCACTAAGTCAGGAGCTGAACTTCTTACATCAAGGCTGAAGGAACGGAATCTAGTAGGGGAGGACTGCAGTTCATCTGTGTACTAAAAACAACATGAAGAATTTTAAATTTACCATGCCATGATCTGTGTTATTATAATGATGTCACTGGTATGTTTACTGCTCTTGAACTCACGCATTCTTCCTGCAGAATGGCGACTGTTCATAGATAGTTCAACACGAAGTCTCAAAGCAGTATGGCTCCACAATGGAAATAAGTACCCATATTTGCCTCTTGTACCCTCCGTACAGAGGAAGGAAACTATGATAATGTCAAACATCTTCTTGACAAAATAGATTATGCTAGATTCAAGGGGGATGTTTGTGGTGATTTACAGGTACTTGTTTTCTTGCTTGGCTTGCAAGGAGGATACACAAAGTACTCATGTGTCATTTTCTCATGGGGCAGCAGAGCTGATAATGATCATTACAAGAAAGTTCATTGGCCCCCACGGGTTAAACTGCAGCGAAGAATGACAAATGTTTTCAGACAACCGCTAGTAGATTCCAGTAAAGTATTATTATCCCCACTTCATATTAAACTAGGATTGGTAAAACAGTTTGTGAAGACCTTATATTTTGGAGGAGAAGCTTTTCAAGAAATTCGTCCCATGTTTCTAAAGCTATCAGAGGCTAAGATTAAAGGTGGCATTATTTGTTGGACCCCAAGTAAATGCAATGTTGAAGTGGGAGAAACTGGAACGAGCGATGATAACAATTTAAAAAGAAGCTTGGTGCGCATTTCGAGATGCAGTTCGTGGATACTTAGGAAATCACAAGGGTCCTAATTAGAAACAACTGGTATCAAAGCTTATTGAGAACTTCAAGAAACTTAGTTGTCGTATGTTCTTAAAAGTTTATTTTTTGCATTCTCATCTTGATTCTACCCTGATAAACTTGGTGATGTCAGTGAAGAACATGGTGAGATATTATAAGAGGACATCGCAACAATGTAATGAAGACATCAAGGACGATGGTATTATATATGGTCTCTTGTCAGAAAAGATGAAAGTGTGCACTTTAGAAAATCTTGATAGGCAAAGCATTTCTAATCTTAACACAAAAGCTATCAAAACATTTACATTGCAAAGTTTATGGTTTGTTTTGTTCTAACTAGCATCGTATTTAGTAAATACCATTCACTATATGAGAAATGTACTAAATGCAAAGTAATTATCTTCACAACATACTGCTGTAGAGAAACGCTTTGTGTAAAACGCTAAAATATTAAATTAAGAAAAAAAATATCGATGCCCAAACGAATGTGATTTTCCAATTCAGTAGCAAAAATACATAAAAATACATACATAAATACAAATAAACAAAACATGTGTTATATTGTTTAATCAGCGGTCATAATAATGTATAACAACTTTCACTCAAAGATAAGATCTCACAATAGAGACACGAAGCTCTTCAAAATTCTTAAGGGCGATTGTACGGTGAAACACTGGTTCGTTTCCTATTCATTCTGTGTCTAATCTACGCTAGCGAACAACTCCTGGTTTCTCGCTTGAAAGAGCAAAAAGTGCGTGCAACGCAGACTAGAAATAACCGATGCAAATTAAGCAGAACATCTTGTTTTGTTTTTGGCACGATTGATGGGCCTAGTGAACTTCTCCATATAATTGAAGACGTGCCTATTGATAATTGCCTCTACATTTAATTCTGGCAAAAAATAATTCACCAGCTAAAACCCAGTAGAAAACATCATTCTGAACTACGGCAATAACAGCAAAACTGTCCACAAATTGGTATATCTCGCCTGCCTATAAAGTCGTTCCTTTCTGTCAATATAAAAGTGGATGTTTTGGTGCGACGCGAAATCAGTTTCGCTCTACGAAGCGTACGGATATTTTATTGGATATCAGTTGGAAGAAAATACGCAATTGTGAAACGTCTATACGAACACTTCCCTCTTAGCTGACTCTCCTTAAAAAAGAAACATATTGGGTGTTCTATTCTTTTCTAGAGAAGTAAATCTGATGTATAAGTGACACTCTGTTATTGAATCCTTTACTTGGCAAATAATTTGTTAGATAACATCATCAACACTGCTTTGACTAACTTTTATAAAGGTGGATGTCATATAGACGACTTGCCCTCAGCGTGGTCAGACAGAGAATGTTGGGGAAAATGGGTCAGGCGAATCGTTGACAAATTCTCAACCTAATATATATATATATATATATATATATATATATATATATATATATATATATATATATATATATATATGTGTGTAACTTTTTAAATAATTATATCTTGTATATATCATATATTATAATATAAAATAATATCATAAATTGCTTATATATTGTTAAGTACGTCAGTAGAACTTACTTTTAATATTGGAATATAGTTATAAAAATTAAGCTACCCAGAAACGATGAAACAGCTGTCTTAGATATACTATACATGTTGAGAAAGTTGAATTTGGTTTCAAGAGACGTTTCGACGAGTCGTTTGAAGTTTTTTGTGTGAGGAGGGTCCTGGATTTTTGTCACGATTTTTAATGTGAGTTTTTTGTATATATTTTGACTTATTATTACTTTTCTTAAGAACTTATTAAACTATTCCTATTTTCATTTCTCGTGTTTTTAAAATGATGTGTTTTCCTGTTAATATATAATCAACAATTTATCAATGAGGTTTAGTCGGATGCTATGTATTTTCTTGAGTTTGATGTGACACGCGCTTAAGATGCATAAAAAGTATTAAATTTAGAAAAAATAAACATGAAAAATAAAAAACAAATGTAATTTTCATTGGTTTGTGAGACAAAATGGGTTTACAGGTGTTTGCCGATATATACAAGTACATAAATTGAAATAACAGATAAAAGTTATGGTTGTGGTTGTTTGATGATATATGTAGATAAAATAATTGATCGAACATATGAAAGTTATCATTTTTGATTGATTGTTTCTATGGCTATTATAATGCAACTATAAGATATATATGTTTTGAAGCTTGTAATACAACTACATTGAGCTTGCAATTTTCAGCTATTATGAAGAGTATGTACTTAAATATACATGTTTGTGAGAACTCATCAATAGTCCGAACCAGGATTTTAGTTTCGGAGGGGAATTGGCTGATGAATTTGCCATATTTTGGATTTGTCTCCTAAGTACTTTCACTGATTCAAACTATTCAAAGGATATACCAAATGATATCTTGACATAAGTTGTCTCTTATATGCAAGAGAAGATGCTGCTTAGATATATATATATATATATATATATATATATATATATATATATATATATATATATATATATATAAAGAGAGGGAGATGGAGAGAGAGAGAGCGAGAGAGAGCGAGAGAGAGAGAGAGGGGGGAGTATTACCAGGCTATCACAATGCAAGAAATGGAAATATGTCGGCGTTTAGAAGTAAGACAAAACAAGTTTTTTTTTATAAAAAAAAACATTATTTTTTTAAACACGGTTCAGGTAGTAACCTAGAGACGAATAAAGCTTGTTATTAGTAGGTGTGAACATAATTTTTCATTTATAATATAATTTATAGTATAGTATATCTCGTATTAAACCTCAGCTCATACACATCGCATTAACATAATTCTAAGTAAACTTTAATCAGTGCAAAATATATTGATCAAAGAATCATCAGTTAAACAACACACTTGGTATATTGATTTACAATTACTCCCTTTATAGTTTACTCCGCTGATAGGGTGTTACATATTTATACTGCAGGCCGCATTCACATTCACTGTTATATGCAATATTACAGCATTGCTGTTAAGATAGATAAATTATGTAATAAGTATATAAATACAATAAAATAAATAAAAATTAATATTCTTATATTAATAGAATAACACACCTCGTGTGTAGATACACATTTTATCTTCTTGCTTTACAAAATATTAAAAGTACCCCCAAATAAACTCTTTAAATAAAAAAGAGAAAATAATAATCTTAAAAAAAAAAAATAAACAAAAAAATAATAAAATAAAAAATATAAAAATATATATATATTTATGCATTTATAAAAAGAAATTATAACAATAATAAAATAAATAAAAAAAACAAATATATAAAAAAATATATAAGTTATAAAAATTTTTTTTATTAATGATAGAAAAATAGAATAGAATAGCAAATTTGACTATATATATTCACTTTTACCCTTCTACAATTGACTGATATATATCCAAAAGTAAAGTAAAAGTTTTAAAAGTTTCAAATACGTGTTGAAAATCCTGTGAATATATATTTGAGATTTAAAATTTAGTGGTATATTTGTATGTATAAGGGAGATAATTAATTACTAATTTTCAAGTGTTGTTCCCCTTTCTCGGTAGGAAAACAATTGAATTAAATTTAAATTTGAAAAAAAATCGTTAGTGAATTAAACTCTGAATTTTAATAACATTTTACTAAAATCATAACAGCTTTAAATAGTGTCAGATTAAGTGAATATGATAAATAAAACAAGATTTGAAGAATTAGTTCCGTCCATTACATTTACTGCGTGCTACACACAATCTGGCCAGGGTATAAATCAAAACATATTTAGCCGTTAATCATCAAAATAAATTTGAAAAAATAAAAAACATATATATTGTTAGAATAAAATAAGATAACAGTAGTATATATTAACAAAAATATGAAATAATATTTGAAAAAAAAATTAATTGAACACCACTCTTGGCTATTATCCCTACTTTACACTTCAAATACAAACAAATATATTTTCTTTTTTTATATATACGTATATGCCACTTCATCGGTGGGTTAATATATAAAATATTCAGAAAAAATAAAAATAAAATATATAAGTAATTAAAATAATAAAAACAACAACAAATTAGTTATAGTTTTAGTTTCATTACATTTACTGCGGATATTAATATTTACTGCGTTATAAGCAATATTGCCATCAACAGGTTTTTTTTAGATTTGAAACACCTACCATTTGACAAAGAGGTTTTCCTCGAAATATATTTATGGAACACGGTCACACACATTACATCACAGTGTTGAAGTATCGCCTAATCAACTAAGATTGGCTATATAGGAAAAAAATATTAAAAAAAGTTTTGAAAAAATATAGATATTAAAATGACTTGTTTGTGTCTTACTTCTCAACGCCGACATATTTCCATTTTTTGCATTGTGATAGCCTTCAAATACTCGTCTATATACGTATTACACACAATTCTTCAAGCAAACTACCTCTCCTTATATATATATATATATATATATATATATATATATATATATATATATATATATATATATATATATACATAAATAGTATATATAAAGAGGTGTACTAAAAGCGAACTTTTAAGAGAGGTAAAACCTATTGTGAAGAGTATACAGCTCAATATCCATTCTTCTTCATATAAATAGTATATATATATACAGTATGTATATATATATATATATATACATATATATATATTTAGGCAGGAAGTTGTCATCAATACAAGTTTGCTAGTCTATATATATATATATATATATATATATATATATATATATATATATAGATATCACTTGTATTGTTCTTGTTTAATTGATGTATATCCTAATAAATTCCAGCACTTATAAGATAGTACTCAATTACAGGTAGAGCTGTATTATAGTATAATTTGTTATGTATAAAAAACATTGTTGGCTACATATGTTCATATACATTTCAGATGCGATTTCATTACAAAATCCCTCTTCTTTGGGTCATTTTTAAAAACGTGTTAAAACATTTTTAAATGTTTAAAAAAATTGGCATTTTGAATAAAATCGCAATTAAAACATATATGTACATATGTAGCCAATACTGTATACATGAATTAAATCTATACTATATATAACGGCGAGGAATACGGACGTTTGGGACATTTTTGGGAGGGTAGAATGAGATAAAACAAATATAAAAACGAGAGAAAACGATTAAAAAGAAATTAATTAATGTACTGAACCGGTTTTCGTCCACAGTCATCAGAGTAAAACATGGAAGTGATTAAATACGACTAAAACCTAAATAAATTGTAATGAAAACTAGTGACAAGTTTAGGAGAAAAATATATATATATATATATATATATATATATATATATATATATATATGGGGAGGAGAGTCATAAGTTGATCACATTAAGTCCTAAAAGCCAATTCTTTTTGTTTACAAAGGGAGGGTTTGATTGACTTGATATATATGGCTTCCAGGACTTTAAGGTGGAATAGAGAATGCGATCTACTTATGACCGAAAACCAGTCACTAGTGTACGTCGACGCACATTCGGCGCTATTTATGAGATGGTCAGCGATAGCAGACCCGGTGCGATGCCGTATACGTGGGAAGGCAGTGCAAAGGTTTGAATCCAGAATCAAACAACACATCCCCCCTGCCATACGCTAGGGCCGACTAAATAATTTAAATAATTTAGTTAATACATCCGGGTCTGCTATTGCTAACCATCTCATAAATAGCGCCGAATGTGCGTCGACGTACACTAGTGACTGGTTTCTGTCATAAGAAGATCGCATTCTCTATTCCACCTTAAAGTCCTGGAAGCCATATATATCAAGTCAATCAAACCCTCCCTTTGTAAACAAAAGGAGTGGCTTTTAGGACTTAATGTGATCAACTTATGACTCTCCTCCCCATATATATATATATATGTATTTGTTTTTCTCCTAAATGTCCCAAACGTCCGTATTCCTCGCCGTTATTAAATTTTGTACCACGAAACATTTATTTATATACTATATATATATATACATCCTCTTTATCGTGACTATATAAATTAAGTCATTCAAGTCGAGTTTCTAAACCCAGCAATCTTAAATATATATCATCATCGCTTACTATGACTATAAGGAAATAATAATGTAAGTATATTTGTTTATATTACGCTTAGACATACAACCCAAGTATTAATACAAAACTGTTAATCTTCGGAGTAGGTGTTACACTGCACGAATGAAAGCAAATATAACTCAGCAGATGGCTTTTTGCTGATTGAAGACTCCTAACTTGTGAGTATTTGGGAGTGGGGAGCACAAAATTAAGCTGATAATGTAAAGTGAACCCTCAACCACTTGTATTTTAAAAATTGAAACAAGGATTCTAGAATCAAAATAGATTTCATAGTCTGTCTTCATATATAAATATATATATATATGTATATATATATATATATATATATATATATATATATATATATATATATATATATACGTGTATATAATTTCGACAAATTATAATATATATATATATATATATATATATATATATAAAAATCGTTTCTGATTTATGGCAATCTCACTTTTTAGAATCATGATTATACATTTTTTTTACATTTATACAAAATTCTTTTGGAAATAGAGATCGATCGATTTCTTTGCTTTTTTGTATTAGCAATAAATCATAATTTATGACATCAAATCGTATTTCATGGAAATTTTAGAAAATCATATAATTATAAGGTTATCGAATATATATGTAATTCATACGTATTTTGATAAATGGCTTTAAAGACGAAAATACGTGTGTGTATGTTTCTATGCGTGTCTATATGTCTATACATCTATAACAAGCAAAACATGATTAATAAACCCATATTCTAGTTAGTGGCATATACGGATATATAATCTAATTGCCAACACAATAATTTAAACTCTTATCCATTAGTGAAGGAAGTTAGTAAGTAAAAGTAGAATGAGAAATATGTGGACAAAAAGTTGAATTATATGTGAAAGTCTTAAATAATACGTGAGCAGATTAGGGACACAATTCTTTATTTTTTGCACAAAATCTGTTAAGTCGCATTTTTGCGAAGGTATGTTTACTCTTTGCTATACACTTACAGTGCTGTGAGAAAATGAAAGAATGAGAACATCTAAGTACGTCAGCTATTTTACTCACACCGTTTTGGGAGATTTTTATTCTTTCATGTTGCGCATAATTGCATCTTACTAATGTCAAAAGGGGATGGGCATTTCGACTGATATCTCATTGCAGTCGAAGATTCCATCGTTCTCTTTAACACTTTCAAGTTTATCTAGCCGATGGCGCGAATTCACCGTCGGGATCTAAGAACTCGCCTGTTATGCTACAACCAGATTCATACATCCAGAGATGCGTGCGACAGACGACCGTGTTTATTATCGGTTAACCGTTGTGTAACTCGAATGATGATGTTTCAGACTTTATAGATGAGAATTGGTAATTTGCATCATTTCAATTAGAAGAGAAGAAAATGGACCGAGGATTTGCTTTCGGCAGTCTCTTAACTCTCGCTTCATTTATGTTTTCCTTTAGTTCTCACATTTCATGAGCCATAATTGCTGTTTCATGGGTCGGAATCTATATATTTAAAAATTATCTTTGGCTAGGTTCTGACTTTGAAGTGGTAATTTTCTTTAGCTCGTTACATCAAGTAGATTGAAGCCATTTGCCAGAGCCATTTCCATAAAAAATATTCGGACTAATATTCTTTTCTTGATTTCTATATTCACAACGTTTTTCTTTGTTTAAAAACCAAATGTTAATTTAAATTAAAATGATTTAAAAATCCCGTATAGACAATCGAATTCAACAAAAAAATTACCAAGTTGGACTATTACGTTGCATCCGTAAAACACCGGTGACTATACCAAGTAAGTGGGGATAATAGTGTGAATACTCAAAATATTAGCTGAGTATTAAGAAACGTATCCACTTCTCAGGATGATGCTTTATTTTCTATGTGTTTCACAATGACTTTGTATTTATACATTAGTAACCAATATTGTGTTTCATTGATGTTTACTGTTTTTGTGAAATGTATAATAATTACTGATGTGTTTCTACTAAGTTCATGAATGCATTACTGTATGTTTGACAATAGAAACATGTAAGTAAATTACAGTAAGTAATAAACGATGTCTGATTATTTTTAGGGGAAAGAACAATACAATATATTCTTAAAAGAAAATCTACACATGGATTAAAACACTACCGGATATTTTTTTGGGAGAAATGAAGAATATAGATTGCCAGCCTGTAATCGGCAACGTAACATTTTAAATGGTTTGATCGACAGGGATACAAAAATGTATGGACGTCTAACTTTTAGCCATGCTCATCGATGTTATTGTTTTTATAACTAGAAAATGTAGATAAGTCCACATGACGTTGACTAAAGTATTTGCATATGTTTCGCTTTTATATACATGGCTAAAATAATCCTCTTTCGGTCTAAGTTCGCGACAGACAATTTTTTTTTTCAAACTTGGAAATAATTGGAATTAAAAAATAAGTTAAGGGAATGTGATATGCCTAATATATATCAGAACAGGATCACAAAGGTGTTTGCATTAATTCATAGGCAATACTGGATGCACCTCGAAGTGATTAAGACACAACAAAATAGTTATATCGTGTGATTGGCTGTGGGATAGGAGGACATGCATGCAGGATATTGCTGATTGTCATATAACTATCGCATGTTTCCGTTTGTCTCTCTGTACGTCTGACCGAGAAGACAATTGCTTACAATGCAATAACCCACGATATAACACAACTAAACTAAAGTTTAAAATAGTTATGGTATACATCTATTATATAAATAAGAGTTGTCTGTGTTTGTATTTGTTTGTGTTGTATTATGTCTGTAAAAGGCTCCGGACAGACTCGATCTACACCTGTAAAGACAAATATAGTATGTTACGCTTTTGCCCGCAGCGAAGAAAGAAGGGGTGGGAGTGAGAAGTTCATGGTTCGATTCCCACCGAGTTATTTTTACGGTGACCTAAATATACATCGATGCTGGGACGACCAGTTAACTATCCTGTAGTATATCTTTGTTATGCTCTCTAAGTTTTACAAGATTCCCGGACACGGACTTAAATATTCTGGTGGAGTATCCAACTACGTGATGTTACTTGAGATAATATTACTTGTAGAAGGTGCGCCATTACGCGTATGAGCCAGTTTATACCAGTTTCGAGGAGATCTTATTTGCCGTTTTGAGATCTTACGTTTTGAGGGAATCTCATTTCGGTTCAAAATTGAGAGAAGCGATGTTAGGATAGTCCTTCATGTCACCTGTGTTCAGATCAGTAACTACATGTTCCGAATCTGTAAGGTCAACACGCCTCACAACTGTTCCATCGCCACATGGTGATCATCTGAAGGACTATCCGTACTTAAATGGTTAATATAGAGGTCAAGCTTTGTACCACAGCTAAGTCTCTCTTAGGTTTTTAATGTTGAGTGCAGCAACAAGTAAAAGAAAAGTTACCAGCAATAAATTGAACAGTAAAAAATATTCCGGATGAGTGGTCGTCTTTTTCTTGTTTATTTTTAAGTAAAAATAAGCGTAACAATTTTACGATAGGCCAGAAAAAAAATATATATACTTCGTTCTGGTTACAGTCATTTCAACTGTCGATCGTCTCAGAGTTGTTATAATTCTTCTTTGTTTTGTCTAAAAAAATTGAAAAAAATTAATGACTACTTAAAGAAATGTTGGCATATATATATATATATATATATATATATATATATATATATATATATATATTATTCATATATACAGATATGTATATATAGGCATGTTATTGCAAAACAACAATTAATTGCATACATTTTAATTTGTATTCAAGTGTGGTATAATAACTGAATAAGCTGACGCTGTATTTTTATCACTCATTAACTTTTTTAATATTAGACTGCAAAATTAATAATATGTATTCAAAATGTGTGTAAATGTTTAAATTCACGCATCTTCTTCATACAATCTAATTCACTATATATTGTAGGTTTTCGAATTTAAGAGCTCATTTTAATTTAGTTCTGTATTTTTTTTATATAGTTTATATTCTCGCCTGATGATATATATAATTATTTACTCAGGTGAAACCCGATCTGTGTAAGAAACACATACGTTTAACAGGAGTTTAAGACAAAATGCAAACTCAGAATGAATGGCTCGGGTGTCTTCGTTCTCTCCGTACAATGGTGTGTCAGGTCACCCTGACATTAAGATACTTTCCATATTTAGTAAATTTTGAGCAATTGTTCATAAAAATGGTGCGACATTTTTCAAGACATCGAACACGTCCCCCGGGTTCCAGACGAGGCTCCCCGTTTATTAATAGAAGTAAGTTTTGAATAACAAATTAAAAAATATGTAGACAATAAGGAACCTATGAATGAAGATGAACAACTACACGACTGAATACTGGCAGCCCGGCGCCTCGGATAAAAAAGTACCCTCAACCCATTTACACACAAGGCGGGGAAAAAGTAAGCAATAGTGTAAACCTACGGTAGCACTCCAGCCATGAAAGAGGCTAAGTAAGGGACGCCATCATGCCTTGATAAAACAGGTATTATTCCCTATCTCCACCAAGCAAACAGAACAATATAAGACGTCTAAAACCCAGACATAATCGGCTGCGCAGAAATAGGCACTGTTGGTTGTCTGTAACTAGTCAATATTTGACAAATAGCGTAAAACCTACAAACAAATTCAAACCGAGAAGATAAGAGAACCCGTCAACCCTGAAAAAAAATTATGAAATTAATATATATATATATATATATATATATATATATATATATATATAATTATAATTTTGTAATACACACTATTTTCATATTAACATACACAAATGTCAAATCTAAAACAAACATAATCAGTGTGCCTATATACAACTGTGTTTATGGTTGTATAAAGCAGTAACTAGTCCCCTAGTCATCAGTGACTGCTAAGATGTGACAAGCTATTTAACGCGGTCAGAGTGACAACCGTAGCAATGTGACAGATATAAATATTATTTTCCTTTAAGATCGTAATAGAACACAAAAGTGCTCCCTTGCCAAAGGTAATAGATTTTAAATATATATCACCAGTGTTCACCCATGAACGAGTTTGAATATATAAATATATATATATATATATATATATATATATATATATATATATATATATATATATATATATATATATATATATATATACAGGGTGGTGCAAAAGTCGCGCATTGATTTGTTTAGGTGATAGAACCTATAACATTTCAAGTAATTAACAAGGCTTTTCTGATAAATAATACATTTACTTTGTCATTTTGTTGCAGTAGGTTTTAAAAAATAATATCCTTTAAATGGGCACCATTTTCGGCCTCACAAATATGGGCTCTAGTTAGGGCATTTTCCATTACAGTCCTTAGAATAACTGGCTCTAGTCTTAGGATTTCATGTCTGATATTGTTTTTAAGCTCTTGAATCGTTGTAGGCTTGTTGACATATACACTTTCCTTAAGATAACCCCAAGGGAAAAAAGTCAGGGGCTGTTAAATCCGGTGAACGTGAAGTCCAGTTAAAATCAGAAAATCTTCTAATTAAGCGCTCGCCAAACAATCCTCTTAAGAGCGCCATACTTTGTCCGGCAGTGTGGGCACTAGCTCCATCTTGTTGGAACCACATTTCCGGGTTGTCTTGAACAGCTGGCCTTAAACAATCTTCAATCATTCGTTGATATCACTGTGCAGTTATCGTCACCGCGACACCTTCTTCGTCTCTAAAGAAATATGGACCACTCTTTCCGAGGTAACACCACACCATACGGTACATTTTAGTAGGTGTAATTCACGCTGATGAACGGTTCTTGGATTTTCAATGGCCCATATTCTCCAGTTTTGCTTATTTACGAACCTGTTCAGATGAAAATGCGATTCGTCGATCATTATCAGCTTATGGCTGAACTCATTTTGTTCTCTGGCTAATTGCTGAATGTGAACAGCATAAGCTACGCGTGATTGCAAATCTGTGGGTTGTAATGCCTGTACCAATTGAATTTTATATGGAAACAGATGCAATTCACGCAAAATTCTTTGAAGTGACCTTCTGGACATCCCAATCTGAGTGGCTCGTCTTCGAGTTAAGGTGTCTGGATTTTCAGCAATGCTATCCTCAACGAGTGCTACATTTTCCGCTGTCCGTACTGAATGTAGTCTGCCAGATCGTGGAAGATCACTGGCTGAACGCTTCTGTCGAAATCGGGCCACAAGACGATCAATTGTGGTCTGACTGGGAGATTGTCTGACATTATAATGCCGACGATAGGCTCTTTGGGTTAAGGTTATTGAACGATGGTTTCCGAAGTAAAGTTCAATCATTTTGGTTCGTTGTTCAGTGCTATATTTTTCCATGATAAATTATCTATGTTTATATCTGTAATATTCTGAAAAATATGGAGAAAATTTGATTAAATGTTAAAGTTGTTACTTATTCAAACTAATGCGTGACTTTTGCGCCACCCTGTATATATTAGATAGTTTAGTTCAATATAATTTGAACATTGTTCCAAAAATTCAAAGCCAATGATCATTTTACGTACAATCGTTTCCAAGATTTTTTGAAATATTTATTTTATTGTTTATCTTTTTGTAATTATTGAAGATATGAACACCTGTGTTCGTCAGCACCTAATAGAAGTTTTATCAGATTTCAGTACAAAATTTCAGCACGACTGACATAGTTGGTTTAGGCAGAAGAATGGCAGCAAATTCATTAATTAATAAAAACATTCAAAACATCTAGAGCATTCAACATACAGATTGAATCGAAGGTTAGAAATTACATAGGTGTAAAATACATAGATGAAAATTCGTCAATAAGAAAGTGAGACAGAAATGTAAAAATTTGCCTTGAACACTATTAGAAGCTATAAGAAGATTTTCTACAATGATAAAAAAAATGTTAGGATACTATAAAATGAGATGCAATAAAATAAAGTAAAGTAAGATATAGTATATAGGATGGTAAAATTGGGAAGTAGAGTAGTAAAATAATAATTACTGGTAGATGAAAATCAATAATAATAGTTTGAAATTATACAAAGGTGAGAACAATTAAATAAAACAGTAATTTAAAAAATTGATCGAGAGGAAAAATATAAAGGAGTTAAAAAAATGTGAATTTTTTTTTGTTAAAGCTACAGTTGAAAAATGTGAATTTTTTTTGTTAAAGCTACAGTTAATTTTCTGTTTTATTTTATATACATCGTTAAGTGAATTATTTTAGATTAATAGAAATTGACATAATTAGAAAATAAAATATCTATAAAGAATCAGTCTGGAAATATCTAGAAGTTACAGTATAGCTTGACAATATATATATATATATATATTATTAAGAGGAGAACGTACCATAATTAGGTATAGTTTAAACTATAAATAATTTTTATAGGTGGCTGAATTTAGGTGACGTATATAAATGCCGGAGGAGAACAAGGTATTTTATGAATTTTAACTTTAAAAGTATTTTGTGATATATGTGAACACCCCGATTATAAAGATATAAAGTATCAGAGAAGTATGTATTTAGAGTTTTATGAGATATACAACAATGTATGTATAAAAATATAAATCACACTATAAACAAAAATATGAAATATATATAGAGTAACCCATTAAAATAATTAGAGGACTTTCAATAAAAAAGTACTCTAAACATCCTATGAAAATAGATTTTAAAATAAACTGAAAATGTATTTTTTCGGAAATAATGATTTGATAAATTGCATAATTATAATTATTTTAAAAAAACATTGACAAATAATGATAGTAATAAGAATACTAGTTTTTTGTGAGGGGTATAAAATTAACACCCCTAGAGATGATTAGACAAATCAAATCGAAAGTCATCGCTATTGAATGCTGTAGTTGGAGCTTAACTGTGTGACCTGGTGAGTAATCAAATAAGTAAATTGCCAATCACAATAAAACGCCAGTTCATTCTTAGTCGTGAATGTTTCATCATGCCTAGAAGATCAAGTCCATTCTCTGAGTTCAGACTAGCTGAGATTAATTAATTGACATTCAAGTGTATAAATGTTCCTTCATTCAGCCAAGAGTTTTTCCTATCTGATGGATGGCAGTTGGGACCTTTGATGTATATTTCCCCCCGAGTATGCTAACGTAAAGGTCTTTGGGGAAGGATGCTTTTTTTCAAGTTGATTGTGAGGGAGTAACTTTGACAATGCTTGGGTGCATTTTGCTGGCATTAGTTTAGCAGTACTGGATGATGTTGGGTGACTTGGCGATGTCATCTGGTGCCCTTCGGTGTGCGGCACTTCTGTACCAGGTTTATGGGAATCTCAATGTGTTAGATTTTGGAGATTCAGGCAAAGCACTGGGAATGGAGACTGGAATTACATATGTTGTAAGTTTTCTTAGGGAACTGTGCTTTCACAAAGTGATTTGGCTTGAACTATAAATACTGATCCGATACTCACGGTTAGAAAAAGTTTCGACCACAGGCTGTTGTGATTCATCGACGATTGTTTGTGCGTTGTAATAATATACTTTCATATCGGAGTGGGCATTGAATATATGGTTGGAATGTTATAAAGTCATGAAGTCGGCGGTGGAGCAAGGGTTGTAATGGAGATAGACCAATGCCTTGCATAAGGGTTTCGTGATATTGGAGGATTGTTCGCGTGACACTGTTATTATATGACGATCCCTTATTAGATTACATGTATGTCACTGAGAACTGTATGTGTATTACACACAATGTCTTTAGGAACTACTGAAAAATGTTGGAATTAAAATTGGACAATCATCACTGCTTATTTCTTCTAGGGTGCTATATGTGAGGAATATGTAGCGGCAAGTAGATATAAGTTGTGTGCTTATGGTTTGAAGTCATACAAAATAATCCAACCAGTGAGTTTGTCTGTACATACAAGATATGCAATGTGTCTGACGTAAAAGGAGGAAAATGCCTATCTGCTGGAAGGTTAATTTAGAGCTGTAATTTATGCGCGTGGTTCATGTGGATACTATGGAACAATGTTAGTGCATATGAGGCAATTGGTTCTAAAGTTGTGCATGAATGTATACATATCGGCACAATATACCGATTCATTGGCACGGGCGTTCATACCAACCACCACCTGGTTGGCTTAGTGTAAATAGCGTAGTGTTTTTCCTCTTACAGATTTAGGTACCACAAATATCACATCAGTGATAAGCCTCTGTCGGTAGTGAATCGAGGTTAGGGTTAGGTTTGGGTAAGGCGTACCTCTCAGAAGTTACAGATTTCCGCTTCAGTAATTAAACGTTTCAATTAAAAGCTTAGCTGTATTGTGTTGATCAGAGTAAAGCAACACGGATCATTTCTGTCTGATGCACGTACTCGATCAGGTGACAGAATTGTATCGTTGTCCCTATCATCATTCATGGCTTATTATGTTGTTAACACCACCATGCATCTACTTTGTCCGAGATATGAATAACTTTAGAGGAAAGGGGTGTAGAGAATATGGATCTAAGGACAATACTCGTGGAGACTGGATTGCGGGAGACGACATTGGAACCCTGATGCAACTTTCCTGGGCAGTGTTTGATCGTAATACAATATATGAGTTATTTCTCTTTAAGGTTAAACAGGTGTGGGTTATGTATCTTGTAAAGATTTCTGTCACCAAATACATTTATTAAAGGCTGGTGGTATGTTACTACTACTACGTTAATGAATATACGGCATTTAACTAATGCTTAGGATATATATATATATATATATATATATATATATATATATATATATATATATATATAATACTATAAAAATAGCTTGAAAAAGTACATTTTGGGAAAATACAAAAATATAAATAATTAACAAACAAAAATAAAAAATAAAAAATAAAATTATACGAATCCCATTCATAGCTTTATCAATAAATTATGCTACTCATTTATCACTAAATATAAACACACCTTTAAAGCAGAAAAACACACAACACCCATCATAAATAATTTAACCAATTTTAATATAAAGACACAATATTATAATAAACTCTGATCCATACTTCAAAAGTGGCACGTCAAGTATGCACCGGTTTTTAACGATAAATGCACACACTATTACCCTTTATTTTCGTTTTTTCGGGACGAACTTAAAAATACGAAACTATCCATAAATAAATAAGTGAATAAGTGAATAAAACACCAAACAAAATAAAAGCTTTCAACCACAAAACAATAAATAATAAATTCGATACATAAATGTAACCGAAATATCACATTTAAAAAGAGAGTTCAGTATTACAACTTTTTAAACAACGAATTGTTTTCTTATCGATATAACGCCACTTCTAATCGTGTTTTGACCTAATTCAGTACGCTGACGATACCACTGAAAAATGTAAACAGTTAGCTTATCTGGATGAAACCGCGGTACAATTCTGAAGAACCTAACCTATAGTTTTTAAATAAATTATTTATTATAGCTCTCACGACTCTGCGATCGCACTTTCTTGATTTCTTGTAAATATAATTTGACACTATCATATATATATATATATATATATATATATATATATATATATATATATATATATATATATATATATGTATATATATATATATATATGTATATATATATATACATTATGGGATAATTCTTTTGTCGAGAAATATATTTTAATACTAATACGCTATTAATTCTAACCTTAACGGTTCCCACGGAAACCACCACAAATTACTATTACTTGACGGTTTGTGTTTGGTTGATATCGCACCTCTGAATATTGTTCCGGATATATATGTATATATGTAGATATATATATATATATATATCTTTTGATATATCTTTTGACATATCTAGCCTGTTTACCTGTGTTCCCCTTCTTGAAACGATTAATATATTTTCTGATGCCTTATATCGCGGTCAACTGCCGATTCCTCCTATTCCGGAAATTATGTTCGTGGAGTTGATGAAATTTGCTACGATGTCGGTTCTGACGACAGTATGTACAGACAGATTGATGGTGTATCTATGGGCTCTTCCTTAAGACCAGCATTGGCCAATATTTTTGTTGGTTTCCATGAAGAAGGTATCCTATCTGGTCCAAATAGACCAGATATCTACTTACGTTATGTTGACGACACCTTTTGTCTGTCAACAATGAAACGGAAGCGGTCGTTTTTTTTTACGTCTCTTAACAATATTCATCCAGCTCTTAAATTCACTATTGATAAGGAAGCTAATTCTTCACTGCCATTATTTGATGTATTAGTTAATAAAGCTTCCTCTGGTTTCTTGACATCAGTATCTCGGAAACCTACCTTTACTGGTCTTTATACTCGTTAGGACTCATTTTGTCCCATGAAGCAAAAATTTAATCTTATTAAGACCCTTACCCATAGGGCCTTAAAGATTTGTTCGAAGACCAAGCTGGATGAAGAAATTAAATTCATCAGTAAGCTCTCTGTAACAATGGCTATCCTTTAGACATTGTACAATCTACGGTTAAAACAAAAATATTACATTTTTACAAAAGCAAACCAGCGTCTGTAGACAGATTCCCTATTTACCTTCGCCTACCTTGGCTTGGTAACATTAGTGATAGATTCGCCAAACAAATCTCTTTGTCTGTACAACAATGTTATTTTGCTGCGAATACACGAGTATTCAAAAAGATATCCTTCCCCCACATCATAATAATTCCATTATTTATTTATTTAAATGTAGTTGCAGTATGCACTACGTTGGGATGACGTCACAAAGAGTGGACATCCGCGTCAAACAACACGTACCCACAAAAATGTGCAATGCAAATTATTTACCAACTGACGTTTTGAATAATACTTATTGTTCGTCAATAGATCAACATCTAATAAATTACCGCACCTGTGCCTCTAAATTCAGTGTCGACTTATTCTCCATTCTTTGTAAGTCGCACTCCCTTATCATCGCAAGATCCTAGAAACAATTTATATAAAGTCCTTGAAACCTTCTCTTTGAAAGCAAAGAGAAAATCTCCTCGGGCTAAATGTCGTTTCTATGTGATTGAACTTTTTTTTACCCTTTTCCCTCACTATAACTCTCATAGCATCTTTTTTATATATTTTATACATTACCTCGATATTTGGCTTTGTTGAGCCAGGTACTAAACCGGTCAGCTGCCCTTTCATCTTTTTAATTTCTTAATTCATTATGAGTAATAAATATTGTCACTTCGATGCCATATATATATATATATATATATATATATATATATATATATATATATATATATATATAATACTAGAAAATATGTTTGGCAGGCCGGTGAGATGATGTAAGTATTCATAAACTCATGTACTGACTTCCAAAGGAGGAGGCGATGAGTAAGAGGATAATATGAGGACAATAAAATATATATAACAATACTACTGTCATCCCCACCTCCAAAAAGAATACAATCATGGAAGGATGGTATTGTGAATGAACAACATATATTATAATGATTTCGAAAAACGTAAATAAATCATTGGAAGAGTCTTCCCCTCTCCCAAATTAGAGGTAGTTATTCCTGGGTAAATGGTATCATAATGAATCAACATATAAACTACCACCCAAACCATTCCTTGTAGGGTGGTTTTATGACAAAATCACAGATACCACAACAACCCGCCTTAATTAAAGAATCTAATACCCGTTAGGATAACCTATAAGGGAAGAAAGTAATGGTATCATGAAACAGAAACATATAGTACACAATCCTCCTTCTCCCAAAAAAGAAAAATAGTCACAGGGAAAATTGTCTCGTGACAATAGAACAGATTAACTCTCTCTCTCTTTCTCTCTTTCTCTCTTTCTCTCTCTCTCTCTCAAAGGAATACTCTTTAAAAATGAAGAGATACTGTCTGAGACGACAGCTTCGATAGTACACAAACCACATCCATTAAAAATAATGCAATAGTGTAATGAACTCAGGGTATTTTTTATTTATTCAAAAATGATTAGTCATAAAAAAATATTTCTACGATTCCTTGGACTTTTAGCGAGGACCAAAAATATTATCTTAAGTAGGGCGTCCCTTAGTGTAAATATGGTATTCTGGTGCCTGAGATCATTTTAGTTAAAATAAAGTAACGTGTTTATCATTTAAAACCAAGGATGACTTACAACACCCATTTCCCCCCAGACATTTGATGGTTTTGTATCTAAGTTTTTTTAAAGGTAATGTTTTAATATTTACTGCAAATAAATAATTTAAACTTACTATCTAGTCTCCACATCTCAGAAACATCAGTTATTTTAATATCGACGAAATTATTGACGGTGTATGAGAAAAAATGGCCATGAAAATTACGAATTTATATTTTAGAATATTAATTTAGTAGAAACAGCTTTTAAAATTAATATGCAAATTAGGAATAGTTAAGTAAGAGTCTTTTAAGCTTGCTATATATACACTATTACAATATTCCATAATAAGCTTGAATTGTGTCGCCCCTACCGGGGAATGCCGACGGGGCTGCCCAGGCAATTTTTGATGGCCAGAGTACTCACCTTCTCGGGCGCTGGCTTTTCAAACCCCACTTTCCCGACCCGAGCTTGGGTCGCATCTTACCTTGTGGGAGTAAGATAAACCTGGCCTTGTGCCTAACCTCCTGGGGAGGTAAATAAAAAGCTTGAGTTGTGTTTCTGTAAAGTTAAGAAAGGTTGCCACATCTTTCGAATTTATTAATTTCGATAGTTATCCACGGATATGTTTCGCCGTTTCACAACTCATCGGCGTGGCTAAATTCAGTGAACATCGATATATATATATATATATATATATATATATATATATATATATATATATATATATATATATAAATAAATTTTCTTATTCCTCCTATTCTTTATCACCCACTTGCCTCTCTCCCTTCTTTTCTCAACCATCAATGATTTTTTCAATTATATTCCATCTTATTTTACTCTATTTCACTTTATTTCATATATATTTAATTCTCAACGGTCTCAAATCTAACCACGTGACTTTGAGAATTTTGAAATAAAAATTTTGTTTTTTCTTTTCTATTCTTTTCTTCTTCATTCTATTCTTCCCAAATATGATCTGAGGTAAAGAGCGGGTTATAACTCCACCTGCATATATCTCCGTTTTCAACAGTTTCTTTATCGATAACATCGACATGCCAGTGTCGCAGATGTTGTTAATATATTTATAAATAAAAAAATAAAAATAATCATATATATATATATATATATATATATATATATATATATATATATATATATATATATATATATATATTAGTATTCTTGGTATTCGTTCATTCTATAGAAATTAGATAAATTGCATATACCTCTTACAATATTTATATAAAATTATGATGAATAACAAGTAGAGCAATATATGTATTTTGTATAATTTTCATACAAACTTCTTTGACTACATATGTGCAGACATGTCTATCTGAAACCTAATACGTGAATTAAACGAGAAATATAAACAGAGCGAAGTATCCTCTATGCATGTTCTTTTACAAAGTGCATGTATTATATATTAGTTTACCTCACATGTATTATATTTGTAAAAAAATAGCCTTATTCATGGGTGATACAAACACTCAAAAGAGACCAAAGTGATTTCATTGCGGTCTCATTTAATAAACTTTAATGTGACTCAAACTTTAGTGTAACTCAAACAGGAAAAGTGGTAATTTTATAGTTTCTAAGTTTATTCTCTTACCCATTGAATAAGAAAAGAAACAAACTCTTAGTTTTTTTTTCAGTTTGCGTTGAACGTGTGCTTTTCGGCTATGCGTTCTGCACTCAGCGACCTTCATGCTAACATCCATTTATAAACGTCAACATTGATTTCTTTCAATGCCTATTCCACATCGGCGCATGCATTTACTAACCGGGTGTGTGCACGTGGAATATAATAAAGTAGCCACGTTAGTAATTAGAGGAAGTTATTAGAAGAAGTTTACAATTCGGTCAGGGTTTGTTTTCCGTGGGATCATGGGAAACTGGCAAAACGATTTTAGGGGTTTCTTGCGACAGCTCAATCTTCATTAAAATATATGTGCTGTTTAGTAAAACAAGAAATAATAATAATAATAATAATAATAATAATAATAATAATAATAATAATAATAATAATAATAATAATAATAATAATAATAGATAAATAAATAAATAATGTTATAAACTGCTCACTTCCCCCGAGAAAGTGGTGGGACCAGCATCGGCTGATGCCACACACAATGGTAGAGGATTGGAAGACCAAGGAATGAGAGCACTAACCAGACCTCCACTGGAAGAGTAAGGACAGTACTGGAATCTTAGCGAGGCTTATTGCTGCCAAAATTCTAGAGAAGTGGTAACTACATTGACCGGCGTTACGCAGGCCTGCTGCGTAAATGGCACTATTAAGATTAATACAAAAACTGGTAACGTTGCCACAATTAACGTGCTGATAATGCAAAGGAAACCTCTTCAGTTCAATATGTTACTTGGCATTGACGCCATGAAGGCACTCGGTGGCGTTCGCATCACACACTTTGAAAGTGTGGAGTTTGGGGAGGAATAACCAATCTGTGCAGTGTTTCGTATTAACGAAGCTGATTTTGTTGCAAAATTTTACGAACGGAAGAATGTGTGGGTTTGCAACATGGAAATGGTCAGCGGGTTGTGCACCAGATAAACTTGAAACTCGGATGTCTGAATATCAAAGATCTCATGAATAAAGGAGGATAATGAATGCCAGTTGCAGACCTGGATAAACAACGGTTGGTTGTTGGCATATAATCAGGACTAATACCATCGATTGCTGTGCTGCAATAAAAATAAGGTGCATCCTGTGATGGACTATCGTGTATAAAACACCTATGTTGATGCATTCACTAGCGATGCAAATTTTTGCGCAGAGAAATGCGATAATAGAGACAGCAAGGCCGAATTTATCCCTTCTGGATCTCAGGATGTCATACCTACAGATCTATGTGAAGAGATCTCTCAGGCCGTACCAGACAGTAATATTTAAAACACAAGGATAATGTCTAACCTGGTTAGGGTTTTGTTTAAAGGTGGCGCTTTTTGTAAATAAGGCTGTGTTCGAGGCTATGTTAGCCCAGGATGAGAAGTTAAGGAAAGCAACGTCGGCGTATATTGATGGCATATATATTAATGAGAACGTGGCGTCGGCAAAATGCGTAAAAAAGAAGTTGGACATGTACGGACTCACTTATAAGGACCCAGAAAAAATGTAAACTGGTACACGAGTGCTGGGATTAGAGGTTTGAACCAAGCATGACCGATTGCGATGCAGGCTAGGGAGCAGTACTGTGAATGCGCCGAGAACTATGACACGGATATCTATTTTCCCGCGTATGGATGGCTTTGAGTGGCAACAGGCTTTATTAAACCAACGCTACAACTGTCATACACGACTGGGATGACAAACTTAGCGATCATCCGCTGGAGTGTATTGATACGCGCCATAAACTGGTATCGTCTTGGCCTTCGGGGCTTGATTTACGCCGGTCTATGGGTCTGTCCTGTGCAGTTCTAGGAGGTCCACCCTCCCAGGCTTTGCCTCCCCTCTTTGGGGAGGAGTAAGTTTATTGCTTACTGCCTGAGGCGCCCCTACCGGGGAATGCCGACGGAGCTGCCCAGGCAAATTTTAAATGGCCAGAGTGCTCACCTCTCGGGCGCTGGCTTTTCAAATCCCACTTTCCCGACCCGACCTTGGGTCACATCTTACTTGTGGGAGTAAGATAACACTGGCCTTGTGCCTAACCTCCTGGGGAGGTAAATAAAATGATAGCAGATACACAGCAATCAGATCCCTTCCGATAAAAATGGTGCATGGCCACAAAGGAACTGGATGGGTGGGTCTACACAAGCTCGCTTGTTGTGTGCATAGCTTTTGACTCTAATGGAGCAATCATCGATGAGTCATGCTGGCTTCGACCAACAAAAGATACCCAACATATAAACGTGACAGAGCTCGATGCCTCACTAAAATGACTTACACCTAACCCTAAAGTGGAATGCCAATGAGCTACACATGAAACAGACTCTTTGTGTGTGTTCCACTGGATGACCAATGTTCTAACGGGAAAGTCTGATTGAGCACAGCTGCCGCAAGTGAGATGCTCATAACGCCTAGATTGGACACAATAATCTCACTTGTGAAAGAGTACGACATTTCGTTTAATATAGCACTGGTAAGATCTTACCAGAACCGAGCAGACTCCCTGACGAGAGTTCCACAACGGTGGCTCAATGATATGAAGAAAGGGATTTAACCAACAGAGCTGGTGCATGCTCTTGCCACAGGGAACCCGAACCGAACACAGCTGGACGAAATTCATCAACATAGTGGACATCCTGGAATCAGGCGAACATAATATTTTGTGCGTAGAATCGACCCGTCTGTGTAAAAAGTTGAATTACAGTCGAAAGTTGTTCGTTTTATTTTTCTGTCACAGTTAGGTAACAGAATCTTAAATAAAATCTATCGAATGCGGAAACAATTACAATTTTAAACATCTTCCTACTCACAGGGAATCAATATAAATGAAAACATAGAAAGAACACCACACAAAGAAAAGGGAACTACAACTTCAAAAATCTCATAAACGACCACGCCCGAACCTTCAAAAATAGACACACCGTGATGGCAACATTTTCGGTTGATACAGCATGAATGATTGTGAGGGGTCAAGGAATATAAAAAAACGTAGGAGGGAAATAATTTACCAGACCTCTAGTGCAAGTGCCAGGATGCGACTTTAAAGAGGCTTACTTCCACCCAAATCTCGGATTACTAATAGTAGTTGCCAGCAAGGAATCGAGTGAAAGCGGCTATTACGAGAACGCAAAACATACAATAGTTATGGGAACAAGTAGAGCGTACTGGAATTCTGAGGTGTCATTTCATTACTTAGACTCAAATGAACACCCTGGTTACCGTCAGCGAGCAGTCACAGCATCAACAACAATAATTTCAAAAATCAAAAAGAGACTATAAATACTAATAAGCACAAACCGAAGCTTTAGTTAGAATAGATAGGGGACTATTTGCGAGGGAATAGAGTAACCTTATGCGACGGATAGGTTCAACGCATCGATCAATTTGTGGCGAGGCGTCTTTGTTCGAAAGAGACGAGAGACAAATTGCTGACTGAAATGCATCTCTGCACTCGGCACAGCTGTCTGATCGATGGATTTCGTGTGCATTCGTGTCAGGGTTATCACAATCATGCCAAGCAACTTCTCATAGCCTCGTTCAAGATAGACACAATACCTATGGAACTACGTCTGAGTCTGGCGAGAGCCGTCATGACAGATGACAAAGAGCTCCCTGTATCAGCCCACATATCTGCAGGGCTGCCACGTTTGGAACATTCCCCCTGCTAAATTATACAACATAGCAATAATCTGTTACATATGCTCAGGGCCTTACCTATATCATGTCGGGGCGAACTGATACGTTAATGACAACGAGATAAGGAACTGGATAGACGCAAGTTTTATGGCTACGATGGGTGGCATTCGTGGTGAATGAAAACATTGAAGAATATGCTTGTCGGTTACGTCCGACCAATGATTCTCGACTCATTAATCTGGCCGAACATGATATAGTAATTAAAATTGTTTATCTGACCCTTAAATCGCGGGCACAAGTGTTGCATGTAATAACCGATTCAGCATGCGTGCATCAGTAGCTGTCTGGCACCCTAACAGGAAAGGTACGCCTAAACACGAAATCGGCTCGTGAAATACCGGGTAGGCAGCGCTTAAAACCCTACGATTACAATTGGGGAAATACGTGTTAATGTGACTCTGGTAAAATCCTGCTAAAAAGCGGACAGTCTCAACTAAGTTTCGCAAAGATGGTTGGGCGTGCACTAGAAATATTAACCGATTTCGGAGAGTTGCGGCACTGCAATAATTCAATTAAATGAAAGTCAGCTTATAAATATTCACCAAAGAGTGCCAACCCAAACGTTCAAAATACACACTATTTAGTCAGGATTGTCAAGCCAATGGTGTCTACATCTGTTCTCAAAGCCTGCAAAGCTTGTCAATCGATTATCATAGCAGCGATTAAATAGAAAAAAAGGAGATCTTAGAGTTGAGAAAAACTTGAGCAGGTTTGATATGTACGTAACACATTACGATATGTACCATTTTCTGACTCTTATAGATTGTAGAATATCTCTTTTGCAATATGGCCGCCACTGCAACGGCAAGATTCGACTAGTATCATTCGTCAGCTGGTAACAGTTTTTTTTATGAACGAGGCCCGCCAAGCAAAATATTGACTGATAATGACACTGCCTTCACTTGTCGGCAATTTAAGGAATTTACGAGTCGCTATGATGTGTATTTGAGGTTCCGGTGCGCCTTACGTTCCGTCTGGGAATGGCATCGTAGTTACAGAAGCGTAAAAATAATTGCGGCTAGTAAAAATTGTTCTGTGTTGGATGCTGTCTACTGGCATAATGTCACACCGGGGGACAACATTTCACTGTTTACGGCGCCGGCTGACGTATTAAAGCGATACCATATCATAGTGAAAGACATTGGCGCCGTGCCACGCCTAAATTGCAATAACTGAAGGGAGGGAGAAGATAGGTGTTCTTGTATAGACTCCTCGCATTATATTCACGACAAAATTTTGAACTGGACGAGTACTTGATGTGATCAGTGAGCGAGTAGATTGAACACCTCATCATGTTTGAGATATTTTTGAAGGATATTTCACCCCAATCAAAGCAGGACGCCACTGTGGACGTAAGGGGCTACTGAGAATTAAGAAGTAGGTTTAAGGTGTCATTCTAAGTTGGGAGCTGCGCAGCGAGGTTTCTGTTTACATAAGTTTTAAACTTCTGCATGTCGGTACTGTCGGGGAAACAGGGGGCAGGGAGGGAGTTCCAGAGGTCAGCAGCACGAGAAAAGAAGCTATTTAAGTAGAAGGCTCTCCAGCACAGGGCACATGCATGGTGAATTGATGTGATTTAGCTGATTGTCGAGTTGGTCTAGTGAATTTACGTTAAGGGGGCACCAGAGTAGCCAGTTAATCGGAGCATAATCAATTGAAGTATTTGTAAAACCAGCACAAGGATGCTACATTGCGGCGATTGGAAACGGGATGGGGCTTAGTTGGCAGTGAGAGGCCTATTAAGTTGGCGACTCTTTTTTTAACCTTGTCAAGGAGGGAGAGACTAGTTGATGATGCACCAGCCTAGATGTGGCAACAATACGTCATGCATGGGCAGATGGTGGCTTTGGAGAGATACAGGATAATGTCAGGTGTGAGGAGTTTACTAGCACAGTAGAGGGAGCCTACCTTCTTTGCTGCAGTCTTGGTAATGCCTTCAATGTATTTGTTCTAATTAATGTTACCTGTGAAGGTTAGGCCGAGGAGTTTGAATGTTGAACTCTCAGGTAAAGTCTTATTTTACATAGCAATCCGTCATTGGAGAGGTTTCTTGTAGTTATTGAAGAAAAGGAGTGTTGTCTTTGCGGCATTAAAAGTTACAAATATTCATGATGCCCAATCCACTACAGCCTGGAATTCATTTTCATAGGATTAAGCGATTGCCTCGGATATGATCGCGTCCGTTTAGCCAACATGACAAAAGTAAAGCGTGGTGTCGTCAGTAAATAAAATAATCTTAGACTCAATGTCATCAGGGAGATCGTTTATGAAAATCAGGAACAATAAAGATCTAAAGAAAGATCCCTGAGGTACACCAGCATTTATGTCATGTTGCTTAGATGAACGCCCATCGAGGACAACCTGGATCTTTCGTTTGGTTAGGAAGGATCTAATTATATTAAGTAATTGCCCAGTCATACCGTATGAGTATTTTTTCAGGAGAAGCCCATTCTGCCATATCTGGTCAAAGGCCTTGGATATGTCAAGCGCTACTGCCCTAGCTTCACCTGACTTGTTGAGTTTATGATACCTGCGTTAGGATGCCTGAAGTAGATCGTGCTTGTCTAAATCTATACTGGCGGTCATAAAGCAGTTCAGCATTAACTAAGTGTCGTACTATTGCTAGATGTATTAAGGATTGAAAGATTTAAGTAAAGATCGGGAGTAGACTGATTGCGTGGTAGCTCTAGGGGTCGGTTCTATTCCTAGAATGCTTGTAGACTGGTACCACAGAGACAATTTTCCAGCAATCGGAGAACCAAGATTCGGCTATGCATTTATTATAGAGTTCGGAAAGGACAGACACCAGTTCAGCAGAGCATTTATTTATTACTATTACAGGTATAAGAGCAGGCTTTGGAGGGGTCAAGGTTTTTATGATGTCTCTGACCTGGGATGTGGCTTCGGTCCGCAATAGGAATTTAAATACGGGGTGGTTTCCTGAATCCAAAGTGGAGTTAGATCTGCGCACATTTTGTAATATTACCTATTTTTCGACCACGAAGGCGATGCAGAAGATAATGAACGGCCAGTCTGCTTGGAGTCGGATTGACCAAAATACATTTCTAATGTGAGTATCTTACCAGCAAATTGTGACGTTCCTTATAGAAGCTTCTCTGAGGAAGAATAAATTCAAACAATCCTACTTCTGAGGACCACTCGAAATAAAAGACCGCGATCGCAGTGTCATTTCTGTGATCAGGAGATCAAGGGAAAGTGTGACGAACGTGATGATTCTGAACCAGGATCGAGCGATAGAAGTAGCCCCGCCATAAAAGAACCCGGCTTGGCCTAGCGTGCAATTTAAACAATTAAAGAAATGTTTGGAGTTTAGGTCGAGTGACAAGTTGAACACTGCCCGATTGGTTACGAATAATTAGAGTAATTGTTATTTTAACACCCGGGGCAACACGTCCATGTGTAATTATACAAATCATATTGAGTCTGAACTGCCTGACTTTATTCAGTAAAATAAAGAAGAGAAATCGAATTTGTTGTCGGCAAATTATATGTAAACTTGAGATTGTGAAGAGCGAGAAGGAGACAAAGAAAAAAAAGATGATGAAAGAGAAAAAACTCTCAGCAAGTGATGAACCGTTTTTTTGACAGAGGCAACAAGTGGATTTTTTTTTAATTCGGTGACATTTACTTTTAACTGTCCCTTTGGAGTCAGAGTGATTTTTTCCCCGACAGACTTACAAACCCCCTCTTTTACAATGGAAGTAGGTACACGTGAATTCTCAAAACCTAAACTATCAACTGAACAGAAATAAAATAGATGAATGACTTAAAACATGTGAATGGCTTAAACTCTCCTGCAAACGAAAATTCTATTGTAAAGACCTAATAAATGACGAACAACGTGGAAACCATCCTTGTGAGATATTCTTGAATATGCATAAACTGAGAAAAACGAACTTCACTACCTAAATCTAAGAAGAATTAGACTCATTCCTAGACATAACACTGTACACCTGAAGAGGAATAAGTGCATACTGTTTATATAAACACAGAAATGAGATACTGATAGGTATTGGAGACTATTTCTGCGATGAGATACAAAGTTTGGAAAATACATAATTTAATACACCGAAAGTTTGTCAATACGAGGACCAGTGTAAAGGTAAAATAAATGGCTTGAATATGAACATGGGAAAAGAAGTAGCTACATTGACACTTTATAACACTGACCAAAAAAATAGCGCAAGAAAGCAGATCAATATTGTTACAGAAATAACACTTAACCGGGGAAAGTCAATTGCAACGCAGTGTTTTCCAACGCAAAGCGACCATAAAAAGCTACATAAAGAAGATAGGCAAGTTCCAGGAAAACGGTAAATGTAGATTATTTTGACAAAGATAGGACACGATAAAGCACATAAAACATGATTGTATAAAATTAGCTAGAAAATAATATAATCCAGACATAACTGGACCGGGGAATTGTTAAGTGACCTATACATGCATTGAGTATAACGAAACTTACATGAATATTATTATTTGTAGAAATACAACGAATATTTCCAAAAAGCCGAGATAATGACAAAGAGAAATTAGACAAAAAAAACCTATGAATAACACCGTACAAAACGCACCTCCGATTATGTTGAAAAAGTGATTAAATAAATGGATAAATTAATACATATATATATATTTGAATTGGATATTTTAAATTAAATCCGTTTTACTTCCATTATTATATACACAAATATAATTTAATGATACAACTAAGAATTTGTATTGATACATTATTTTGTTTTCTGTTATCTGAGTTCACATACATAACATACGATTTTAAAATTATTGTTATGAAGTGGTTGTTGTATTTTGTCGCATTTATTTAACTTATTTGTCGGTGCAGATTTGTATATGCGACGTTGTGGGCATCTGTAATTGTGGTTGCTTACATTACTATTTTTATTGTAGTCAGAGAGTTAATATAATAAATATGAGTTATTGAGTAAAATAGATATATTTAATAAATGTCTTATTATTTTTCGTATAGAAATAAACATTTTGTTTGATTTTTTTGTCGACAGTTTTAATACTAGAATATAAGCTAGTATGTAATATATTAGTAAGTGTGTGTGATAATTATACGAGAGTGTAATACTCGCTGTTGTAATGTTCGTTTATATATGTTACTATTATAAATATATTCGTGTACCTGTATGTGCTATATAGAATATAAGAGACAGTTGGTGTTATATGTGGTTCGCTACACGTTAACATTCTCTATAAGTTGTAGTTTTTAGTTAAATATGTCATGTGACTAACTTGTGTATATATGAGAAACTATTCAGAAGTAAAATATGACAAGTTTGCTTGTTTAGTGCATGTACAGAGTTATGAATATACTTTTATATTCTATTATTCATATGTGTGGATTGTGTCTATGTAACCGCTCCAACGAGTAAGTTATTTGGAATGGTATGATGATTAAAGGGGTGTCTTAAATCGGCTGTTTGCGATAAAGTAAACTTTTTATTGTTTCTTTTGACACCTCTTTCCCATCTCATTGTTATGACATTAAGCCGAGTTTGCATGGAGGTAAATAAATGGTGAAGATTAGAATCGTTTGGACCTTTTGATTGCAGTATGTGCCAGGTCTGCACGGTAAACTGTAACATGAATTCAATTGTGAAGACCATTTTAAGTATTGGTACTCCTGACTGCATATTAAGACGCAAGCTTAAATCGACTTAGCGTTGGTAGTTACCGGAAAATGTCAAGGAACTTATCCCATCAAAATTCGAGAACATAAGCAGACGATACCTTTACATTTTAATTGATTGAATCGCGGAATTTACTAATTAAAAACAAATATTAAAGCGATGATTAATTATTACGAGTTAGCACAGGTTATTACGTCTCCCGGAGAACTGATTCAATTTTACCAAGGAGAAAACTGATAGCTAAATGAAAAGAATAGTTAAAAATACACTGTTATATGCAGAAGAAAGTAATTACCTAAAACGTAACCAGGTGTTTATCCAGATTAGGATCCAATCTAACACTAAACGTACACATGACCCTAACTTTAACCGAGGCTAAGTCGATTTAAGCTTGGATTCTTATCTACATAATTGCGCACTCACTCTAACCCCTTACCTTAACCCTAACTTTAAACCTAACCCCATCCCCAAAAGAGTTTTTACACTTGTTCAGTATTATTTTTATCAAAAATAACAAAAAATGTAAAGTGTAAAATAAAACCATCATCCCTCATTGAACATCCAGCCTTAATTTGGATTATTTGTACGCAAGCAACTGTTTTTTGATTCGACCTTTTCATGAAAAGTGACTTTAATCTCGGGCTATAATCGCCAAGTTTTAAAAAATATGTTTCATTTGTTTTTGTACAATTTGCACTGAGAATGCCACACCAAGAAATAAATAAATGCATAAGAGCATTTTATAAATTTTGTAAATAGTTTGATGTTAGTCGAAACAATTGTCTGCGAAATAAAAAATATAAGTTTGAAAAAAAGGACGTGAATCTGTCCTCTGTCATAATTATGTGGTATAGAACCACATAAAAATACTAAATATAGCATAGCTGTAGCTTTGAACTATTCAGCGATAATAAGTACTTTGTGTTACAAAAAATAAAAAATACATACATATATATACACATATATATATATATACATGTGTGTGTGTGTGTAAAATGGAAAAGGCAAATAAAAATAATATTTATGTATTCATCAACCATCCGTCTTTTTTATCAGACTTCCTCAAGATGATTTCTTTAGAAAAAAATATCATACACGTACAAACATGTTTTGCCATCAGGTTCAGAGATTACGGCTGATATCAGCTGGGACATCAAAATATGAGAAACGATTACATGGTGGAAGTGGTAGCATGAGGGTGTAAGTTTATTAGGAAGTGAGAGAATTGAATATAGTGAAAATTAGAGAAACACGTAGGAGGTGAGCTATGGTTTAACTGGGATGAAGTTAAATTTTGAAGGGGGGAGCGAAATGTTATGTTAATTAAATTATTAATTTGTCTTTGAAAGAAAAACAAAAATGTCGGTGTCAAAGATTGTAAGACATATGTATTAAGAGAGTGTAGGAAGTTAAGGGAAACTAAGACGAGGTAGAGGGCGGGCAAAATATGGGAAGGGCTTTGTAAGGTGTTCACATATTACATCCCTATACATATGAGAACACACACACATTTTCACGTTAACATATAGATCCACAAATATACACATGTGCAAGGTCTTTAAAATAAATTTATTAAAATAGCATTTCACCCCCTTATCATTCCAAATGTAACTTCATCACGGCTGGACTCCTACTTTTTCCCCCATTTTTAACTATATTCAACTAACCCACTTCCTAATAATCCTTAACACTCATTACTACCACTGCCACTATTTAATTGCTTCTAATATTTTGATTTACTTGCCAATCCTGCTGTTTTGTACGCTTATGATTTTTTCTTCAAACAACTCATCCTGATAAAGTCAGATAGTAAAAGCTAACATTGATGAAAAAAGAAATATGCTTTTGTTTTTTTATTTTCGGAACATGTTATTCCTGTCTTAATCATATATATATATATATATATATATATATATATATATACTTGATAAAATTCAAATATGTTAATAAAGGTAACATAAAACCAATATTTGCAAGAGTGCTCAATACCAAGTAAAGCATTTACAAAATTATATAAACAACGTTTAAATGCGTGCTGCCGCATCTTTTCAAACGCAGAACAAACATAAATGTAATGTCTAAAGTGAGAAATTCGGAGCCTCATATTTGAAAACACCAAACCGAAGCCAGATTTTAAGAAGGAAAGAGACGGTCTAATAATTGTCCTTAGATGGGGAAGTCGATCAGATACTATTTTGTTAATTATACGTCAGCTCACTCATTGAGTGTGCACTTCGTCACTGCTTCCACGTCTGACAGGCTGGACAGAAATATGAGGGGCGCCAAATTATATAAGTTCGTGAATAATCTTGAAAATGTAACATCAATAACTTAACTGAATAGCGAAAACTTAACCCACCCTACGATAGTTAGAGTCTACTATCAGAAACTCGCATCTAAGTAAACTAATAAAATAAGCGGATGTATCCCTAACCAAAAGATCAAAAATCAATAACACAATTTAACTTAAATCCATAAACTGTTAATTCGGAGTAAACCCCATGAAAATAGATTATAGGATTACAGATATGAATTAAAACCTAGATTTACCTCGCTTGTCGCTAATACAATAATACTGATGATAATAATGGGGGTAAATTATAGCGGCTGTAGTAATAAAATAATTAATGAAAATAACGTAAATGGGCATATTGTAAAACAGATAAAATAGTTATTACAATAGTAGTAATGAAGCAAATAGGCGAGATAGTAAAAAATAATAGTAATAATATTTATAATAATAATAATGATAGTAGTTGGAAAATAACAATAATTGAAATACTGATGATCTCTAACTACCAAATTAATACAAACAATGATAGGTAAAGGGAAATTCAATAAGAATGAAAAGGAATTGACAAAAATGAAAATAGCAAGAATAACGATAGTAAAATTAATAATAAGTATAATAATGATAACAATAATAATAGCTGGAATAGCTATAATAATAATAATAATAATAATAATAATAATAATAATAATAATAATAATAATAATAATAATAACAATAATAATAACAATAATAATAATAATGATAGTGTTACTAATTATAGTACTTATAACGATAATAACGGTAATAGTAAGAATACGTGCTGAAATGTTTATTATGATTATAGCAATACGGATATATAATAATAATAATAATAATAATAATAATAATAATAATAATAATAATAATAATAATAATAATAATAATAATAATAATAATAATACTACTACTAATAATAATAATAATAATTATAATAATAATAATAATTGTAATAATGAAAGCGGTCTGGGTTGGAGGGAATAGCAAGCTACATGGAAATACTAATTAATATTTCATAACAATAGTAATGACAAATACAGTTGTTTATTTACATAACACAAACTCATCTGAAATGCAAATACAACAATTTTAAATAGAAATATATATCATATATCGCTGTTGACCTGCTAATTTTGCGATCCCTCACTTGCATGTCCATCCTGTCAGGCGTGGAATCAGTGGCCAAGTGCACTTTTAATGGGCGAGATGACCTATAATCAACCACCATAGAATCTGAATGGCCTCCCCATCTAAACACAATTCTTAGGCCGTATTTTTCTCTCTTAAAATATGGCTTCGGGTTGGCGTTTTCCAATGCGAGGCTCCAAATTTCTCACTTTTGATATTAAATTTATTTTGGTTGTGCCTTGGAAAAGATGCGGTAGCACGCATTAAACGTTAGTGTATTGACGTTAAGCTATAATATTGTTATGTAATTATATATATATATATATATATATCATATTTTTTGTTTATCATATATGTACGTATACGTTTCGCCCTTTATTATCAAGACTCATCAGCATAGATTAATACATATATATATATATATATATATATATATATATATATATATATATATATATATATATATATATATATATATATATATGGTTATTGAGTTAGAACCGTTACAGAGTGCTAAAAATAAAAAAAGGGTAATATTTATTAATACATGTATTACATGAAATCAAAGCAAATTACGGTACCGATGTTGTTCTCCTCTTCTGTAAGACTTATACTGATGAATGTGTCTCTCACCGTGCCTCTGTCCCTGTCTCTTTCTCTGTCTATGTCTATGTCTATGTATATGTTTTGGTCTCTCTCTTGCTCTATCTCTTTCTCTCTCTGTCTCTCTTAATATATATATATATATATACATATATATATATATATATATATATATATAAACCTTTTTCTAAGTAAAGATTATCATTGCTCAAAAGGACACATATACAATTGAAGACGTTAATATATATATATATATATATATATATATATATATATATATATATATAAAGCGAGCGAGAGAGAGGGAAAGGGGAAGACAGGGAGATTTACGAGATAAAGGAAAGATAAAAAGTTATAAGTATACTAGGGGAGCTAGGAATCGCACTAAACACATTATATACTAGTACGTACATTTGTGCTTGTACGATTTTAAGCATGTCTAAGTGGCATTACTATTCTGAGAATTCTTAATAAATAAATATTTTCGCATGTCCCGCCTTTCGTTTTTTAAGCTGTCTGCTTCCTCGTTTTCACAAGGAATTCGAATATCATTTCACCAGTTGCATTTCTCCTTAACCGCACAACTCATGTACCTATACTTACACATATTAGCCCCCTCTTCTATTCGTATAACCGACTTTTCCTTCCCATTTCCCAAACACTATCCCGCCTTTCCACTTACCGTACTTATAACTCTTGTGTGCTCTCATTCGTTTTCTCTTGTTATCCGTTAAGTTGGTAAGTTTCTATGAACATGTGGTATCATTCAGGTCTATTAAGGTGTTTAGAGAACAGGGCGGAAGATCAACTTTCAGCTGAATTATAACTATTATGAAAAAACAAAACAAATACTCTCACAATATATAACAAATTACATTTCGAATAGAAAAACAGAATCATATATGTAATAGTGTACAGTATTGTGTCAGACGTGACTTGCTTGAATATCGATGGTTTTACCTCTCTTTGTTGCGAAACGTATATCTTATGTCCAATGAGTTATCTAGCCAGATACGAACAGTGTGTAGGAGGTTATCAGATAAGCAAGTATCAGGTTGGAAAGAAAGTAATGTCGTATTTTTTACTTCATCAATTTGCAACCTCGTAAGTTGTACACAATTCTAGATTTTTTGGTGAATTGGTCTTTTAATATCTTGCGTTGCATTTCAGATATAGTAGTTAATTAAACAATATGAAGTTAAACGGTCACAGCCGTCAAAGAATAGATATTAGTGAGGAGCATCTGAGACATTGCGTTCTCTATGTATTCAAAAAATGAAACTCAGCTGCAGAAGCTACAAAGAATATTGGAACTGTTTATGGGATACATGTTCTGAATGATCGAAATATCAACGGTGGTTTGCAACATTTTCTTCTAGAGACTTTAACCTATACGATCGACGACGTTTAGGAAGGCCAACATTTATTGATGAATATGCCATTAAAGACGTTGTGGAGGCCAATCCAAAGTAAACCAGCAGAGAATTATCTCAACGATTCAATAGAACCCATCACACAATTATTTCATGCCTTCATGTGTTAGGAAAGTTTAAAAACTTAGACTCTGGGTTCCGTACGATTTGACCGACGCCCAACGAAATCAAAAATTGACTGTTTGCACATCTTTGCTTTCCAGGAATCATCGAGAACTATTTTTGCAACGAATAGTGACTAAAGATGAAAAATGGGTTCTTTACAAGAATACACGATGCAAAAGACAATGGTTTGACCTAAAGCAAAGTCCACAGCCTGTTCCAAAACAAAAACAACACCCAAAGAAGGTTATTCTCTCTTTATGGTGGGACATGAGAGGACTGATTCATCATGAATTACTATAGCTTAATCAAACAATCACTGCTGTAAAATATTGTTCGCAGCCAGATGATCTAAATATTGTTCTATAAAAAAAAACGACCAGCATTACTCAATGGGAAGAGTGTAGTGCTTCAGCATGATAACGGGAGACATCACACAGCAAAACTCACTAAAAAAGGACATGAGTTTCAATTGGGAATGTTTGCCTCAATCGCGTTATTCACCTGGCATTGCTCAATCCGACTACCACTTTTTGCGGTAATTGCAGCATCATTTAAACAATAGCATTTATGAAAATGACGATCAAGTAAAAAAATACCTAACTTTGTTTTTCTCTAAAAAATCAGAGAATGTTTTTTGAAGAAAGCATCAAGAAGCTAGTTGATTGTTGGACAGAAGTCATAGAAAATGAGTGAAATTATTGTAAAGATTAAAAATGCCCTAATGTGAATGTTTCAGATTAAATGAATGGGTTGGATAAAAGTGACATTACTTTCTTTCCAACCTGATAGTTTTGTAACATGAAACCAGGGAGAATAGAGACATATATTATGACATAGGTGAGTATAAACACGGCTATCGTAAAGGAAGCAGGTCTGTAATTTGAAATCGAGTGTTTTTTCTGGTGAAATCATTGACAGTAGGAGAAATAACCACTATATATGAACACCGGAAGTCCTCGCAACGCTTAAGTTGCATGCGTTCGTCAGTAATCAGAGCAAATAATCAGACAAGCAGAATCAGTTCTGTAAACTTATACATTCAAATGGGAATCATTGTTTACTTGTTCATTCTATTGTGACTTTATTTCCTGGCCAAGAACACGGCTAAGGATTATTAATTCACTTAAAATCCTATTTTACTCGTTCCTTTTTTGCATGCATCTTTCTTGTTTTATAAATGTTAAGGACAAAAGTTAACCAGAGCAAATTTATTTTGTGATAAAAAATATAATTTTAGACAGATAATTATGTTTTGTCCAAAATGTGTGCGAAAATCCAAAGAAATAAGCGAGATAATAAAACATATATTGTAAATAAACTGTCCGTTTTGAAAGGAAATCCCCGTCGAAATACATGACTTTTAATTTGGCACAAATTCTTACTATATTGTAAATAAACTGTTTGTTTTGCCAAAACTAAACAAAAACACACATTTGAATTTATTTCAATAAATGTTATTTTAATTAATTATTTTGAATTATTGTTTTGTCTTACTGTACTGAATTGGTTATATTTAAAGTTTGATTTTATTTTCATGTTTTATTTACATTTAAGTAAAAAAAAATCAATTTTTTTTTCAGAAATGAGAGCAACTCTTATCAAATTATTAAGCTAAAACTAATGATATAGAACGTTAACATAAAGAATACACCTGCCTACAAATATAGATGTCTTCTTCTTGTGTTTACAAACCAAGAGATATTTCGTGCAGTATAACTGATACTCGTCTTTTCATTCGATGTAGACCGGAAATAATGAACGTATGTAAACAATGAATATAAACTCAGACAAATTATTTTTCTAAGGAAAATGTTCATGTTTTAAAAATTAAAATAATTATGACAACATCATTTTATTATTAAGCATTCATTTATTGTTTGTTTTCTAGCCTACGCAACTTACATGAAATTATACATAGCTTTTGATAAAGTAATATGTGTATATATACCGTGATCGTTAATTAATAAATACTGAAAATGTTATAAACATTGGTTGATTTTCTTGAATTTTTATGATTTTCTAAGTGAAGGGGGGTGGAAATGACCGCCAAATAGCATTAATAACACAATATATATACGCCACTTAATTAGAACAATTGCATCATTATTAGAAATGCAATAACGCTATCAGTCTCATTTTATACTATATATTTTCACCCTTTATCTTTGCTTTGTTGATTTCTGTCAAATTAAAAGTACAGTTCTTTTTCAAGAACGAAGACACAACATTATCTTTTCAGAAGTTAAATGTCTTCAACAGGAAAGTTTCAACTATTTTTCTTTGACTGCCTATTTATTGCTTTCTTTAATTACGCAATAATTTCAGGGATCTCCTCTCTCTTTCTCTCTCTCTCCCTCTCTCTCTCTCTCTCTCTCTCTGTCTCTCCTAAAACGATATGACATAATCTAATAATTTCGTGCGTGGTTCTTTATTCATCATCAATTTATTTTCGTAGTTTTAGATTTAGTTATTTATACATTTTAGGTAATTCCCTATGGAATACTATATGAAAAGAAAACATGCTTTAAGACGATATACTGACTAAAAAGTGAGACGTTTAGAAGCGTAATTATTTTTATCTCGATAATTTCCGTCATTTCGTATGAATCAGATGATTCTATTGTTGGCGTTGTTTTCCTCGATATCTTTCTAGTTTGAATACATTCTAGAAAGACATCGAGGGATTACGGTTGGAACAACGTGAAGGTTTTTAAGATTTTAAGTGAAAGTGTATTTGGGGTACGAACTGAATTTGTAACTTTGCACCCTCAGGTTTTAAGTCCGTGTCATTAACAATTTAGTCACAGTCGCCTCCCATAATTCCTGTTAAATACTACAGTAGACTTACACACTAATTATCTTTAATGAAAAAAATGATAATATAAAATATTGTTCAGAATATAGTAAAAAACAAGCGGCATCATTATTTAACGATAATATTCACTATATGTAATACGAATAATACAAGATGTTCCCACAAACGAGAGGTTGCTAGTTTTACTCTATCGTTAATTTAATAATACTTACTAGACTGAACTGCAATTATATACTCCCTGTATTACATTCGAAGTATTGATTTGTCTAGTTACCACGATTAACGTCCCACCAACAGATCTATTTTCAAGAACAGTTTATCTGTAAAATATAATACCACCGTTTGCTTCCCTGTTGACTACAACCTGGTATTTTTCAAATCAGATGGCAATAAGTAGATGAATCATATTAAGTAATAACATGTTGTTCTATTCAACCATCGTTTCTTATTCTCTCAGATATTACTCTTAATAACCCTTAAACCCGAATTGATTTTGCTCTACTACGCGGTAACCATTTAAAAAAAAATAAAATGGCTTATCTTGCCAAAGAAAGCCACCTATTTAAATAGTAAAGCTGCTTTGACATATAATAGAATTATCCGAAACTAACCGATTATCATTGTGTTGTTTGTTTTAACTTATAATTGAAAATTAAATAAATTGGATAAATTATTAAAATTACAAACATAACGAAAAATGGCAACATGTGAGAAGGTGCACTAAAGAATGTTGCTGTCATTCCAGGAAACGCCAGGTCTTACTCTTTGCTGATATTCACCATTTTGTCTATTTTAACACTACTTCATATTTGTTTTTTTTCTATCTTCATCCATTTTTCTTAGTATAATTGATTATTTTTTCTCAAAGACCGTCTAATTACCGTATGTCAGAGATATGATTTATTTATCGTGAACAATAAACACATTGCTTAATTGTCCGTTTCAGAGATGGGAAGATTAAACACTACCAGATACTTGTGAAACGCGCAAATTGAAGAATACTTGAAAAAATATATACATCTTATGATAAACTATTTGGCACAAAAATGAATACACAGAAATGTTACTCAACTGTAAATAAAGAAAAAAATATATATACCTGCATCGTCATTATGTATTTAGTAATATAACGAGGAACATTAACTAAATATATAGTTTAACAACCATTCAAGAAGGGAATATACTATTTTTAATAACACTATATATATATATATGTATACATATATATATATATATATATATATATATATATATATATATATATATATATATATATATATATATATATATATATATATTATCGTGCCTGGATTAAAACACGAAAAAGTAAGCAGAAAGATATCGTCCCCACACTACAGAGTTGAATCAGGGAATTGTAAATATGAAGAAGAAACAACTGTATGAAGTAAATAAAAATAAATTTATTTTAAATACATAGAGTGTATTTCTCTTATTTGAAATACCTTGATCAATACTTGTAGAGTGAGGGCGAAACCGGACCGTCGGTTTTGTTTCCATTTTGAATCATGAGCGATAAAGTATTATTCTATGCATATTTTCAGTAATATATATATATATATATATATATATATATATATATATATGATAAAAATAGAAATAATATTTAAACGTAATGGGAAATGGAAAAAGGAAAACAAAAAATAGTATGTATGTATTCATGAACGTTTCGTCTTCATTTCGAGACTTCCTCGGGATTATTGATTCGAAGAAACGATACACACGTACGAATAGTTTAAACATTAACAGTCAGAAACAGACGAAATTTTCAAATATTTGAACTTGTATGTTATTTCTTCAAATACATTAATCCTGAAGAAGTCTTGAAAAAAAAGCAAAACGTTCATGAATACATAAATAACATTTTTGGTTTTCGTTTTTTTCATTTCTCATATGTATACATATATTTATATATATATATATATATATATATATATATATATATATATATATATATATATATATATATATATATATATATATTTTTGTGTTATAATAAAATAATTTCATGAAGAAAATCCGGGTATGAGAGCTCAATGTAATAAACAGAGCAAGAATAAAATAAAATGTAGTAACACGAAATTACATAATCATCGATGCAATAATTTATTTCAACCATGTGGTATTTTCAAACATCCGATTTAGACGATTATATCTTTGAAACTGAAAAAAAGTGTAAACTCACACTCCACAATGCCAATATAATTGGTGAAAGACGGAGTAACAACCTATAAAATTCATATTTAGAGAGAGGGAGATATTTAATGCATATTTAATCTATAAGTATGTACTTATGTAGTGATAAGGAAATTGCAAATTAATTCCAGACAGGGAAGGGTAGGCAATATATATAAGTAGAAATTGTAAAAAATGGTATGGACGATATAGGGATCATTATTCTCAAAAATCATTTGTGTCAACAATTACCAGTATTAACCCTCCCTCTGTTCTTTGGAGGATGACACTTACTGTCTAGCGACTAATGCATGTTGTGGGTGGAGAACCTAAAAAGGATTTGAAAATAGACACAGACCAAGGTCGGAGACGACATCACGCACGTACACATACACAGGCATTCATAAACACGTACACACCATATGTGCATACATACCAACACACCCACACACCCACACACATATATATGTATATATATATATATATATATATATATATATATATAGAGAGAGAGAGAGAGAGAGAGAGTCTTGGAAGTTTCTCAACCATTAAAACTATATAAAAAAACTTTTTTTTTTAATTTAAAAAAAATCATTAAGTCCCAAGTCGTTCAGTGGAAAATCACTCATGTAAGTCAATTTAACTTTTACGGTTATTATATTAGTTTGCTTCTAACATTACTTTAGGGATATTTACATATATACATATATATACAACCATATACAAACATACATATATGTATACATACACTAACACATATACCCATATATATATATATATATATATATATATATATATATATATATATACACGCATATATACATACATGTACACATATATTCATATAAACATACACAACACCCATATATACACACATACACATATATATATATTCACAAATAAGGCGATTAAATTCCCGTATTCCTAACGTGTTATCTGCAGAAAAACTCTTAAAGCTATCTTATTTCAAGTAAATTACTTGATTATATGACCATAATAAAATCCAATGAATTAACTGGTGATGCTGCAAACAAATCCCAAAACTACCTATTAGTATAAATATCATATATTATATATATATATATATATATATATATATATATATATATATATATATATGTATATATATATATATATATACATATATATATATACACACACACATACACATACATATATAGATAAACACACAAACATACATACATATATAGATACACACACACAGGTGGAGATAGGGGGTAAAGAGAGATATTGAGAGATACAGAGGACAAGAAAGAAGACGAGAAAAAGTAAAATGACAAGAGAGAGAGAGAGAGAGTACGGGAAAGAGAACAAGGAAAAGAGAGAGAATGAGAAAGAAGAGAGAGACAGCAAAAAAAAGAGAAAGCAAGAAAAAGAGAGAATGGGAAACAGAAAAAGGAATGAGAAAGATAGCGGGGGAACAGGAAAGAAAGAAAAAAAAAAAAAGAAAATGGAAAAGAAAAAGAGGGGAGTAAGAATGAACGAGAGAGGGAAAGAAAGAGAACAATAAAGAGAGATAGGAGGAGAACGATACACAGAGAAAGAGGAAAAATGGGAAGTGAAAGAGAAGGTGACAAAAGAAAAGAAAACCAAGAATGGAGACAGTTAAATAAAGAGAGTGAAAGAAAGATAGATAGATAGATAAGATGAAAATCCGAAGAGACAGAGAGAGAGAGAGAGAGAGAGAGAGAGAGGGGGGAGGTAAAATTGTGTGTAGAGTTAAGACACGAACCCAACAGAAAATGGATACATGGAAAATGATAAAAACACCTTTAAAAATAAAAAAAAGAGTTATGTCCAGAGCTAGAGAGTAAAGAGAGGAAGGAATAATAGAAAAAGAAGAGAGAGAGAGAGCGAAGAAGAGAGATGAAGATAAGGAGAGAGAGATGGGATGTTCTGTTGACATAGTGGCGAGTACAAACATGTACATACATACAAATAAACATATACACATCAGCCACAAAAAAGTACACCTATATATATATATATACATATATACATCAGCCATAAAACATATATACATAAAACATATATAGTTATTACATACCTAAGCACACAACGCACATATGTACCATATATCTATTATCCCATATATCTATTATCCCATACCCATGTGTGGGGTGTATGTATATGTGTGTGTATCGGTATGTTTATAGATATGTAGAAGGGTGGTATGTATTTATATGTATGTTTTGTATATGTGTATATGTATGCACACATGTATATATATGTTGGATTGTATGTATATAATATTGTATGCATGTGCAGATGTAGTTGTATGTAGTTATATGGTGGTATGTATGTTTGTATGTTTATATACATATATTGCGCATGTACATGCATATGTACGTGTGTGTATATAGTTGTACCTACGTGTGTACGTATATGTGCATATATATGCATATATGTGTAATCCTCCTGGGTAACACCCCTGCATGGGTAATGCTAGTAAAATATATATTTTAAATTATCAATGCCGAAACTGAAGTAATTTATGGAGCAACATAACCCTTACTGGACCATATGCACTGTATATTCCATATGGAAATTATTTTCTCTAAAGCTTTATATCTACCCACCCCATGAAGCTGTTACTCTTCTCGTTCCTATGTAGAGGATATTACATCAAAATCCGACATTGACAATAACTAAACGAACTACTAGCAGATGGTGGGGAGCGTCGTTAAGACTCCGATTCGACAACAGTGCCATCGGAGGCCTCTACGTTTTACCACAAAACTCCGCTATTACACACAACGTCAATACTTAATAAGGTTGGCTACGCGGGACTTGTGACCGTCATCTTGAAACGACTAAGATACTAATAACTATTGGTTTTCATCGAGACTAAGAACAACAAGCACGCTTACAATATAGTCAACTTTCTGACAGCTGCCATCGTGAAGACGTTTTTTGCTACAAACAAGACATGGTCGCAAAATCGTGTGACTCATGTTGCGCTTACTGTTTTAATAGTCGTCTCTGTCGGGGACAATTACATTGAAAAATCATGCATTAAGTAACTGTAACAGTAACTAAATAAATTGTCTGGCCTCCTTATATGCAACTTTCGTGTTATTGCTTATTTCGTGTGTGTTTTTGTCAAGTGACGGATTTTGATGCCTTTCTCTGTAATTTGTTATCAATAGATATCATAATAGTTCAGAAACAATATGAAATTGCAAATACTTTTTTAGAACCAATCTGATGAAATATTTTTAATTATTTCATCTGCATATACATATTAGTTATTATGCGGATTATTTTAAAAGCTGGACACAAAATTATTGATTACAATGTTAGATGCTCCAAGACGCATAATTCATAACACGTTTATCATTAGAATTCTGGTAATTGATGTGTTGTTACTTTCTCGGCCCTTAAATGTTATCAGCTTATTTGCAATACACGTCGGCCGTCCAATTCATATTTAGGTCATGGTGTTGACTCGTATCTGTAATCACGGACTGCCTGCTGTGACAAATGCTCCTCCAAATAAGCAATATATTTCATTAATAACTTAAATAAGTTACAATTTATGGACATCATTATTTCATATTCTGTAGATTTGTTTGTTAACTAATTCCCTCTGGCTCAGTTAAATATGTTTCACCTTTAATTGTCATTATTAATTCTGTGCGTGGTTAATGTAAACGGGTATTCTAAAGATACTCCCATTTAATATGTACATTTTAAAATAAATCCTGACAGACCGACAGACCGACAAAAGGACGGACACACCAAGATCTATGGATGCATTTAAAATGGTATTTCCTAAAATCCTGACAGACCGATCAATCAAAGAAACAACATGGGATCTCACATATATTGGAATTCCCATTTTAAACCAAACAAACGGATGGAGAGTCTTATGGGCATGCATATACGCATATACTAATGCTATTTGTAAATAATGTGTGATAGACTGATGTAAAAAGTAATTTTATCTTAAATCTGACACACCGAATAAAATTTGCATTTCAAACTAAACCATGACAGTTCCAGTCACTAATAGAGCCTTTCATAGTAGTGTTTGGATACATCTCACATTGAAAAAAAACATTTAGTTGTATTTAATAAAAATCCTATTAAATGTCCAAAGTTTCAAATAGTTATCGTCATTCTCGTAGTCATATCAACAATGTTCCCACGACAGAGTTGTCCGACCACGTCTAGTGAGGTTGCCGCAGTCATTAAACCATCGGGATATTTCGAATTAAACTCATCTATTAAATCCGCAGTGGCAGACTCTTCTCATTCTGCATTCCATGATGTATGTTATACCGTGTTATATATTCTTTCCATCATCCTTGTAATGGAGTTATTTTGGATTATCCAGCGTAAACTAGATATATCTGCTATTTAGAATGCATTTTTTAAATGGGTGACTGCTCATGAAGATCTGAGAAACACACGGGGATAAGGATTAAAAAGAGTGTAAGTTGGACAGTGATTGCCACTATGATAGAATTTTAAACAATGTGTGAGAGGGTAAAATATTACGTAAGACGACTTTATTATCCCAAAGAATGTTCAACAAGTATTTGTTTACATCAGACTTGAAGACAACCATGTTGTAGTCGGTTGCGAATCAACTTCGTGATATTTACCTCAACATATGAGATGGTCTAGATAAGAAACTGTGTTCATGGAATTTCCGTTTGGTTTATCTCTAGAGAACAGGACATAGTGGTTAGTTTCCATCGTTGTAGCTGTGAATGTCGTTAAAGAGGGACCAGGGATAATGGCCGATTCGAGCACTTACAATTATTATTACGATACAGTTAAGATAAGCTAGCAATATATCTTATGTGCGAAAGAGAGTGTAGGGAAGAAAATAGATAATCTCCCAGGTATGCAATGATAGAATATCACGTTTCTATTTATTAATGAATACATAGAGCTGTAGAATATTTATTTCAATTCATTAATTACATTTGATTAAAATATACTATAACCGGGCAGTGCATGGATAACCTCATTAATTCTATATGTGTATATATTTATCATTGCGGTAACCAGATGGCAAAGAACGTCCAGTCTACTTCGTATGTTTTCTGAACGGCTGTAACATACTGTATATTCTATATGATAACAATGAGCGTACGTACGTCCGGCCCGATTCGAGGTATAAAAAAGAGAAGGTGGGTGGATAGGAACGATAGGAAGGTGAACATGGGAATATAGAAGCGTCGACTGCTACTGCTTCTTTCAGAGCTTGATACCGGTCACCAATTCAGAATTCAGTTTTTAAACGGACGGTGTCAGTTGCTGCTGCTTGTGCTCCGAAAGTTCACTAAACTATAATCAACATATGTGTTTTATACTTGATTGAGTTCTTCCCAAAAGAGAGCAACTCATTGCAATGTTTGGTGAAATGTGTCGTACACTGATGTGTAATTAGAAATTATGTACGTAAATGTCTGTATATCTTATTGACAAATAAATATGCAGGAGGGTCGGGAGAGGATCAATAAAAAATAAGGCGGAGTATTGATTTACTCCTCTCCAGGAGTTAGGCACAAGGTGTGACCCAAGGCCGGGTCGGGAAAGTGGGGTTTAAAAATTGTCTGGGCAGCCCCGTCGGTATTCCCCGATAGAGGCGCCTCAGGCAGTAAGCAATAAACTTACTCCTCTCCAAATAGGGGAGGCAAACCTTAGGAAGGTAAACCTCCCAGAACTGCACGGGACAGACCCATTGTCGGCGTAAATCAAGACCCGAAGGCCAAGACAACACCAGTATTGGGTGCAGTATCTATCGGAACAGATACTACACTTTGATCTTAGCAACAAAAAAAACAAGGCGGAGTGGCGGCAGTAGATTTTAGTTTTTAAGCTGGCGGCTATTACTGATTTTACTTCGAATACTCTATATTACAATTTAGGGGATTTAATATAACGCTTTTTGAAATGTTTTATAGAATTTTGAAAAAAAACACAAACGTTATTTTTTTAAATAAACATTATATATATTCATTAAATGAATACAATATGTCATCATAAATATATGCCTCTGAGACTTTCGCCTTTTAACCGCCTTACCGAAGAGTTATTTACATTCTTTTTTCCCCTCATTTGCAATTAAATCCACAAGTTGTTCGACAAGAGTAAGTTTCGTTTGCTCTCGTTCACGGTCCTAAAGAAGTGAATATTTATATGTGTGTATTAGCGCGGTAACGCTTATATGAATTTAAAGGGGTGTTCACATCTGTAAGAAAACGCTTTTTGAAATGTATTATAGAAGTTGGACAAAAAAACAGGAAAAGTTATTTTTTCTAAATATATTTTTATGATATTAAATGAATAATATAATTTTTCATAAATATATGCCTCTGAGATTTTCGCCGTATCACGGTCTTAACGAAGAGTTATTTACTTTTTATCTTTTTCCCCTCATTTAGCTGCTGTTAAAATCTCCAGTAAATCCACACGTATTTCCATGATAGAAAGTTTCGCCTGGTAACAATTATGTGTGTCATGCTTGATTTATTTGTTTATAAAATGAAACAATATTTTCACGATATGTATCGTTAATTCATGTGTAATCAATGTATCGTCTGTTTAGTTAATTGAACTATATGTATGTTTGAAAGAGATATATATATATATATATATATATATATATATATAGAGAGAGAGAGAGAGGATGAGAGAAAGAGCGAGAGAGTGCTTTAACTTGAAATGTCAATATCATTTTTAAAACAAATCAATTTTTATTTACTGTTTAGGAGTCGAACTAAGATTTTATTTAGGTCCTAAAATATATACACTTTTCAATGCTCAAAAACGTAGTGTCTATTTAGAAGAATGTGTTTCTGTGTATATAAGTTAATGAGCGAAAGTGAGAGATTAAGTTTTAGGTAGCAATATCAGTAGTTTAGTCTTCGTTTTTTATTGATTACTTTTTTATTAATGTAAATTAGTGAATATGAATTGTATTGCGAAGCGTTAGGGAGCGGGCCAAGCGTTAGAAGGCGGGCGATGTATGCTCGTCTAAAATAAATGGCTTGCAACGTAACACGTACTCTTTCTCGAACACTTAAATATGCGTATCTCCCACCCACATTTACTATACGCCAGTTTATCGGTAGATGCATTACCAGGAATAAGACTCGAAACACAACTAGTAGAATTGACTTTGAAATGCACTCTTTAACCCATGCTAGTATCTAAAGTGGAATGCGTCCAGAAGTAAAATTGTAGAGCTAATATGACAAACACGACGTGGGAACAATATATTCTACGTAAAACTAAATCCTATCTAAGGAATGTCATCAGATATGTCGCGTCTTCCCATGAGTGTTAATTTTTAGCATGTTTTCTTGATCTACGAGATATGCTTTCAGGTATTTCAGGTATTTACTGACAATTAAGTAGCATGCAGTAACTGGGACAACCACTTAAATAGAAAAATGCATATTTACCTGAACAACAGAATAATAGAGGGCGTAAATATTTTACGAATATATATATATATATATATATATATATATATATATATATATATATATATATATATATATATATATATATAAGAAGGTTATTCTATACATGTATATGTCATAGTCAGCATGTATGAGTATGAAATGTGAATGTAACTGCTTAAGAGGGAAGCTTCTTGCTAAGTGGCTTCAAAATATCTGGGTTAGCGCAGATCGACGAGAATTGTTTACGTGTTTATGAATAAGTAGTGCACATGCAGAGAGTGGAACAATTCTCACATAAAATATGGTGTATATTAACAATTTATGTCAAACAATTACAGAACGTAAATTTTGTATGAATTATACAGTGTTCCTGTTAATATATAGCTGACAGGTCCTTTATGTGTGTCTATGTTTTGTGTGTGTCTTGTGTCGTGTGTGTTTATAGGTAGTGCATTTTTGTATTGAATGTAATATGGTACAAACAAATTTAAAAATTAGGTGGCTTTAACCTAAGTCACTGCGATTCCGGCGTTTAAAGTTTCGGTAAGACACAAGAAATCTGAGACCAAGATTATGGTTGATGTAGACGTCGGTGCCTTAGTCGAGAAACCTGTCATTTATTATTAAATCATCAAGCTAAATCAAAAAGTATAGTTTAGACCAAAATAGGTACACACGGATTGTAGTCCGACCGTTTTTTGTCTTAGAACATTATCTTGTTATTTTTACTATAACTGTCGTCTTAATATATCACATTGTTAAGTTATTAAGGCAAATGTATGCAATAAATGTATTCTTAATAGGCGTACTCTCAGAGAATATATGAAAACGCCGAATAGAAATATCGGAAATAATGTATTTTTATGTAAACACTATTTAATTTAAGCACTATTAAATTTGAAAAGTAATTCAAACGGATTTAAACGTTTATTTAATGAAAATAAGATATATGTTTCGAATACATGTGAACGAAATGTTGTCAGATGTTTTTATTGTTTGAAAAGTTAATTGACTAACAGTAACGAACTTTGTATGGTAGACGAATATAGTGTGTGTTTTGATTTCAAATTATTTATTCTGGGAAGAAAACCATTATTTTTTTCAACAGCCACACACACATATTATTGCACATATCACATATTAATGACACAGCACAATACAGAAAGTCCATACTTATATATTGTCTGGCACACATTGAGTATTTTTGCTCTTACCCATCGGGGATACGTCCTTGACATGAGTCTGACCGTGATTTTGTTTCTGTCGGGCTGAGGTATGGTTCTGCTCAGTCTCGGGACATCAACCACCTAAGGCTTTACCATCTCTTTGAGAAGGTGTTATTTATTGCTTATCACCTGAGACACTCCTACCGGGGAATGTCAACGGGGCTGCTCAGGAATGTTTCAGGTCAGATCGCTCTAATTATAGTGCGCTGACGTTCAACACCTGACTATATGACTAGCTTCCTTGAGATGAGGTAAGTAACATTACTTTGACCTTGTGTCTAACCTCCTGGAGATGAGGTAAATAAAATACGTACATATAATCTAGTAATACATCTGTATTTTTTACATTTTGTCGTCCTCATAAGTTTATTTCATCTTGCTTTTATTTCCAAATCTTAACTTCTTCGTTCATTCTTGATTCCAGTGAGACAACGACTGCAATAAGCACTTCAATGGAATCTACCGACCTATGTGTCTCCAACTGTCAGTAGAAGATCATGAGTCAATATTTAGCATAACCTATTAGCACAGGACTGGCCATTTCCTTCAGATTTAAAGCCATTCGTCACTTTCACTAACCAACCTAGCCGTTACCACAGACACACATGATCGCGCGAACGCATACACACATTACAATTACCAGGAATACGATATATAAACACAGTCAAGTACCAGGCAGATCTAACCTCTCAGTACTTACTTCCTCATAAATGTATTCTTTTCTCCTCAATTCTTAAACGCCTTTTCTGTACGTTCGTGCTTACTTCACCCACAATACCGACCCATCTCGCCCCCCACTTAACTGTTCTCTGTTCACTCGCACAAATCGCCGACCGCTAACACACACCCACACAATCTCTCTTTTTACCCATGTCAGACTGTATTAGTTTTGAAGGTTATTGCCGCTATCCACTGATCGTTATTCCATTGTTGTCGCTTCGCTTATTTCTGGCTGCTGTCGATATTACCGATTCTTGCAGAAAGTCTTGCTTGATGGAGTTAGTGTTGAAGCTATTAAAGTCATTGTCAGAATTGACTGGTGCGAGTCCCTTGCTGGTTAAAGCGATTAATCGTGATCTGTCGGCAAGCCCCACACGGGGAAAATAGGTCTCGCCCTGTAGAGCTAAAGTGAAAACATTCTGTTAATTAATATAAGGGAAAATGCGTATGTGGAAACGGTAGGATGTACGTCATGAAGTAAAATGTTTTGTCTGCCTACAGAGAAAGAAAGAAATTAGAAAATGCTGAGAAAAATAATAGTAATGAAACGAATGAATAGAATGGTATGAACGGACCACAAGAAATAGAAAGAAAGAAGAAACGAAGAGAAATGGTTAAGCAACATAACTAATGAAAGGAAACGAGTCAAATGACATGAAGGCGTAGAGAAAGAAGCTCGGGGGATAAGAATTAAGGAGATGAACTGAACTCTTTCTATCAATTATCATACGTTATTTATGTTTGTAAACATACGAAAATGTTACTTATATATATATATATATATATATATATATATATATATATATATAATGAAAAAGGAGAAAATACAAGAAGGGAGAAGCAAAGAAAGAATTAAGAAATTTTAGTGAAAGTACGAAATAAAAACGAAATGAATGAAATAAAAATCATTCCAAAAATAATTGAACTAAAAAGAAAAGTAAATGAAACGAAATAGTACGGAATTAAGAACAAAATGTACGATGACGGAATAAAATAATATTTTATTTAAAAGAACGAGAAAGAAAGAAAGAAAGAAAAAGAAATTATGAAAAAAAAACCGAATTACAACGAGATTAACAAAACTAAAAGAAAAACATAAGAAAACAGAATGAAAACAAATGAAAAATAAAATCCGGAAGAAATATACAATTGCCGAAAAAGAAATGATGAATAAATGAAGAAGCAAAACCAGAAAATAAAAAATAAATATGAATATCTTGTTTTTTCTTCAAATTTATGAAACATTAATATGATAAAAAGAAAAATATAATGGAAAAGAAATCAACGATGGATTGTACATTCAAGCGGGGTTATTTTTTTCAGAGTTATGAAAAGAAAATATCGCATATAAATAATACAAATAGGAATGACGGAAGAGTAATAGTGTAAAAACATAGAATACATAAAAAAAAAACTAAAACAGTGAACAAAAACCAAACTTGATAAAACTAAAAAAACGAGAAAAGAAATAGAAAAGGTAAGCCAAATAAAAAGGGTAAGAAAGAAAACGAGCGAAATGAAGACATTATTCAAGAAGTAAATACACAAGATAAGACGGCCGTAAAATAATAGAAAGAAAGAACAAACCAACAAAGCAATATTGAAAGAACAAACCTAAAACGCAGTAAAGGAAATAGAGAGTAATCGAAAGTAAGAAACATAGACATACATATACGGAAAATTACAAAGAAAAGAATGGAATCAATGACGGAATGTAGTGGCCTGCAATTGAATAGAGAAATACAAAAAGAAAATTAAAAAGAAGCCAAGGAAGTGAAATGGAATCTAATAAGAAAAAGAATGAAAAGAAGACAAGATACAAGATATACGAGGAGATAACGAAATAGAACACAGAAAATAATAGGAAAGGTACAGAAAGCATGAATGAAATTGAATATATAATGAGTGATTGAATTAGACAATGCAATAATAGAAGGGCGAATGAAGAAGTGGAAAATATACAGTACATATACAGGACGGTTGAAAGAGAAAATAATGAGAATAATGGATGAAACAATAAAGTAGAACGAAAGAAAGAAATGAAAGAGCTAAGAATTAAAATGACAGGTAAAAGAAAGAAATTGGCGGAAATATGAATGGAATGTATTCATAAAAAACATTGAAATGGAGAAGATATGAACAGAATTAGGAAAGAGGGAAGAGAGAAATAGTAACATAACCGAACAGAAAACGTATGACAGAATGAAGATCAAAATAATTAAAGTAATCGTAGCAAGGAAGGTTTGGATTGTTTTGCTTACTTTACAGCGTATCGAATATTTTGGATGTATTTATTGAACTAACATAATTTTCATTGGGAACTCTCTATTACATATGAACTAGTTTGGAAATTTTAGCACGGAGTGTCTCTTCTAATTTACAGAGGATATTATAGCGAATACGGACGCAATAGATTCAATAGTATAATTACTCGAATTTAGCGATTTAATTTATACTTAATAAAAATGGAAAGAACCATAAAACAGAAAGATAAAAATAACGAATAAAAGAAGGAAGAAGATTTTAAAACTACATAATCCTATTGAAATGGAGCTCGTAGAATGAAATGTGTTCAGTGAAGTAGAAGCTCCGCAATCAGAAACGTCTCCTCACCTAAAGTTCAGTAGCAAAAAAATACACTTATTGGGAATTCATAGAAGAGATAGAAACCGTGAGAATTTAAGAAGCACACGTAATAAATATACATAAACATACTTACACACACACATACACACACACATACACACACACACATATATATATATATTTATTTATTTTTTATTTTATTCCATTAGTTGCGACAAAACAAGTTGTGTTTCATTGGCGCAAATAGCGACCAACTCATCGGGCTAGCGATGGAATTCAAATGGCATACGTTTTAACTTCACCTTAACGGGAGATTGAAAATTGAAGATACATTGGAGGGGGAGGGGTACAGAGTTGGGGCTTTGTCTATAACGGTTACATGTCCAAGTTAATTATATATATATATATATATATATATATACTAACAGGACTCGTTGCCCGGAGTTCCTTCGAATAAGTATAAAAGAAGGATTTAACAACCGATAGAACGCTATACATCATTTTTTCTGTACTTCTTCAATTTACGGATCGTGGTGAAATAATAACTTTATTATTTACAAACCCATGTTTAACATTAGAATGAGAGCTTTATTTACTATTCTGTACTATTCTGTATTTTAACATAACAATTAAATTAACAGAAAATACCGTGGAAACAGACTGTAACTTTAATCTCTATCTAAAAATAGCAGAGTACGGGTCCAGAAAACTGTATAAGTAAGCTGTTGTGCCCTCAATCAGCGAAGTGCTCATGTTTGCGTGGTGGATGGATTTTGTTCAAACCATGTTGTTGGTATATGCATACAAATTTTGTTTTAATTTTTTATACAAAGATTTACATCTATAAGTATGAATAGGTAGGAAACACACACACACACACACACACATATATATATATATATATATATATATATATATATATATATATATATATATATAGAGAGAGAGAGAGAGAGAGAGAGAGAGAGAGAGAGAGAGAGATGTGCAGACCGGGACATATAGACTAGTATACATGGGCCTAGGTAGATATATAGATATATGGATAGATAGATAGATAGATAGATAGATAGATAGATAGATATATGTACAGACTTATAAATATTGGAAGATATACCGAAACCTTGGTAGATAGATTGATGAAAAAATGTTCAGACTTAAAAACATAGACATGTATACAAATACTTTTGCCTGAGAGAAAGATAATACAATTATTAAGTTTTGTAAACAACCAACAGAACGCTATACTTAGTCTTGTCTCTGTACGACTGCAGTTTACAGATCATGCTGAAGTAACGTTATTATTTGCAAACACATTCTTAACATCGAAATGGCGTCTTAGTTTACTATTCTGTACTATTCTGTACTATTCTGTACTGTAACATTGCAATTCAATAACAAGAAGAAGTGCTTGCCTGCATAACAACTTATAAAACCTCATGGAAAAAAGAGAATTACACCTACTTTTGATTCAGGCAGTGTTCAAAGCTTTTTATTATCAACATGAACTACGCAATATTTTTTAAATTTAGAATGGCATATATTGCCGACATGGTGCTTTACCTTTTACAAAGGAACCCATTAAATATTATTTTAATTAATATATTTTTATTTTCATTATAAAAATACATATATGTTTCGTCTTTTCAAGCCCCGTCAGTGCGGATGATCAAGCTAATCCACCGGTCGTTGGGTTTGAATGCCATACTAAGGTAACATGTTGCCATAATGTAAGGATATTCAGCGTTAATCATATCATTAGGGTACCCCTTAATTCTTTATATAAGAAGTGATATATATAGATTTATATGTTGTGTATTATATATATATATATATATATATATATATATATATATATATATATATATATATATATATATAAAGAGGTGTACTAAAAGCGAACTTTTAGGAAAGGTAAAACCCTATTGTGAAGAGTGTACAGCTCAATATCCAGGATAGAGCAGGTAGAAATGAAGGAGAGTGGAAAGGAATTAGAGAAAGCAAAAGCCAAATCAAAATTCAATTCAAAAGTTCAAAGCAAGGTATAATCCGCAAAAAGGCAATTTATTCAAGTTAAATTTTCCTTAAGCCAGGCTTTTCAAAGATCAAAATCTTATCAGAGGAAGTCGCTGGGATAGAAAAGTTGGCAATGGCCAAGATTTAAAATTTGAAAAAATGAAATAAAATAAAAATTGTAGGGAAGGAAACGTAGGGCAAAACTGTGCCAGGGTGCAAGCAAATGTCCGATTGCCAAAAAGTCCGGTGTCGAAGAGTCCAGCGGAGAGGATACGATGTAGATAGGTAGGTCGTTAGAGGCACGAGAAGTAATGAGAGAAGTTTCAAAGTTAAACTCCAAGAAGCCACAACTTCAGGTACGGCGAAAATAGAAAATCCAGGAAGGGTAAAAAGTCCAATAAGAGGTACATTCGATGATGCAGGCAGGCGTCAGAGGAGATTAAGATGTAAAATATTCGCCATTAAAGAAACTTCCCGGGCAGAGATGACAAAGGAAAGTGTTTTAAAGTGGAAAAAGGGGCAGTGAGAATATTTAAAGTCTGCCCAGTTGAGAAAGCCGGCTATAAATGAAGAAAAGCAGAGACAGTGAAAACAAGAGTATAATATGCGACCAATGGGCAAGGGAGGAAACGGGTAAGTGGAATGTGGGAGGATAAAGGGACGGGTACGAGGAAAGAGAGGGGGGAGGAGAAAGGGAGCGACGCGGTGAAGGAATGCGGATAAAACTAAGAGTGTGAAAGTAGGGGGGTGAAACATAAAGTTGAAATTGGAAGTTAGGCGAATTAGGATTCAACTAGAAAAGGGGAAGAAAGGAGTGGGGGTAAGTTAACGAATGTTAGGATAAGGGGTTAAAATATCAGAATATGTATAAGAACAGAGTTCGGGGGTTTAGAAGTTTAATCAAATGACCTTAGATATAAACAATGAGGCAAGATATATATGAAGGGTAGGACTAGGAAAATGAGTTAAAAATTAAAAGAGTAAAGATAAAAAATAAAGATAAAAATAGTATAAAAAGTAGAAATAAGAAAATAAAAGAGTAAAGAATGAAAAATAGATAATAAGATTAGTCTTAAGCTCGCAGGGAAAATTGAGGATTGACCGAAAGAATAAAAAATAAAATTAAAAAATTAAAAAATTAAAAAATAAGATACTAATAATAGAATGAGGGAAAAGTCGATAAGATTGGAGCTCAAGAATGAAAATTAGAATAAGGAAAAAGAAAAAGGAAAACAAGACCTAGAGAGGATATCCGGAATGGGGGTCTCCAAGGTGGAAAAAAAAAATAATAATTTTGGGGTAGTAAATAAGCAGTTACGGGATGCTAGTTCAAATAGATATGGGAAAATATAAACTTTGAAATTAAAAAAAAAGTTATATGGAGGTTAATTAAGAAAATTGTTAAATAGGTTAGTGGAGGCCGGAAGAAGTAAGAGATATACAAGGTTAAAAAAGTGACAAAGGATTAAGCCAGAAGGAGAGTGGAGATCGCAGTTACAAGTAAATACTATAGGGGTTAAAAGATGTAGAGCTAGGGCGGGTTGGGGGTTGAGTAGTTTCAGAGAGATGTGCGAAGGGCGAGGTAAAACAAGGGGGGGATAATCGAGGCTATTAAAAAAGTGAGAAGAATTAAAAACAGGAGGGGAAGAATAATTAGAGTGCACAGTGGAAGCAGTAAGGAGTTCGATATCGAGGTGTGCAAATGGGATATGGAGTAGATAAGGCTAATCAATAAGTAAATAAAAGGGCTAGGATATAATATGAATAGAGTGGGTTAGTTATCACGTTGAAAGGGAAAAGAATGAAGAATGGAAGTGTTGAAGGGAAGCGGACGAATGCATTAAAAGAAGTTAAACGGGAAAGAAAATGGAAAGCCAAATAAAGTTATACAGTTAAGAAGGTTAAGTGGAAAGATTTAGGGGGTAATGGAAGAAAGGTGTTAAAACAAAGGGAAATGCGAAGCTAACGAAGTTTATGGGTAATTTTATTAAGTTAAGAGAAGGTTAAAGGGATGAGGGAGATATAAGTAGAGATTAAAGAGCAACAGGAATTAGAGCTATCAGAAAGGGGTTTCGAGATGTAAGGAGGGAAAATCCGAGATGAAGGGAGGGTATTTAATCAAATGGGGGAGGGGTGTCTGGGGGATTATTATGGTTGCTATACCTGAATTTACGTTTATGCCTGCAACTGGAGATAAGTTCATTCTTAGAATTAATAATATTTTTAGATTTAGTAGCAGTAGCTATCATAAAGGTTTCCAGAGTACAAAGTTGGCAATGGGATGCTCCAGGGGTATATGATTTGGACTTTTTAAGTATTGACCAGTGAAGTGAATAGGGAGTATTTTTTAGATTGAGGTTTCTAATTAGATTGGAAAGTGAAGTGCCTGTGCTGTTATCGCTGCTATTTTTAAAGGAATATATATGGTTAGAGATCCGGGTCTTTATGGGGAAAGAGGACGCCCCAATATATGTGTGTATCTTGAAGGGTGGTGCTATAGTTGCATTGAGATTACTAATGGTATTAGAAGAGATTTGGGTTTGGAGATCCAAGTTATGCGAGGAAAGTTGTTTGGAGAAGTGGGGTGGAGCGGATATGGGGGAAATGTGAGTTGGCCCATGAGCACTATTTATTATTAGGGGTGCTTGGATAGAGGTATGGCTGTATAAGCGGGAGTTTAGAGTACAAGCGGATTGGGGTTGCGGGGAGATCCGGAGTTCGGGTGGAGTATGGGAACTGTGATTACTCACAACATTGGTAGAGCGAGGGCATTGTTTAACAGTACAAGCGTATATTACGTCCTTCTCTACACAGTTGTTGTTAAGGGGACAATCTCTAGGTTTACGGCAGTTACAAGTGGTGAGGGATGTGGTGGGTGGTCGCTGTTGGATATGTTTGATTTTCCTATTGTTAGAGGTTATGATAGTTTGTTCAATATTGGGCATAGTAGAGTATGATATTTTAATAGAATTTTTGTTAAGGATAGTGCTATATCTGTGGGGATGCTTAAAAGATCTGTCTAAGATTTGGAAAAATTCTTTAGGTATATTGGTTTTAACATTACTGCTGAAAGGCGGATTAAACCAAATGTTGTTCTTTCTTCTAAGTTTTTTTCTTTGTTTATGCGAATGTGGGTCTACCCGATTATCAATAACTTGGAGTTTAACTTTGAAACTTCTCTCATTACTTCTCGTGCCTCTAACGACCTACCTATCTACATCGTATCCTCTCCGCTGGACTCTTCGACACCGGACTTTTTGGCAATCGGACATTTGCTTGCACCCTGGCACAGTTTTGCCCTACGTTTCCTTCCCTACAATTTTTATTTTATTTCATTTTTTCAAATTTTAAATCTTGGCCATTGCCAACTTATCCATCCCAGCGACTTCCTCTGATGATAAGATTTTGATCTTTGAAAAGCCTGGCTTAAGGAAAATTTAACTTGAATAAATTGCCTTTTTGCGGATTATACCTTGCTTTGAACTTTTGAATTGAATTTTGATTTGGCTTTTGCTTTCTCTAATTCCTTTCCACTCTCCTTCATATATATATATATATATATATATATATATATATATATATATATATATATATATATATATATATATATATATATAAGTACTGTGTGGTAGGGCAGGAAAAACCAGCAGAGTGCTCGATTAATTAAGAAGTCCGAGATTTCGGAGGATTAAGAGCGTAAATATTTATTTATAAAATACAGAAATTCAATGTAACATCAGTACCGTCGGTTTCAAAGCGGGAGGTTGATCCCGATTATCGTCAGCTGATAAACATATTCAGGAATGGTGGGACTTAATCGGTCACGTCTGGGATCACGTAGGACGTGATTTGTGTAAAATGGGGGGGGGGTTACATATGTGTGCATGAGGGGTTAAATTTAGATTCTAATATTTAAATTGTTAATGTATGTAACCCCCCCCCCATTTTACACAAATCACGTCCTACGTGATCCCAGACGTGACCGAATAAGTCCCACCATTCCTGAATATGTTTATCAGCTGACGATAATCGGGATCAACCTCCCGCTTTGAAACCGACGGTACTGATGTTACATTGAATTTCTGTATTTTATAAATAAATATATATATATATATATATATATATATATATATATATATATATATATATCACATATCGTCATTAACTGTAATCTTATCACATTTCGTCATTAATTGTAATGACAACAAGATTTACGGACAAAATTAATATTCTAATCAGATTAACAATAACTGTATACTTTATTGGCCTTGTAT
>OY744520.1:78439461-78486961 GCA_963556195.1 Sepiola atlantica
CAACAACTCGCATTTCGCAATCGATAAAAATGCGTTCTTACCACTTAAACACTGCAAACATTACCTTATATATATAAATATATATATATATATATATATATATATATATATATATATATATATATATATATAAATAAGTTGAATGCCTGTATGTCTCGCCGCTTTAAATGTGTAAAAATTATCATTGTTTATAAGCAGTTCAGAATTGGCCTATCGGTTTGCGACGTTGGATTGGGGTTGAAAAATACTTGTAATCTAGGGTTTCGAATAGTGTGACCGGTAGTGAATAGTTATACTTCTATGCTGATGAGTCTTGATTGAAAAGAGACGAAACGTATACGTCCATAGATAAATAAATAATAACAAATATATATATATATATATATTTGCTCGTTTATCTCTTGGTTTACAAGACGTTAATGTGTGTTACTTCTCTAAAGACAAGGAAGCAGATATTTTCGTAGCTCTGAACACCCAAAATAACGTTGGTTTCATGACGTTGTTTGTTGAAATATAAAGTAAATAACAAAAACAACGGCGTTTCTTGACGTTTTATTACAAAAATAACCACTACAACAACAACGGCGTGTAGACGTGTTTGAAATTGTCCATCAGCCTTGAAAACAAGGAAGCAAATATCTACCGGATACTTCTCCACTTCTTTATAACTATTAGTGGTTTGGCTTCAGACTAGAGACCTGTAAAATATTCTCGCTACAGAAAACAGTCAAAAGTATGTAAAATTCCAATCTTTATGAATGCAGTTGATCACTTTGACTGCCTCTTATTTCTCGGGACATTAGAGTACCTCGTTCTAAGTCTAATCCTGCCACTACACACGCTCTAAGTCACGCTGTTGTAATTCGACTCAACTTAAACCAGTAGCCTCATAAATACACCTACATTTTTTACGACTTAATTTTACAGAGAAGTTATACATATAAACAACACTAGAAAATAACAAATAGATTAAAGTGAAAATATCTTATATGTTTGTGAATTACAAGCATATTAACGGTACGGGCAAACATGTTGCGTATTTCTTAATAACGTGCACATGACATGTATTAGTAAAAGTAATACAATACTCACAGCAATACCTGGAAACGATATACATCGTTAATAGTATAAAGTGGGTCACTCCTATTCTTACTATAAATACAACACAATATGTTATGATAGAGGTCTACCTTAATGTAAAGCATGCGTTCCGGCTAATCGTTGTGGAAAGTATTCATTATTATACAGATAAAGCCGAGGTATTCTGTTGGAGAGAGAAATGAAAGTAGTCCTTACAGTAGAGTTTAAAAGAAGAAGGACACTATGTAAATACGCATCTACTAGCAAGGATGCTTATTAAAACATTGTTGTTACGCTCTCGAAATTATTCGTTCAACGCCCTCCATTATTAACTATTTTGTAAATTATGTCACGATTGATTCAGGGTACTAGTGATTAAGAGTTGATTCAATTTGATTCAATTAGAATGGGGCAAAGTAAATTTACACCGGATTTGCCTACATGTACTAAAATAAGGTACACGTGACGTAAGAAACCGACCAATTCTTAGACCTTAACAACTTCGTTTCTAGAATGTTGAAAATGTTACGTTGATAAGGCGATGTTTAATCAGTACTAGTAAAAATACTTGCTCTGAATGACAAGTATTATCCATCTGCCGAAAGTATCGACTCTTTTTTATAAAACAACCGTAAAGTGCATACCCATACGGCTTTTGTTTGTTTATACTTTAGGTGTGTGAAGAGTGAACATTCATGACTGATTCTGTCTAAAGTCTCCGAATGACGACATGAACAAATGAAACTGGGATTTTGTTTACATTTTGGATAAGGTGCTATGCTTTTGCTTTTGGGACTTTCCCATGAAACAATATAGTTGGTTTTCTAAATTAATGTCAAGGAGTATTCAATGTGTATCGATTTTGTATGTATATACATATACATATACATAGTAATGTGTGTTCGTATGTATAAACATCTAAACATTACACCTTGGTTTCATGACATTTAAAAAAACTATCAACAAAAACGACGTTGATATATATATATATATATATATATATATATATATATATATATATATATATATATATATATATATAGTTCACCCCAGACAAGGCAGGCCGCCACTGTAGACGTAAGACGCTACCGAGAAGAAAGAAAAAAGAGACGGTTGGGGGGGGGGGGGTAAACCTTAATTGAGTTCTGCGCAGCGAGGTGTCTGTTTTCTATAGTTTTAAATTTCTGCATGTCAGTACCTTCGGGGAAACAGGGAGCAAGGAGAGAGTTCCAGAGGCCAGCAGCACGAGGGAAGAAGCTATTTGAGTAGAAACCACTCCGGCATCTGCGGGCCACCACAGTGAATAGCTGGGATTTAGTTCGTTGTCGAGTTGGTTTAGTGAACTTACGTCGAGGGGGCACCAGAGTAGTCAATTCATCGCACCACAATCCATTGAAGTATTTGTAAAACAAGCACAAGGATGCTACATTGCGGCGATGGGACAGGGACTGGAGCTTGGTTGACAGTGAGGGGTCTATTAGGTTGGCGACTCTTTTTTGGACCATGTCAAGGATGGAGAGACTAGTAGATGATGCACTAGTCCAAATGTGGCAACAATACTCGATTCATGGGCGGATGGTGGCTTTGTAGAGATACAGGATGATATCAAGTGTGAAGAGTTTAGTAGCACGGGAGAGGGAGCCAACTTTCTTTGCGGCAGCCTTGGCAATGTCTTCAATGTATGTGTTCCAATTCATGTTACCTGTGAAGGTTAGGCCGAGGAGTTTGAATGATGAACTCTCAAGCAGGGTTTTATTTGGCATGACAATCGGTGGTTGGAGAGGTTTTTTGTAGTTATTGAAGGAAAAGAGCTTTGTCTTTGCGGAATTAAAAGTTACGAACTATGTGTGACCCCAATTCACTACAGCCTCCATGTTCTTAGGATTCATCCATTGTCTCGGATATGATCGCGTCTGTTTTGCGAGTAAAGCGTGGTGTTGTCAGCAAATAAAATAATCTCAGATTATGCCATCAGGGAGATTGTTTATATAGATCAGGAGCAATAAAGGTCCAAGGATAGATACCTGGAGTACACCAGCATTTATGTCATGTTGCTTAGATGAACGGTCATCGAGGACAACCTGGATTTTTCTTTTGGTTAAGAAGGATCTGATTATATTAAGTAATTGGCCAGTAATACCGTATGAGCGTATTTTACGGAGAAGCCCTTTATGTCATACCTTGTTTTAAACCTTGGATATATCAAGCGCTACTACCCTAGCTTCTCTTGCCTTGTCGAGTGTATGATACATGCGTTCATAGATGGCCGTTAGGATGTATGCAGTAGATCGCGCCTATCCAAATCCATACTGGCGGTCAGATAGAAGTTTAGAATTAACTAAGTGCCGTACTATCGCTAGATTGATTAAGGATTTAAGGATTTAAGTAAAGATTGGCAGTAGGCTGATTGTGCGGTAGTTCAGAGGATCGGTTCTATTATCAGAATTCTTGTAGACTGGTACCATAGAGGCACTTTTCCAGCTATCGGGGAAGTAAGATTCAGCTAGACATTTATTGTAGAGTTTTGAGAGGACAGGGGCCGGGTCAGCAGAGTATTTCTTTATTACTATAACAGGTATAAGATCAGGCCAACAGGTTTGGGGGATGGAAAGTCTTTTCATGATGTCTCTGACCTGGGATGTGGTGATGACCAGGTTATCAAGTGTGGCTTCGGTCTGCAACGGGAATTTGAGGAGGGGTGGTTATCTTAGTCCAAAGTGGAGTTAGAAGCGAAACGCTGGGCAAGTAGTTCGGCTTTATCAGTGGTCGTGCACACGACATCATTGTGGTTTGATAGTGGGGGAATCGTTGATTGACCATTGTTCACTACACTATTGTAGATTTTCCAGAAATTACGAGTACCTAGTTTTTGTGGCTGCATGCGATTTTTGCGTTAACTCATTATATTTTTCTCTTTGCTTCGCTTATTACGGTCTTGCAATTATTCCTTTACTTTATAAATTTATATTAGTAGCTGACTTATGGCGGCCGAATTTACGCAATGCTTGTTGCCTCTCAGCAATGGCAGCTGCACATTCCGAGGTGAACCATTGGGGAGAGTGGGCTGTCTAAAGAATTTTCGCATGGGTACATAGGCTTCAATGCCTGCTTTGACCCATTCAGTTAATTCATTTGCACACTGGTCGACAGGGAGTGAGAAGGTTTCCCTCCATGGGGCGTCGCTGATGTGATCTCTGATTGACTCAAAATTAAGCTGCTCGAAGTATCTCATTGTTTTGAGCAACGGTTCATCAGCTTTTGGGCGACTTTTTAGGGTGATATGTATCATTAGCACAATGTGATCGGCATTCCCGAGTAAGCTATGAGCTTTCGTCACACAAGCTCTGGGCATTGAGGTCAGGAAAAGGTCTAGAAGTTAGGCTTGTTTGTCTACTCGATCGGAGATGCGGGTCGGCAAATCGACAATATGAGAGAAGGAGTGAACTAAGAAGAAAGTATACGTACAGTTGCCGGCTGCGTCAATAAGGCTGGAGAATCCCAACTAGTCGCGATGGTGGCCATTAACACCCCAAATACATGTATCTGGGCATTCAGGTCAATTAAAAGTGCTATATCTATGCGTTCAGAGACAGAGTTTAGCAGAGTACAATCCTAGGTCGAAGGGGAACGGTATAAGACATATAAGTAACTAACGCTGTGATGTAAAGTCAATCTAAAGCACATGCAGGCTTAGTCATCTGATTCTAACCTATGTTCTCTAGTCAGGGGGAAGGTGTTCCGAACATAAACTCCTAACCCGTGCATATGTTTGTCAGTTTCTTTACGGTAGAGTTTGGAGGTAGTCAGTAATGTCAAAGTGGTGAGAGGAGATTGTGGATACAAGGTTAGTTTTACTTATAGCTAGGATATCCGGGTAGTTTGTCAGGAGAAAGGTTTCAACGTCGTTGATGTTTGTTTGTGAATACGAGCCTCAAGGTCGGAAGTTAAATTGTTTTTTGTTGGGTGTTTGGTTTAGGTTTGCTTTTATTTCTTTGTAATGACATGTTTGTTTTGATTATAGAGTGGGTTGGCCAAGGTGGGCCCTTTTCTGCTGCTAATAAGCTCACACAACAAGTCCATTAGTCGGAACCTGGTCCATGGGGGTTATGGCCTCGGGAAAGCCCACCGGAGATAATTGCATGGTCCCTTTTAATGCGCGACATGGCACATAAAACTATGATGCAACTGATGATAGAGCAGCCGTTCTTAGCCATACCCAAGAGTTTTAGCTTCTGTCCTGTCAGTCGGAAACAGCAGCCAGACAAGCTGTCTAACCTGTACTCTCAACCTGTCAAAACAAAAGAGACCCAGACTGGTCATGTAAGACTTAGCGACGAAAACACTTTCCTCAAGTTGCCTAAATAGAGAGAAAAGGGAACGGCGTTTATCGTCCTAGTAAGGAAACAAGGCTAGGCACTGAGCGGTTAGAGGCGTCACAGCGCTAATAATTCTGCGCTTGGCTAATTGACAAAGAAGGAGTGCAAGGGCCGGCGATAGGCAGAAACTATCTACTCCTTAAGCAATTATAGGTTTGCAAACAGGCTATTTTGTTCGAGGTTCCAACTCTAGGTAGGTTGTCGATCAACACTAAGGAGGCTTCCCTTCCCAACGGTTTACTACCACGGCGTAGGTAGTTGGTAGCAATGTTTTATTTTCAGATATTTTCTTCTCTTAGATGGATTACCTTACAAGGTCTTACAAGTCCAAAACTCCGAGAGGGGTATGAATAGTCTGCGCCCGTGTACTAGTCGTTATTTCCTAGGCCCCGCAGGTTTAAAAAGAGTAAAAAGACCTCGATATACATAGAAATATGTATATATGTAGATTGAATAAGTTCAGGTCAGCATGCAATTTCATGTATTTCTTCAGTGGGAACTAAATAGGCAGGCAATAAGACAGTATATATCAATAATTAAACACATTTAAGTCAACACAGAATTAACTACATTCATATAAGACATTAAAATGTGGAGATAATTGCATGTGAGTAGCCAAGAATATGGAAAACAAAACAATAAAGAATAAAGAATAAAATAAAAAAGAGAAAAAAGAAACTGCTTATCTTTCCATCGGATTAACATTGAAAAGTAGCTGATAGGTCGGCCGTTTAGCCTACACTAGTTTACTATTAATAGGATTACACGCTAGAAAAGATAGAGTTAGTTGAAGCTCAACATTTGAAAAAAGAGAAAAAAAGAAAAGGAAAAAGTTTAAGAAAACACAGGGTAAATGCAAGTAAGTTTTTGTAGCATGGGTTAAATTAGTAAATATGCCAAATACATTTAAGATTGTCAAAGAACAGAAAACTCAACTGAAAACTTTGGGGAGTCTTTCATTTCGGCAGCCATGTTGTTGGCATTAATTGAAGTCGGATAATTTTGCAAATGACCCTTTCAGCAAAATCATATCGTGTACATCCGAGGAATAGTGAAGGGAGGTTTTGAAGGGAGGGCTTGTATGTCGAGGGTTGTTTTAACTTTTTTTTCTTTTAACATGTTTGGCTATCCATTTTCCCATATATTTTTAACATTTAGCTAGAAGAACATCGAGATTTACAGCCAGTAGAGAGACACTAGTTTGCTATTTATAAGTAACTGCTTATCTTTCAATCGGATTAACATTGAAAAGTAGCTGGTCGGTCGGCCTACACTAGTTTACTATTAATAAGAGTAAACGCTAGAGAAGATAGAGTTAGTCGAAACTCAAAATTAAAAAAAAGGAAAAGAGAAAAAAAAAGTTTAAGAAAACACAGGGTAAATACAAGAAAGTTTGTTAGCATGGTTTGAAATCAGTAAAAATGCCAAATATAGTTAAGATAGTAAAAAACAGAAAACTATATATATATATATATATATATATATATATATATATATATATATATATATATATATATATATAATACACAATCTAATGAATCATAAACTAATCAACCGATCACTTTGAATTGTGGATAACGTAACTGTTCGGCATGTCGGCTATATATCTTATTTGCTTTGATTTAAATATATAGTTATTAGACACCAATAAAAATCTGAATTTCAAATTCTGGTTTAAAAGCATTACGCTGAAAGCTGCCGTTTGCTATTTTCTCCATATTTATTGAATATAAATCATGTAATGGATATTGATCAAAATTGGACAAAACTTTCAGAAGTTTTACCATCGTAAGTAGATATAAACGTGGTGCAAAATCCTTCTGTTCGGAGAATGAGTTTTATCCGTTCTAGAACGCGTATTCATTTAGTATATTGACACATATATATATATATATATATATATTTAAATTAACATATATATATATACGTATATATAAATATATATATACACACATATATATATATGTGTGTTTATATATATATATATAAATATATACATATATATATATATATATATATATATATATATATATATATATATATATATATATATATATACATATATATATATAGCTACATTTTCTGGAATCATATAATGCATCTTGAGAAATTTTGGAATAAGGATGCTCGACATAATGTGTTGTATTATTATGGCTTGAATTACATTTTCGGAATTGTTGTTAACAGAATTGAAACAGGGATTATGCAAACAAATATCTATATATATATATATATATATATATATATATATATATATATATATATATATATATATATATATATATATATATATATGTATGGATTGTCGTGACAAGCGCATTTACAACACCAGCACCACTTTCTAAGACCTTATGGAAAGGTGACATGATGCGGGTATCACATTTTTGTTTACATGAGTTTAGATCTCTCACATGTTTCATTCACTTAATCATAGTAAAATCTCATGGCGAAGCGATGATGTTTGAAAGTATAATCTGTGCACAGTGAAAATATTGCACATAGATAAAGGAAATTGAGCATACGGTGTTTTTCTATCACCTATTCTACTGTCCATCGAAATCTGCAGCACATCATATATAGTTATCCATATATAAATCGTTAAAACGAAGTCAGCTCTCTTCGGTTGATAATAATGTTTACATAACCATTAAGCCCGCTCCTAAACGTAGGCCGTTGCCAATAGTCTAGCGTGTAGAAACGCTGATTATTGAAAGAATTTTTTTTTTATTGGCTTGAAGCACATGGCTTTCAAGCAACACTTGACCTGTACTCCAGCTAAACAGCAGGTGCGTGGATGAATACATAGACCTTCACATTTTCTGGATTGAGCATGATGGTATTTGTCACTACATATCAAACACAAGCGATAATGTACAGCTCTTCGTAAAAAAGAATTGACAAACAGTGTTTATATAATCATTACGTGTTCACATACTCGCTGTCCTTTGTTGTTAATTAATGAGATTACCTGGCACTTACTATAAACTTTAATGACACCAGACTATATTTCTATCAGACAATTGAAATATATAAAACACGTGGTTTTATGTTGTAGCTTACGAAGTAAACGCAGTTTACAATTAAAGTGTTACCATTATTATCGATCCAAAACGGATAGCAACCTAATCACCCATGGTTGTTAAATTCGAAAGTGATTTGGAAATATTTAAAATGTTAATTCGATAGTAATTTTCGTCTCGAATTAAATGTAAAACGTAAAAGTCGAGTAGTTTGTTACATTTATTACGTTAGTAATTAATAATATTATTTTCTATGTGCCTAACATAATACAAATTAACAGTTTTTACTTATATCCAAAATAAGTCAATCGCACATTCGATTCTCAAATCATGTTTGTACTATTAGAATACTTTTTCTTTAAGTAAAGAGGTTGCATTATTATTAGAATAAGTCGATATTTGCTTTGTCTTTTTAAGAGTAATTACATAAACAGTAAGGAATAACTATTTAAATTTTAAAAATAGAGAACAGGGCAGATCTTTTAAAAAGCATAAATGCATATTCTTAAATTGCTCAATTGGAAGATTTCCTGTTTTATTCGCCTTTGCTTTGAGTTCAGATGAGAGTTACCCATGAATGTGTAGATGATTTGATTAGAGATTCTATAGTCAGGATCACTATTGTATATAATGGCCCGAGGAGAATACTGAAAGCTAAATTATAGACTCATGCGAAATCTTCGTGAAAAAATAGTGGTGTTAAATGAGTAAAAAATAAATGAATATGGATAGACCGAATTCAAAGTGCATATATACAGGGTGGGCCAAAATAAGGGTCCTATCTTTAAATTTGAATAACTTGAATTTTAATAACTTCCACAAAATAAAAGTTAAACTCACCAAACTTTATGTGTGTGTAGACTGACCCTTCCGAGATTTTTTGAAATAATAAAAACAAATTTTAGCCGAAAAACACTTCTTAAAACTTACAAAAACTAAAGTATTGTTTTTTACACTGTTTTGAGTTTTTTAAGCAAAAATAATGTTTTCTAAATGAGGGTACGTTCCGTAGGGCTAATACGGCTCATGCTTGCTTCGGAAGGGGTCCTTTACTTATTCTAAAAAAAAAAAATCAATAAATAAAAAAGTTATGAATTTTTAAAAATAGGACCCTTATTTTTGCCCACCCTGTATATATATATATATATATATATATATAGTTTGTCAATGTTTTATTTTTATTCAGGAAAATACTCAATAACAGATACATTGTTTCAAAAGTCTACGTGCGAACTAAAACTGAATAACAAGCAACTATTTTGTCCTTAAATGTTTGTGTTATCCGATGTGTATTTGTTTTACGTCACTTATTATTGGAAGTGAAGTATCGTTATTTCATCATGCCCGTTTTACTTGACTACATTAATGTAGGTTTTATACCGGCAATATCAGATATATATCCTCAGATTGACATTACATTATGTTTTATATAATTGTACCTTCACCCGAAAAAATTTAATTATTTTTAATTACAAGTACATATTTTAAAATACCTATATCATAAGCTTATAAGATCTTGTAGGAAGAGCATGTATCCATATGTAAACATTGCTGAAATATGAATAATATATTGTCTGATACGTTTATGAAAACAAATATTGTAATTATTACTGATTGTATACTTAAAAATGTATTTCAAAATGTTTTAGAATAACATGGATAGTAAATGTGGACTGGGTATATCATATACTATTTAATAATTAACTTTATATCATAATTCGGTGCTGGTATATACCTTTTGTTATTCATAAACATGTCCATAATTTGAGAGCAATGATAATCAATGCTACCGTGTGAAAAAAAACCAAATCCAAACAAACAATTTCTACCTAGGAAAACATTACGTAAATAATGATTTACTCTCTGCAAGGAAAAAGATTAATTTTTGCTTAAGTTTTTTATTAAAAGTCACCAGCTATTTGTAAATCGCGTGGATACGTGTTTGTCTTTGTGTGTATGTGCTTCAGCGACTGTTTTATACCTCTATTTAATTTTGCTTACTGACAACTTGTAAAATGTGTGCCGAATATTTTTAATCGATTTACTTTTATAGATCGCTGATATGTATTTAGAGGAAGGTGAGCGACTGTTCCTTTCAATGAATGCTAAACATCCGCACAACTTCACTGCCACAGTATAAAAGTGTAGGTATGAACGACATATAGAAAGATGTCAATATTGTGAATGGCAGTTCTTTCGTCCTTGATCCCAACTGGGATGCAGCAAGTGACCGATAATCAAGTTGTTGTAGTCAATAGAGATGTATGCCGACCAAATTTCCCTAATGGCATATTTCAACGTGGCAAGACTTGAATAAAGCTTTTCGGCAGCATCGGTGTTAATAACCATTTACCATTCTCCTTAATCTTGTATCATGTCTTTAAGACCAGTCAACGATGGCATAGAGCGCATATAAATATCCATACATATTCTCAGTTTCTTCTGTAGGAGGTCTTCATTAGAAGAAGAAAAAGTTGTTTCGGATAGCAGAAAGCTAAATTATGGAACTTTCAGAAAAGGCATGGCTCGCAACTATTACGTGACTTGTGTGATAGATACAATCCGATAGGTCTTACTAAGTATCCGACTATTACAATGGCTGACCTAAATTTCATGTAATATGATTCAACAAATAAGAATAACTAAAGTATCACTTTCAAGTGCCCAAGCAGTATAAAGGTAAATAATAAATAATACTAGTCTCTCATTCTTCGGTAGAAAAGAGTCGCTAATGTAATAGATTCCTTACTATGCACAAAGCTCCAGCCCTTGTACTATCGCCGCTATGCTGCACCCTTATGTCTGTTCTAAAAGTACTTCAATGAATTGTGCTCCCATGAACTTGCTTCTCTGGTGCTCCCCTGACGTAAATACACTAGACCAACCCGTCAATAAGCTAACTATCATCTGTTCAGTGTGCAGCTTATTTCCTCGTGCTGCGGGACCCTGGAACTCCCTTCTTGTCTGCTGTTTATCCGACTGTACCGACATGAATAAATTTAAAACTAATGTGAACAGACATCTCACTACACAGTTCCCAATAAAGGATGACCACGAAAACCTTCACTTAAATTATCAGTAGCCCTTCGCATCTACTGTGGCGTCCTGCCTTCTTTGGGGTGAACTATGATAAAAAATAAAAGTAGATATTTTTCTGGATGTATGAAGCTAATTTAAATCGTTGCAATGAAGATTAAAAACTTGTATTGAGAATTATCATCGAAATAAGATGGGTGCTTTTTTAAGCTAGCCAGTTTGTTATGCAGTGAGTTTGATAGTCACTTTGAAACCGTCGACTGAAGAACGATCACGCCTGATACGTTTTACCCCTACGGACTGGGTTTTATTTTACGCGAAAACGCAGATATCGTACGACTGTCGTAATGTATATATATATATATATATACAGATAAACTCATACAAGCAAGAATACTGGATGCAATAATAGAAGACAGGCAGGAGAAATGTTGCAAAGGTGTAGATTTTTCATGTACCGGCAGACCAGAAGGTGAAGATCAAGAATACATAAAGACGAAGCAATTATCTGGAACTCGCCTGACAACTGAAAGGAATAATTAGGATGTAAGAACACTTTGAACAATTCCGAAAAACCTGAAAACTGGGAGAAATTGAAATCAAATGGAAGACTGAGATCATACAACAGACGGCAATTAGGAATGCAGCTTAAATATTAAGTAAAATCCTTGAATGCGGAACCCAACCCACATGAGCAACAAATGCTAACTAATCATATGGCAGTTGCAATAAGAAAGAAAACAAAAACACAGAAAATACACCACTATATGTAACCAAGGAACAGACAATGCAAGAAACTTCATAAACTACCCTCTTCTAAAAAAGTAATGGAACAAGACTCGGCTGATACCACATAAAATAGTCATAAAGGGTAAAAAAAGATGGAAAACCCAGGAGGGAGATCGCTAACCAGATCTCTACTGAAAGAGTGCGGAGAAAACTTGGATCTTAGGAGGCTTATTGCCATCAAAATCCCAGAGAAGACCATTGCTCGTTACCAGCAAGAAATCGATGGTAAGCGTCTGTTGTGATAATGAAAATGGATTTGCAATAGTTATGGAAAGAGGTGGAGAGTACTGGACACTTGGGTAGACTTATCACTAATACTGCAGAACCAACCACGCGTGATTATCAGTGAACAATCACTGATGATGATTTGTGTGAGAACTCTTAGTCAGTACAGATAAACATTATAATAATAATAATAATAATAATAATAATAACAACAACAATAATAATTATAACAACAACATTAACAACAACTACAACAATAATAATAATTATAATAATGATAATAATAATAATAATAATAATAATAATAATAATAATAATAATAATAATAATAATAATAATAATAATCGGACTAGGCTCCAATTAACTCTGTGGTTATTTTTCTGTTAAACAATATATATATATATATATATATATATATATATATATATATATATATATATATATATATATATATATATATATATATATATCCTTTATATTATTCGTCACAAACGCAGCAGTTTTATTGGTTAATGAAAGTAGATGAATACCCATGGAAGAATAGCGGTGTACCACGGACATTTTTCTTTTAATAAAACGTATATACTCCTAGTTATAGTATATAATTCATGTAATAGATCGGATTTCATTATGTGAGTAACAGAAATGAAAAATGATTTCTAAAGCCAGAATCAAATACCAATTTGAAAGATGAAATATTATTAAGGTATGCTGTCCAACACTCCAAAATATATATTTATATTAGATATACTATAATATTGTTATACACTTCTATCTGAATATGTATTGCGCAATTGATTAAAGTACAACTATACGATGTAATGACTAGTTCCGGTTTCGATATACAGAGTGATTCATAAGTAAATGCCAAAGTTAAAAAATACGGTAATACGAAACAGAAAGTTTATTCAACAAATTCATTTATGGGAGTTTTAAATTACAGCAAATTTTCAAAATGTCCACCTTCGTTCTGCATGCATATCTCCATTCTGTTTTGCTAGGAATTTACGACTCTTTGTATCATATTTGATTGATTATGAAATAAATATATATAGAAACAAATATATAAACGAACAAATTTAAAATAACAAATAGCAGTAACTAGAGAGTAAGATAACAATTATGAAAAGTTTATAGTAAGTTTGTGCTTCATATGGTAATCATTTTAAATAGCTAAGTGAAGTGACTTATGAATCACCCTGTATATCTTCGAACACACTTTTCTGAAAATTTATTTTTTTATAATATATATATATATATAAATATATAAATATATTAATAACATTACAGACTACAGAAATATATGTATATAGATATGTGTGCAGGGATTTTTCTGTGTGTCTGTATCCAACTGTATGTATGGTTTCTGTGTATTTGTGTATTGTTGCTTTCATTTATGGGCAGTTTTCCAACTAGCTTTCCCTCATTTGCGTGTTCCTTCTCTTGCCAAGTTTATAAAACAAGCCTTGCCAAAAACGCCACATTCATCATTATCAACATGGTTTCATAGATTCCCCGACATTTACAGTCATCTGAACTAGTTTTTTTTTTCTTTCAATGTTCGCTCCTTATCATTTTCAACCTGAACGTTACTTCCATTTTCTGAGCCTGAAGCATGAACGCATGATTATGGATGTTATTGTTTCTGATATTATTGTTTACTGAAACAAGCTTTGTTTTTGTTCGTTATTATGAGATGAGCGAAGTCTTACTATTATTATTTGTTAAGGCCCCTCCTTTTGTTGTATCATTTTATGTAACTCATTTTTCGTTTTGCCATGTTGTTTTCTTCTATGCTAGATAGTTTTTTGTCCACAAAGGTACAATTCTAGTTTTACTATATTTCATGTTGTCTTTTGTTTCTTTGAGGCCTCATCATTGTGCTACCATTGCTTCCTCTTCGAATTAATTATTGTTTTCTATGACCGTGTACAATATTTCAATTCTCCTACTTCCCATCTTCTCATACAATAAATATTGCTCCATCTACTACTATGATTACTATTGCAGTCAGTACTACCACGCTTAATACTACTTGTTTTTTCTTTCAATCTTTATAATGTTGTATAACCTTCGGTCTATTTTTCTCCTTCCAGATATTTCGCTCTCTTTAAATCGTCTACATATTCTCCAATTCTATTTCATTAGCCTTCTCCTCCATCTCTTCTACTACTATCCTCCTGCTTTTTACTCAATTGTTCATCTTCGTCTTCTTCGTTACATGTGTATTCTGATATTTCTTTCATCTCTTGTTTTGTCTTTCTGTATTGTCTTTTGATCTCTTCCCGTTCATAATACTTCCCCTCCTCCCCCAGTTGTCGTTTTCATCCTTCCTCCACTGCTTCTTCCTCTTCTTCTATTTCTTCTTCTTCTGGTTGTCTTTCATTTCTCCTTGTCCTCCACTTCGTTTCTTTTTCTACTCATCATTTTCTTACTCCATCTATCTTGTTCATTTCATACATCGTCACCTTCTTACTTACACCTTTCTTTTAGTTTCTTCTCTTTCATTACGACTTTTGTCTCCTTTGTTTATGCCTTTTACGCCTACTGCTTCTGTTACTTCATTTACTATATTCCTCTCCTTTTTTATTCTACTACTGATCGAGAACAGAACATATACGACATTTGATTTTTTGCGACATCTTGTCGAACAGCCTAGTTGAATAAAACAATTCTGTCAGCTAAAATTAGCACATTATCCTATATCATGTATATCATGTATGTCATGTATATCCTTATATTTTATTTTGAAATCTTTTGATGCATCATCTTTTTATTGATATATTTTATTCCTCGTTTATTTGTATATCTATCCTTTTATTTATTTCCGTTTTCATTTTAGCCAGTTAATATATCAAACAAAACGACGCCATATGATATACGAAGTTGGTTTTAAAAAAATACACGTGTGTGTTGGTTAACATAAACTCGAACAAAATGGCGCCATATCATATACGGCATTGGATTTACAAAAATACATGTGTAGTTTGGTGGAAACAAACTCGATCGAAATTAATGTTTACTGATGTACGTTACTGATTTTAGGTTTTGTTTCGGTGAAAGAATTTGTCCTGCAAAATTCAAGATACGCTTGTACAACATTTAATATATAGACCAATAAAAAAAACAGCTGTGAGATATTAATCTCTTTACTAAAAAATAAATATAGCGTCGTTGTTATTTTCCTTTGATAAGGTTGTATATTCATAAAGTCTCTGAAAGTATGAATTAATATCTATTGAGCTAAAACATTGACGGGTTGACTAATATACATACACATATATGTGTGAAAAATGACAAACGGAAAAAGTTAAAGTGCAGGAGAAAAACAAAAACAAGAGATGTGACCAGTTTTGGTCGTTTTGGCAAAAGACGTTCGCCAACACGTACGAAACCGGTTACATCTCTTGTTTTTGTTTTTCTCCTGCACTTTAACCTGTTTTCTGTGTGTCATTTGTCACACATTTTGTCCACCATGGCATTTCATTTTCATGATTTATCGTGTACCTTATCCCATATATATATATATATATATATATATATATATATATATATATATATATATATATAGCGAGAGAGAGAGAGAAATAGAGATATATACATATATATATATATATATATCGAGAGAAAGAGAGATACATAATCACACACATATATATATATATATATATATATATATATATATATATATATATATATATACATAGGAGTTAAATAAATGGATTACTTGATATGTATTGCATTAACATGTGCCCATGAATTATTTCATTTGTACTTTATGTGCATGGAATTCTTGATTTTTAATATATACATCTTCTATTTATATTTATTCATATATTCGGAATGTCAGATTTTGTTATCGATAGATATAGATCTGATGAATCACTATTATATTCTTACTAACTAGCGTTTTGTTTTTCTTCATTGTATTTTTAAGCGCACATTTATTTCGCTTCAGTTTCTTTTAAATAACACTTTGTCCCGCTTAGTACCTTTATAACATAGAAACCATTTTCACTAATCACCTTAACATCTTCGGTTGCTTTACTACATCGGCATTATTCTCACATTGACCACTTTAGGAGATGCATATACATATGTTGAATGTACATATTAAACGATTTATTCGTTCATCTTATTTTTATGGAACAGAAGTAGGAGACATATGTATCTATTACAGCTTTTAATTATGTGATCTACATTCAATTAAATAAGGGTTTTTTTAAAATCTCATTTATGTACGAACCATTTCTTATAACGTTAAGGTTATCACCTATAATATTTCTCGATGAATAATTGATATGTATTTTTCTTTTAAAACATATACATACAGTATATATTTTCTAAACGCAGTTCACCCCAAACAAGGAACGCTGACACTGTAAACGTAAGGGGATACTGAGAATTAGGGTGAAAGTCAAGAGGTTCATCTTTAATTCGGAGTTGTGCAGCGATATGCTTGTTCACATTTGTTTTCAATGTCTGCATGTCAGTGCAGTCGAGGAAACATCTGGGGTCCTCCACAGTAGATTGATAGACGTAGATTGTGTGTCGGGTTAGTTGATTGGGGCACCAGAGTTGCAGGTTCATCAAAGCACATTCCATTGAAGTACTTGTAAAACAAGTATAATGATGCAAAATTGCTGCGATGGGACAGTGTTTGTAGCTCGGTGGATAGTGAGGGACCGTTTATATTTAATGTTCTTTTTGTGACCTTGTCTAAGAGAGAGAGACTGGTGGATGGTGCACCAACCCAGATGTGACAACAATACTCCATTCATATTAAGATGGTGACTTGGTAGAGATGTAGGATACTGTCAGGTGTGAGAGTTTTCTAGCACTTTAGAGGGAGTCCACTTTCTTTGCAACAGCCTTGGCAATGTCTTATATGTATATTTTCCTATTCATGCTACTTGTGAATGTTAGGCCGAGGAGTTTGAACGTTGGACTCTCACGTAGAGTGTTATGTGTCATGAAAATTGATTGTTGTCTTCTGTTTATAATGTAAATTGTCCTCTTACAAACACGAGTAAAAATAGGTTCAATTAATATTAATTGACACACTCCTGTACAAACAATTTATATATATATATATATATATATATATATATATATATATATATATAGAGAGAGAGAGAGAGAGAGAGAGAGAGAGGGGGAGAGAGAGAGAGATATAGGGGCGTGACTACGACGACTCGCAATATATATATGTTTTTCTGCGCGTACATTTTTAGAGTGTGTTTGTTAGTTGTTTCTGGTGTTACGAATGAATGGCAGTAGGCCAGCAGAAAACCTTTCCTATAGAATCCGATAGTATGAAGACAGGAAAACGTTAATTAATGCTAGTATTCTTTTTTGTGAGTTCATTAACGGTTTCTCCGAAAAGAACTCGACTATTTTAATGAATTATTTTCTTAAATGAAAATCATATTTACAAAATATAAAATTTTGTCAGACAACGTCATTAGTTAAATTGTGAATTGATGTTTTTTTGTTGTGAGAACAACATTATATTTTGTATGGCAATAGCTCAAGACAAAGTATAGAATCACTTGATGTAATGATCTAGAAAAACTACTACAAAACTAAAAAATAGTCAACTATAAGTGTTAGATGAATAGATCCTGACCCAGAAAACAGAAATGCTTCCCCTTTGTCAGACACATCGCTCATGGAATGTTAGGACTGAAGGAGAGCATAAGAGAAGCGAGAGTGCGAGGCTGCCGAAAGGAAACTCAATCGTCAACTTTGTATTCTCTTAACTTAATTCATGAGATACGCCGCGTAGGAGCATTTAGTATATATATATATATATACTTTTTTCACGAGTACTTTCGATTGACTCTTTCAACCCTCTTTAGTATGAGGGTTGGACTTGTTTATTCGTGGCTGCTTAGTGCGAGCGGAGCCGCAAATTCATCACATTTTAAAAGTACTTATATGTGATGAGATCTCGTATGGGAACGTGATCACGTGTTAGGCGCGTGACTAATTAAAATTTACAATATTGATAAAAGGTTGAATGAATTAAACTAAAACAATTCGTGGGGTACAATAACCTATGTCTTAATAGAAACATGCCTCCTAAATATACAAAACTCCGCGGCCTTTTGGTAAGATTAGTGTAGTATTTATTCCTCACTTCTCTAACTAAAATACACTTTCTGATCCCTTATTTGTTGCCAGTAGCACACTAGACTCCCCGACTCAGTTTTGATTGAGTGTCCTGCTTCTCCCCCTCGGGGTTGAAATGAAACCTTGATATTTCCGTAAGCTTCGAGCGACAAGGAAGGTCAAACACACTTTATCTCTTCCGAAATTAGGACTTTCCCCTCCTTCTTTCAAGTTCTATAACCCCCCCCCCCCTTTAGCTTGTTTTGGCGCGCTCTGTTCGCGCTGAATGAGCTTTCTAATTATAAGGCGTCTCCGCGCTGGTTGAAACGGTGAAATAAAGGAGGACCCACCACTAATACTACTAACATTTTGAAGGTGGACCAGAAGATATCCCCAAGCCCTGGTTGCAAACACAGGAGGGTCTGATCCCTTAAATACTCTTAAGAAAGGGACTGCCTTCCGGGAGCCAAACACAAAATAGAGTAGGCTTACTGTCCGAATTCTCCATAACACAATGGGGCCGCTACTGTAAAATACTTCTAATAAAAGGGTTGCTCCTATATAGGGCGACTCTCCTAAGCGGGGAGCAAAACACAAAAAAGGAAGGGTTCACTTCCGTAAAGATTATGGCGGAAGGAGATGTTGCCCTAAAGAATCGGGGAATGAATAAAAAGAAACCCGTGCCCCCCACCCCTTTAGGACCACGCTTGGTTGCTCTAAAACAAGAACGTTGTCTAGCAGCTCGTAAGACAGTGCAAGCCTCTCTTATTTTCACAAGAATAACTCCAGACCTAAAGGAAGAAAAGGAGCTGAAAATGGCAATGGTGTGCAAGCTATCCTTCGACAACTCCCGGAGACTTGCCGGCTCTGGCAGGAACATCGGCTCAACTCATCTACTCAACAAACAGCTAACGATTACTTGGACCTGTTCACACCACCAGCGAAGCCGCGGAGGAAAGGGCCAGCAATATTGAGACCCCAGTTACAGTCGACGCCCGAACAGTACCGTGAGCTCTTCCGCTCAAAGTGCACACATTACACAGAGGGCAACATTTTCAAGGCCATGCCCTATCCGTTAGAGAGAATCTTAAGCTGGACACTCTCGCTTGTGACGTCAGACATGAAGCTCAAAGGGATCATCGGCGTCCAGACAACTACCATGGAACAGCTCATCACCTATGTCAATAATCATATGCAGTATTCGTGGCGCAGAAATTATTCAATGTGGGACGTTCTGTTCTCAACACAGAAAGACGCCGGAAAAAGCGTCCGGACTGACTATAGGTGTAAACACAAAGCTCAAGTCAGATTACATGAGCAGAAGATAAACGACAGTGTCAATACTCGGCATCCTCTAACATATACAGGCTGAGCAACTTGGCCAATACGGAGACGTGCAATGATGAGGGATTACACCCTGCGCATAGAGGTTTGCAGGAACGGTTTTGACAACATAGCCGCTATGCTCAGGTACCAAACATAGACTGCCAGGTATAGTAGAGGGCAGACGAGAACACTGTTGTTAAAATCAGCTAGAGAGCCACATGGTAAATTCTGCCCCGTGACGATCGAATATGGTAATGACACCGACAAGGTTTGCTGGAACACAGGAGCACGTAGAAATGCCAACAAGCACACAAAACCAGCGTCCAACTCCAACCTTAAAGACAAACTAGCGACAACTATGGAAGAGAATACCCCCGATGGAAATAAAACGTAAAAGCAGAAAATACAAACACATCAGCCGCAGCAGACGACAACAACAACAACTAAAACGTCAAACAGAGCAACTGAGATTATGTGTAACTTACCTGTTCCCTATTAATAGTCAGAGGGTGACAAAACCGTAGCTTACCCAAAATAATCTGGTTTAGTCATGAAAGACGAAACCAAAGAGATACGAAAAGGCACGTAAAAAAAAATTGAGTGATCCCCAATAACCTCTAGAGAGTATAACTCGACAAAAGCACGAACCAAATGCTAACATCCACTCAAATCTCAGCTGAACTCTCAATACTCACCCAACTACAATCCCTGTGTAACACACAACGCAACCCCAAGCTCACTACACCCTTACCTCACTCTCATAGTCTGCAGAGAGCTCCTGAAACTGAACAAAGAGGTCAAGAAGCCGATATGTTTCCCTCAAGCTCGTAAGGACCATCAAAAGAAGAAAGACCCCCCCTCTTATTCGGGATAAGATTTGCAAAGCGGAGCTTCTGCACGCGACGGCTTACAGTGCGAGGGAGTAAACGTTAAAACTGTTGCAAATTTTAACAGCGATCGATGAGCAGTCAGTTGACGATCCACAACACTTCACCGACGCTCCAATGTTATGTCCTTCCTGAGATCAAGGTTGTGTGAGATCCGAAGCGAAGCTACTCGCGTGCTGAAAGACAACATGACCCGAAACATTGATGTGGGTACGCTACAGGTAAACCACTATGATTCGATTGACGACTGTTGTCTTCTGTCTAAATATTACGATGTATTTTTGCATTCGGCAGCCGCGATTATAGTGGTGTTTTCGTGTTAGTGAATCGTACCCTGTCCGCAAAAGTAAACATTGTACACAGGGATACAGAAGATATGTTGTTTGTGGCCGATGTTGCAATTTGCAACAGCAATTGTCGGATTGTCGCAGTGTATGCACCCAGCACACCTGGGTAGAAGGTTACCTGTTTTCGACAGTTGGGGGGTGTTTCTCACGGGTTCAGAGCAGCTAGTTTAAATGTATGTTTGGAATGGCATCAATGATTCAAAGCATAGATCGGATGGGCGCGTCTAGATGGTTGGATATGTGTGAGAGCAGTCTTTCTAGCCTGATAGCCTCGTGCGATTTTATTTAGTTCCGTCTCGATCTCCCGGGATGGGAGATGTTGGCGTGCATTCAAATGCGCCTTCCTGGTACTCAGAAGAGGCGACGTAGACTTTCTATCTTGTCTCACATTCCACTGGTTTGAACACTCGGACCATAACATAGGTATGGCCCGTTTGAACTTAAGGACAAGATCCAAATTAGCTGGGTACTTGAAATTAGATACCGCCTTGTTGGAGATACATGCCTTCTGCGAAAAGCTAACCATTTTTATGCAGCGGGATTTAGTGGTAGGTTAACTTTAAAACTAAGATGATACGCTTTTGTGTTTAATATAGCCAAGCCTTGCTTTAGATAAAGCTAAAGTAGAAATAAGTTGATCCTTGCTTTTTTTAGGTAGGGGGTCTCGTTAACCATACTATACGTCAAGAGGGCCTAATACGTATGGATAACGAGCGGTTAGGGTCAGATCACCAGGGCTTGGTTAGAAAGACTATCTAATGAAGTCGTGAATGTCGACGCTAAAGAGCGTAGTGTTATGATTTATAGCAGATAGGATCATTACATTAGAAAAGTAAAAAATAAACAGGGTAGTTCCTCGTATCAGCACGAGAAATGTGTGAGTTGTTCCGGAAGGATTTCGCGAATCTCTTCACATAACTGCCACTACTCCGCATCTAACAGTTTGAGAACTATTTGGCCGACTCGGTCCGCCTGGTGGAGGCACGATCAACTAGCTATGATGGTCAGATTACTGAGTCTTACTTTCTGGCTTCGAGGCAAACTGTATCAAACAAATCGCCTGGATGCGACGGTTAAGCCTATGAATTGTTTTGTAGAGTGGCTAGTGTGTGTATAGGTCTGGGGATCTGAGATATAATAGGTCGGAGTGGGTAGTTAATGTTATGTGTTTTAACGTTTCCGTATATGTAACCGGGCTTATACTCGCCGATAATTTTGTTAAGTTTTATGGAATCTGTATGAGCGGTGTTTGCTGTGATTAATTTGTATATGTGTGTTTTAAGTTGGTCGGTAGGGTTATGTTGTATTTTTTTAAATTTTGATGTGTCTGATAAAATGTCATTTAATTTAGAGTAGTATTTTTCTTTGCTAATTGTAACGAATGTGTTACACTTATCTGCGCGTTTAATAATAATGCGTGGGTGATTTTTTTTATTCTTTAGAAGCTTTTTCAAGATCAGTAGTAAGTAATTGCTGTTTATTGGAGGTGCTTCTATTTTTAATGGATTCCGCTTTAAGGAGGTAGCGGGTGTCTGGATGTATGTGGATTTTGTTCTCTTCTGCAAGTTTATTAATGTTTTGAAATAAGATTTCTATTTCAACTTTTTGGGGGGATGGAGTTAAATCTTTTTTGAATGTGCAATTTGAGCCTAGGTGTAATAGTTCTTTATTGTGTTTACTTAGTTGAATTGTGGATAGGTTAATATAGTTATCTCTAGTATCACCATGAATAAAAACACTAACAACAACATTACTAATAGTAATATAAACTTGTTCTATTGCAACCAGATGCACTCCAACCATAAAGTATGTGAAAAATTCATTTAAAATATTATACATAAATATGTATCCCCTGTAGATAACAACTTTAACATTAGATTAATTATTTACTATAAAAGATTTAAAACTAGCAATTTACTAATAAAAAATAATCCTACTGACAATGGCTTACTAAAAACTAGTAATACCATATACGTTTTTAAATGTCCTATCGGAGAATTTGTTCCGCCAACAACACGTATATTGGCATGACTAGAACCAGTATTTCACGTCGACTAACATACACCCTGACCTCCCCTCAAAGCTCCATCTACAAACACCTTACAGCACACAACATCTCCAAAGATAATTTTAGAAATATCTTAACCGGTAGTACATCCATCCTGGCTGTGTCATTTTGCGGTATTCGCCTCCCCATAATGGAAGCATTGTTCATTTAATTAAAAAAGCCCAAAATCGACCATGCCCGTTATGAGGAATGCGAAGGCGTGTTGAAATGCTGTTGAATGTTTTTAATGTTTAAATAACATGGAAACGTCTTCTTAAATAAATTCACCAATTCTATTTTGCATTGTTCAAACATCCTCCTGAAGACGACCAATGATGGTCGAAAACGTTTGCGTCAAATATGGAGATTTGCTACACTCCTTGGTTAATAGTACAATATCTATTGTTCGACGAATAGAAAGATTGGATCACAAAAGGAATAAACAGAAGTTGGCACTCCTGTTCAACCAGATATATATATATATATATATATATATATATATATATATATATATATATATATATATATGTGTGTGTGTGTGTGTATGTGTGTGTGTGTGTGTGTATAAGTGTTTGTGGGTGAGAGAATGTATTTCTATGTATAAACAATTTGATAAAATGCAATTAGTTTTTGATATGATTATTATTTTTTCATGATCACATGGTCTCCGTGCACATGATTAGGCATGCGATTGCAATCATTACACGCAAACGTCGATCGTACAAGACAATGGGCGTCATAGTGTTAAGCAGATAACAAAAGAAAAAACAGAGTTAAACAATTCGATTCGGCTGACGCAAGTTGCGTTCTAATTTAATTAATTAATATTTAAGAACATAACTTTACTAAAAGATATTTCAAAAGAAAATAATCTTATAAATCAATTGAGTAATTAGTTTTCATCTATTCTCTTTGTTTTTCCAATGAACTGAAAAACACGCAAAACAGAAAAAATTCAATCCGACTGGAGAAATAAGAGAACTTAAAAGAAAATATATACAAATATATAGATATATAATTAAATGAACTACGTGTTTGTTGTCAGTACTGGCTATTTGTTTCACGCCGAAAAAAAGAATTTTAGAAAACTATAACAGGTGTTCTTGTGTTCTATAGTATGCACTTCCGATTCTCTATAACCGTTCGGCACAATATTTAAGCCGGTTACTAAAATTGTACTTCTAGTATCATGTATTTATTAAGTTGTATTGTGTTCATTTTATATGTATACTTTGATTTAATGCTATTTTACTGTTAGAATTGTATTTTTAATAATTAGTTGCCCTGTTTATCTTATGCCAAGATCGATGGAGACATGCGTGTTGCTGTTATAGCGATCCATTCACTATTACAAACTTACAGAACTATTATCACTTCTCACTGCTCTGCTGAAGCAACGTTACTCTTTCGAATTTATTGGCCAAAAGATCAAAGTGAAAATGAAAACTAAAAATAAAATACCAATATGTTCTGATTTTTTTCTTTTATTAATAAATATTGCACTTAAAATGCTTTTATAGGTTTTCGGCTCATGTATTATTAAATTCTTAAAAACTACGTTTAAAAGAAAACAAATATAAGCTCCTCAATGTTATTCTATATGTATATATATATATATATATATATATATATACATGTACAAAATCTGCGACACTGGCATGTCGATGTTATCGATCTACAGCTATTATAAACTGACATTTCATCAGGCAGAGTTAGAATCCAATCTTAACCTTAGATCATATTTGGAAAGAATGAAATGGAGAAAAAGCAAACAAATGTGAAATTTAAATTTGGAAAGGCACTTGGTTGTGACAGTTAAGAATCAAAATCTCAAAATCAAAATTTAAAAAAATAAATAAATAAAAAATAATAATAAAGAATAAAATAATAAATAAATAAATAATAATAATGTAAAAGAAAATATTGATATGAAATATAAAATATAAAATATAAAATATAATATATAAAATATAAAAGATAATATATACAATATAAAACAACATAAAATAAAGTACGATGAAGTAGAAAAGAGAGAGATATGATAAAAAGGTAGATAGATGAATAAAAAAGATAGATAGATAGATAGATAATTATAGAGATAGATAGAGATAAAATGAGGTCAGTTAGGATTGAGTAAAGTGGGGAAGGGAGACAAATGCGATTGGACGTGTCAAAATCAGTCTAGTGTTTAGCAGCGAATAGTTGTGTGTGTGTTGGGTAGGGAGGAGGGCAGGGGTCGTTAATATATTGGGCTACTGTTTATAGTTTTAACCGGTTTTTTTAAACATCTCACATTTTCATTAATTAATAAATTAAACGAATTCACTTACAAATTAATTCAGTTTACACAATAAGTTGTAATAATAATGATAATAATAATAATAATACTAATAATAATGATAATAAAAATTAAAATAATAATAATAATATCGGTAACAATGTAGAAATGACAAGTAATGTTATTGATAAATATTAATAATTGTAATAACAATAGTAATAGTAATCAATAATAATCGATAATAATCGATAAGAATCAATAATAAGTAATAGTCGGATAAAAATAAAATAACCAACAAACATTAGAAGATGATAATAATAATAAAAATAATAATAATAAAGAAGAAGATAGCAATAATATTAATCATAGTGGGTGTAAATATGATAATAGGAATAATTCTATTAATAATAATAAAATTGGTGGTTACAAAAATACTAATAATATTAATAATGGTAATAATAATAATGATTGTTATAATAATAATTATAACAATAGAAAACATAATAATGATGATAAAATAATAATAAAAATAACAATAATAATACTAATAATAATGATAAATGCAATAATAAAAAAAATAAAAATAATGGCAATACTACTAATTGTAATACCACCATTGCTACCAAAACAAATAATAACAATAGTAATACAAGCTAGATGACGATAACTATGGTTATAGCAATAGTGTTGACAATAATGATAAAAGTAGTTATATTGTCATTGCTACTGCTACAAACAATAATAATTATGATAATAATAATAAAAACATTAATAATGATGATAATAATAATAATGATAATAATAATTATATTAATAATAATAATAATAATAATAATAATAATAATAATAAATCAAACTGAAAAGATATAGAAAGAAATTGACCCAAACTGTAAAGATATAGAAAGAAATGGACCATGAAAAAGAACAGACTGGTGATGGAGTGCTATTATGAAAGCCGCTAACCTACAGAAAGAGGCAACCGAAAACGAATGAAACATTTCTGGGACATTGCTAGTGACTACCATACAACGGAACAAAGGATAGCAGATCAAGCAAGACAGATCCTCAAGCGAGGATGGTTCTCAGAGATGGAACTGACGGAAATCAGACAGAAGGTTAATGGCGAAACGGAGCAAGTAACACCACCGAAGGAGAAACCACAGGAAAAGGACGGGCAAAACAAACACACTGAAACTGAAGAGATTGAAGACTACGGAATCACAGAACCAGGTGAGATAGAAGACTGCGGAACCACAGAACCTGCTGAGATAGAACTCAACGAAAAAGAAGCAAGTGAAGTGGAGAACATTAGACGATACATGTAAGAAAACAAAGCAAAACTCCCATCTCTCAGGAATGAAGTAGCGAAGAAGTTACAAGCAGAAACAGAAAGAGTAAACAGACTACTCACACACATCCCAACAGAAACTATTACAGACCTAAACAACCTGATATATGTAGGGACAAAATCGGTAAGTATGAAACTAAGAAACGAAGAGAATGGACAAAAGAAAGGACCGACAAAACCTGGATGGGAAATCAGACTGGAAACCCAGATCACCAAACTTCGGAAAGAAGCTAAAACCGTGAACAGAAGGAAGGAGGACATGAAACGATTAAAAAGCAAAAATCAGAAACGCAAGGAAAAACTAAATGAGAAACATGAAGAAATAAAACAAAGGATAGCAGCAATAGAAGGAAGACTGAGACGATACAGGTACACATCAGAACAGAGCAAACAGAATAGGACCTTTGAAAACAATGAAAGCCAGTTTTACAAATACGTAAATGAAGAAAAAACAACGACAGAGCAACCGAACCCAACAGAAACAAAACAATTCTGGAGCAAGATATGGGAAGAACACAAAAAAGCACAACAAGAATGCCCAATGGTTTAAAAACATGAAAGATGAACTGCAGGAAATCGAAGAAGGAACCGAAACAAAAATCAACAAAGAAACGATCAAGAAAACCCTAAGAAAAATGGCAAACTGGAGAGCACCAGGCCACGATGGAATACATGCATACTGGTTTAAAAAATTCACGACCCTGCATGAAAGACTAGCGCAGAAACTGAGTGGATGTATCCGCAAAACAGACGTACCAGAATGGATGACGGAAGGAAGAACAACATTAATGCAAAAAGACCCCAAAAAAGGAACGACTCCCAACAACTACAGACCGATAACATGTCTACCAATAATATGGAAAATTCTCACAGCACAACTGAGAGAACAAATCTACCAATCCCTAGACAAACGTGGGCTGCTCCCCGAGGAACAAAAAGGATGCCGGAAAGGACAAAGAGGGGCACATGATCTACTATACATTGAGCAAAAGACCCTGTAGGAGGTGAAGAGCAGACAAAAGAACATAACCATGGCATGGATTGACTACAAGAATGCCTACGACAGGATCCCCCAAACATGGATGATTGAATGCTTAAAAATATACAAGATACCAGACAGGATTATTAATCTCATCCAGAAAGCAATGGTAACATGGAGACTAAAACTAACAGTCGGAGGACAATACTCGTCTGAGATAAAAATACAGATAGGCATTTTTCAAGGAGACTCTCTATCACCACTATTGATACAGAACAAAGAATACACCACCTGATGTATATGGATGACCTGAAACTGTTTGCAAAAAACAAAAAAGAACTGGAAAAGCTGATAAATACAACCAGGATATTCAGCCAGGATATCCAAATGGAGTTTGGAATAGAAGAATGTGCACTGCGAGAGATCAAAAGAGGAAAACTGGAGACGACAGAAGGTATAGAACTCCCCAACCAAGAGGTGATGAGGGCGCTAGGAGAACAAGATAGTTATAAATACCTGGGAGTTCTGGAAGCAGACCCAATCAAATATACAGAAATGAAAGAGAAGATTGGAAAAGAATATCTATGAAGAACTAGGAAACTCTTAGAAACTAAACTATATAGCAGAAACCTAGTAAAAAGGATAAACACATGGCCTGTATCACTAATAAGATTCTCATGACCATTCATAGGCTGGACCAAAGAAGAACTCAGGCACCTTGACCAAAGGACTAGAAAACTAATGACTATGCACAATGCATTGCACTCAAAAGACGATACGGACAGACTCTACATGAAAAAAATGAAAGAAGGTAGAGGACTGGTAAGTATAGAAGACTGGGTGGAAGACACCAAAAAAGAGCTGGAGAAATATGTAACCCAGAACATGGAAAGACTGATCACCACAGCAAGAGACACCAGCCCAACAAACTACTCCGGAAGCACTGAACCCAGAGACAAAAAGACATGAAAGGAAAAGTGGGAAGAAAAACAACTACATGGACGCTTTATAAGACTCACAAGCGATGAAGCGAATGAAAACAGCTGGGCATGGCTAAGAAAAGGACACTTGAACAGAGAAACGGAATCTCTGATGACGGCCGCACAGAACAATGCGAGTAGGAAAGACTTTATCAAAGCAAAAATAGATAACACCCAGGAAAACAGCAAATATTAGTTTGAGGGGTTATGTTTGAATTACTGAGAAGGTGTGATCTATTGTGCTTACAGTTAATTGAGGTTTCTTGTTTTTTGTTTAGAAGTTTGTTCTATCACTAAATCTAACTATCTCAAGTTTTTCAGTTAGGCAAAGGTGCTGGTTTTTCTAATAGTGTTCCACGTCACTGTTGATGATTGATTTTTGTGGGTTAATTCCAAGTAGCATATAGAGAGTGATATTTTTTGGTAGATAGAATTTATGGCCGGTATATCTTTCTTTGGAGGTATTACCAGCCATACCTATATAGTCGTTTTTCAGGGTTGGATTTTCTTTAGTTGAAATATTTTCTTGGTATACTGTTTGAGTTATTTGGCAATTTTGTTGTAAGGGGCATTCTGTTTTGTTTGTGCAGTTGCAAGCCTTAGTTTTTGTTGTATTTCTTCCAGTATTTTCGTGCCACTTGGAATTTTATTTTAAGGTTTTTTAATTATTTTTTCTAAATTTCCTTTACAGCTATAGCCTTATTTAAGGGTATTTTTATTAAAAATGTTTTTTAGTATATTATTAGGAGGAAAGTGTAGGTTATTTATATCTAGGAATATTTTACCGAGTTTGGTTTTAACCATGTGATTAAATGGGGGTGAACACCAGATAATTTTCTACTTCTATTTGTGTGTTTGTTGTTGGTAGCTGTAGGTTTGGTGATTTAAATTTGAGTGTTTTTGTATCCACTCTCTTTTAGTGCTTTATTGTAAAAGGCTTCGTGGATGTTAAAGATTGCTTCAGTACATATTGCTGATTCATTTTTCGATTGATTTGAGGATATGTTTGCTCATGGTTTTTGGGTGGTTAGTGAGTGGGTGGACATGTATTGGATTGGCATTATCTTTAGTATAACGTTCATAGTTTCTTTATTTAAGTTAAGTGTTACGTCTAAGATGTTAACTAGTTTAATATTAGATGTTATTTGCACTTTATGATTTAATCTTTTCATTTATCTAAGGATAATTGTTTTGTTCTTTCACACTTTTGCCCATTCGAGTTTTAACCATCAACAATCCATCATCCCTATATAAGCCTATGTCTTCTATTTTAATGTCTTTAGTAAGGTTGTATAATGTGTAGAAACCAACTAGATCAGTGACTTCTGCTGAGTCCATAGAAGCATCAAAAGATCCAAATTGATTGCTTTTTGTCCATTGTTCTTGTTTACAGATTAGTACTGTAGTTCTACATTTTCAAATGATATTGATTTCGTCTTGGGAAATATCAGAGAGGAGAGTAGCAAAAGCAATAACATTTTCCAAAGGTTCTTTTGATATGGAGGGGTAATAATTAATGATGTCAAACTGGGTGAACGTGCAGTTGGTTTTGTTTGCTATGTTACAAAATCAATTTATAGTTTCAATTGTGTTTACTCACTGATTTAGTTTATAAAATGTTTTTATTTTTTATTCACACTTTCCAATAATTTTTACTAATTTTCTATATATAAAAGCTCTATTTTATATTGAGCACTTGTTATAAACCCGGTTGAAATTCTTTGGATTACTACCGTGTGGATGTTTTACCTGGATTATTATTTTTATTAAATAAATAAATTAATAAAATTCCATTTCAAAATCAAGCAAAACACAACAACATATCTACCTACAACAGACTCTTATAGAAATACGTCGACATACCTAAATGTCTTAGGTATGACAGACTGGGTAACATACTATTTAAATATCAAGACCGGTCGACCTGAACAGGGTATCGTATGAAGATATTCAGACAAGGATAGACATGATTTGGTAATTTACATGAATACGAAATAGAAACGATTTTATATCAGGATACGTTGAATTTATAATAACGATAAATCTTCCAAAAGGCTTGATATATGTTTAAAGACATTACGGCATGCACTTGTTTGGCACTTTAACGAATAATGCAATGGGAGTTATAGAGGCAGACGGTCTAAAACTTTAATTTATCGTGGGGGAATGTGGCGGAAAATGCAGCATAACAAAATGCGTCACATCTTTTGAATGAAGAGTGAGATGGAAGAGAAAAATAGCGCTTTTCCTTTGAAAGAAATCGATGGGCAATTTTTCCGCATGACCGAACACGCCGTCGCTTCTCTACATATAAAATGCGTGTATGCCAAGAAAACGTTAGAATGATACGATTAAACACAAATCAAAATAATATTAGCTGGTTGAATACGGAAGACAATGTGAAATATCTCCACCTAAGAAGTATTTAATATTCTTACGGTGCGAAGGCTTTAATAGCACAGTATGTGTACGTTCCTTGACTAAATTGGTCAAGATCGATGTAAAATAGTGACATTATATCATGACAAAGTATATGTAATTTCGAGGTAATTTTATTCTCCTGAGAAAGTGGTTCTATGTCGCAAATTCATTCTGTTCGTATGTTATTTACAGGCGATTAAATCGGTTCTCCTACTTGTGAGTAAGGACAATGCTTACGACTAATCTAACTAGATGTAACACAAGAACTGAAAATGTGAGACCAAACCCACTTGTATGGTCAAAGGGCATATATAAAATTACATGTCAACGAGCTTTCTAGCTAAACATATTCAATGAATTGATTGCACCAAAGTCTCGTCATTTGTGTAAGAGTGCGGTTTGTCTACTTTTTTTTATTTTGTCACTATATTCTACTTTCTTGAACTGAAATAATTTTCAGGGACAATCACAATTAGAATCAGGTATTTTGTAATGATTGCCTTGTGTCCCTCTACCATTTCCCGTGCTTTACTCTATTCTACCTATAGAAGAGACTGTAGTACATACACTCCACTGTACTTCCATATGATTCTATCGTCTCTATCCCTCGCAGTACCCAGTAATGAAGCTCAAACGCTCTTTCACTTGCACTCGTGTACCGGGCTGCTTTCGATTTATATGCCGTAACCGACTTTTGGCTGTATTCTAGGGTGGTTAACGAATATTCCACGACTCTGCAGAAGGCTGGTGGTGTTCAATTGTAGTCCTTAACAAGGTCAATTCACCACACGTTGTATTAATTGATTAAAATTGCGGAATCTCGGCAGTAGCAACAGGGTAGTTTTATTTCCGAATTCACCCTCTGAACCCCCAAACTTCTTAACTCTGAAACTCTAACTTCTCAAATACTAATACATTATTAATTGTCGAACCTTATATCACGTGACAATTGAAACTTGGCATTGTCCAGCTGATTTCTACTTACCTTACGTAAAAAGCAATCTCATTGGTAACTTACTAGACGGAATCCGCTTCTCGGACATAGTTTCCTTAGTCAGTCATTTATCTCTACGCGTTTCTAGCGTTATCGTAGCCTGAATTATTTATTTACAAAACATTACCCCGTGTATCATCTATGTCGCTCTTAAAACATTAAAGCTAGCCTGCGGTGTAAATTTCTGATTTTCCTATCTCTGCTGAAGCCATCGAAACAAATCAGATTCATCTCGAGAAATTAATAACTATTATACGCGCCACTTTATATCGATGAATTCAATACATCATTTTACTAGAGCATTTCAGATTCTTATTATTTTTATCATTGTACTCTACGCGGATCTTCCAAGTATATTCTATCGTAGCAACTGTCTGCAATTCTCAGCAGAGCCCGGTCACTTTATTACATGATAACACATTGGTAAAACGACGGGTCTGCCATCATCGGAAACAGAATCCGACATTTTAAATGATTTCGTAGTCCCCCTCTATCCTTTGCCGGTGTTCTTCATGGATTCTACTTATGTAAGAGGGCGTAGTCAAAGTTGGCCCTTACATTTCGCTTGATTAAATCTCGATCTGCATCTCATTTCTCCTTATGTATCTCCTAACGAAATTGATTATCTTAAGTGTATTAAATAAGAATTGAAATCACAATATCTATATAGAATGCAGGTCAAATCTTATTTAGCCAACTCTTGCATATACTCGGGGCAACATGTAAAGGAAAATCTGTATACATAAATAACTTCTGTACGATATATATATATATATATATATATATATATATATACATCATTTTACTAACACAACTTTATCTTTGAAATATTGTCAAATGTTATAATATATTTTGCACTTTGATATTAGTCGACAATTACATTTAAGATTTGATTGTAGAGATATAATAATGATAATTTTAGTGAATCAAAAGTAGATGTGTGCATATGAAATAAGGACTGTAGAAATTGTAACTGTTGTTCGTTTTTAGTCGTCTGTGCACATATTTAAGATGTCATTGGTTATAAAAGATGAACGACGATAGAATGGTGTCCATTTGACACTGCATTGTATATAAGATGACAGTATTTGAGTGGTTGATAATATTACGAACGTAGCAATGTCAGTAATTTAAAAATTAATCGTTTAAAGATTCAGATTTAGTTCAATTAAGTTGTTCTGTATCTAAGATTGGGATGAGAAAAGTAAAGCGTGCTAAGACCATTGATGCAAAGGCATATCCGACTAAGAATGTTTTAAAGAAGTAAGAATAACACGCAATGGGAATATTGGCATACTTGAGTAAGTAATAACTATCATTACATATCATAACAAAAAAAACATCACAACGATGAGAAAACTAGAAAAACGTTTTCATACACAATTATATGTTGATATAATTTGGTCACGTCAAGTTGTTTATTGTGAACTAACCACGATAACACATAAATAAGTAAACGCTAGCAGTATTAGTAAGTAGACAGCTCAAAATCTGCAAATACTAAACTGATTCCTATTGTAAAATGCGGGTCCGAATCCCTACCTAAGTTGTCTTGCGCCTTGGAAGAACGGTATGAAACACTTTAAAATATTACGCAAAATAATTTTCCGTTTTCATCGATTGAAAGCGAATATTTAACTATCAATCACTATGTAGACACGAAACCCACAGCTGCAAGGACTTGGTACAGCTTTCTTACACACATATGATCCCATCGACGAGGAGAAACCGATTCTAGACTTTACTTTAAGAATAATATGAAAATAACCCTCTCTGCGACCTAATATATTCTTAAATAAAATATAGCGTTTATTTATTCTCATTGTATGTGATTGTTACGCTGTTCGAATATATCATGGAGTTTGATCGGAGTTAATTAATAGTGACTACCGACCATGGTTCAGATATATTTCACAGGTGGGTCAGTTATATATAGCAACACGTATTGCTGTAAATAAAGTTGAAACATATATATGCTATGGATAAGGAATATTTATTTATGAAAAGAATTATATATATATACATATATATATATATATATATATATATATATATATATATATATATAAATCGTTATGGGCAATAATGATAAATATATATATATATATATAGTAGAAATAAAATTGATGCAATATCCACTAATTCTGAAGAAATAATAAACAAACTAATTATCAAAATATATATTACATTCGTCTTTATAAACATAACACACGTGATACCAGTGATCGAACTATTTATCTTTGTGCCTTACTCTTTCCAGCTACCCGGCTTAGTTGTTCTCTTTTTTATACTATATATAATGATATATAAAGTCTAATGATAAAAATTCATACTTTTCTCATAGCATTAAGTGTTTGCAATGGCAGAATTGACAGTGGTCTTAGACTTATTTCACAATGTACAATATGCTATACTTAAACGCAATGCATACCGATCTTCAGAAACCCAAATGAAAGGCATATATAAAGATACCACATCGTGTATTAAGTTCCTGATAAAAACAACAAAAAAACAACAACACTCACGCGTAACACGCCTTACCGCCCTATAATAATACGATAGAATTACAATGTGTTCAGATAGTTATGAGAAAGAATTAGCGAGGACAAAAAATAATACAAGTTGAAATAGTATGCAGTTAATAACATTTTGATATTAAGGTAGATAATTATTATGATTATCATAAATATGATCTATGTGCAAGATAACATCCCCCAAAACGGTGAATGGTTGTGAATTTAACGTTCGTCTTATATAAATAAAGTTTTATTAAAACTCAGTTCCTACATTGAGAAGTTTAGATGTTGGCATGTTTAAAAATATATTTAATTAATACATGCTCTTATCGAATAATCTAAAGTCATGCGAATGTATAGTTTAACTTTATTTAAACTTAATTACTACAATATATAGTAGTGGCTAAAATAAATGTCCGAAGCAAAATGGTTGAAAATACATTCGGTAGCAAGCATTGTTCAAGGCGAGTACTCAATATTAATAAGGATGGTACAATTTATTTCCTTGACTACCCTCAGAAACACCTTTTTCCAAAACTCTAAATTATACGAGTCCGTACAAACAAAAATCGCAAAGCTCTCTCAGTTTTCAAATAAAAAACAAATTCTAGGATTTATCAGATTTTATATGGATCAATATTCTGTTATCTACATAAGATACAACGCTTAATTGCCAGGTATATACCGGCGACTTTACTAATCCTTATCAGGAAACATGGTTCAATTATTAGTTAATTTACTGGATAAGTGATAAGAATTTTATCCGATGAGAAAATATCGAACCTTTGTACTAATTTAATATTTATGTTATAATATATGAGTGTATAGTCATTTGTTTACGAAACCCCCAGATTATTTCTATATAATATCTAAAAACATGTTTCCTATTACTGCTAAGTCTGATGTGAACGGACTTATATAGATACATTTTTACATTTAATTGATATGTTTTCTCAAGGGGTTACAGTTGATTTCACCCTCCACATTTCGTAGTTTTAATCAATAAATACGCAATACAGTAGAGCATAAACGTCAATACCAAACTCAGTAAAAGGCATTGCAAAAATGTTAATAAGTCGACATATGAGAATATTTAACTAACCAAAAGACGCTCGTTTAGTCATATTACTCGTGCAGTGCTAATCCTTTAGTATTTTACAATTTAAAGATATTGAAACAAATCTCACTATTAGTTTATCAATAGTTTAGAAATGAAGGTTTATCCATTACATTTCTTATATTTAAAATGCTTAAAAGTCGTGGTCTGAGTAATATTTTTAACACATTTAACTATACTGTCATGCTAGTCAAAAGTGAAATAGTTACTATGATGCATACTTATAGATTATTTATAGACAGGACTGTTAGATGTGATGTCATTCTGTATTGGATATATATATATATTTCTTATCCTAGTAGTAATTATTTTGTTGAATTTAGTAAATGTTATCTATTTATTGGCAACTTTTAGTCTGGCTTATAGTGGGAGATAATATACTTATTTCGATGTTAACAATTTTGCAGGATCTCATCTTTTATTAATGAGGTCATGCTTATGTTATGTAATTCAAGAGAATATGAGTTTCATTTATTTGGTTTATTGGGAGTAATCCATTAGCTCTACTTAATATAGACCATGTACATTTGAAGTGAGCATTCGATCTCACCAGTTCCTAGATATACTTAGCTAGAGAGGTTGGGGTATTTATTGTTTCGAACTTAGGTCTAAATTTGAATGTGCACCTAGTATTTCTATATTTGTCCTTAAAGCTGTACGCACACACACACACACACACATACACACACACATATATATATATATATATATATATATATATATGTGTGTGTGTGTGTGTGTGTGTGTGTGTGTGTTAGTAATATTAGAAAATTCAGACAAAATCAATACCGTCAGTTTCAAATATAAACGAAGGGTACTCAGAGTTGGCTTCATATGACGGACTCTCTTCAGCCTCTGTTTATATCTCCTCATTGTGGTCTCTGTGTCTTAACAGATTCAAGAAAAATAATTCATATAGTCTGGTAGAGTATCCAGCTAAGTGATGTTACTTCAAATAACATTACTTGAAAAGGGTGCCCCATTCCTCGTATAAGCCAGTGTGGGTTAGCTATACCGGGTGGATATTATTTGGGGTTCGAATACTATTATTTTGAATATTTAGTCAGGGTTTACTTGTAGGAAGAAGTGTAATAATGTCAGGTTGACTTGACAAACCATATACAGGGGGGCGTAGACAACCGAGGGCATTTGCTAGTAGGCATTAAAGTTATATTCATGTATTATATTAAGAAGATATGTGTGTGTATTCACACTTCTTTTATATCGATATCCAGGTAGTTTTCTCCATTTCTATCGTGGATTTTATGTTATTATGTTGCTCCCTTTTTCACTACTGAGTCGCTATTTGCTGAGGCGTACAGCCGCGACAGGACGAAGCTTTAAGAGATGGATTGATTGGCACTTTGATTATGAAGAAGATTATGTAAATATTGAAAATGATAGACTGATCAAAGTTTGGATACTTTTCAAGATAGGGTTTAAAAAAAAATCTGTTGTCATTAGATTTAAATACGATCATTTTGTAGTCAGCATAGAATCAGTCCCGAGGTAATGCGTTTGATACACGAGAACTCTTTTTAAAATAACCTGTCCATCGATTGTCCGCCTGCCCCTAGGCATGACGTTCTTTTAGTTATGGTAAAGTGATGAGTTCTTGCTATTAATGACTTACAAAGAGGAACGGGAGATTAGAGGTCAGTTGGCTATCTTCTGATTAAAAAACGATATAATAGAGAATTATTTGCGACAGCTCCTTTGTGGCAAAGTGGCTGTAGAAAAGTGAAGAAATCAACACCAACTAGATTGCGACGTCGATTTTGTATTTTGTGAAAGCAGGTCAGAATCATCCGAGTGGAATCTCCCTAGATGTGCTAGGCCAACTACATCTTAGGACGTGTTTATCTGTTATATATGTAGTATAATAACATCAAGGAGCAAGTACATTTTTGAATTCATCTATGTATCTCTTAAAATGCGATTTTTTTAAGCTAACATTGTTACTGTGAATATTCATAATTAGTAGGCATTTATAAGCAACCTATGCGAGTCTCATGTTTCTAAAGGTAATTAGATTAAATTCCATGAATCTCATCAAGTATTCGCTCTGTCAACAAAAATTGTTAATCGTTAGTCTTCTCAATATACTTATTTAAATTATATTAAATATTAATAACTAGCACGGCTACCCGGCGTTGCCCGGGCTACCCGTCTTCCCGGTGTTTCTCTCTCTCAATTTCCGGATAACCCTCTCCCTCATCTCACTGTCTTCACGTTGCTAAGGGGTCTTCTCCCACGTTTTCCTCTACCTCTCTGCAAGCAAAAGTGTAATTACTCTCCCTCGCCTATTAAATTCCCGTTCTACCCACATTTTTGTTCTACCAAAATGTCTGTCTGCCTCGGTGCCTCCCCACTCCCTACCCCACTGTTTTCCCGTTGCCCGGGGCTCCACTCCCCATCGTTCACCCGTCTTGCCCTCTCTTTCTGCAGACTACAGTGTAATTATTCCTCTCATCACCCCGTGCACATCCTCACCATCACCCCACTATCTTCCCGCTCTGTTCCCTTCTTCTGCAGGCAAAAGTGTATCTTCTCAGGTGTCCCCCACTCTCTCACTTACTGCGTTCACGTTGTCCAGGGCCCCTCTCTACCACCTTGTTTTCCCTCAATCTCTGCAGGCAAAAGTGTAATTATCATTCTCTTTCCTGGGCAACTCCCCTCTTCCTCGTTTAACTATCTTCCCGTTCTATCACCCCTCTGCAAGCAATGATTTGTCTTCCACGGTGGCCTCCTAATCCCTAACCCCAATGCCTTCTAGTTGCCCGGGTATCCACCACCCTACCCGTTTTCACTTCCCTATCTGCAGACAAAAGTGTAATGATCTCTCTTCCCGGGGCAACAGCTGTGTCTTACCTGGTCGCCCTCTCATCCCATTACCCGACAGTCGACCCTCTTTCCCTTGTCTCACTATCTTTTCACTGTCCCTTATCTTGTTCAGAAAAGGTACGTTACTTGATTGAGCAACGTTTGCTTCAATACTTACTCTTGTTCAAAATACGTGCGGCTGTTATTCATCAACTCTCGCTTCACTACACACTGTTGTTTGGAAATGCTGCGGCTGCTGATTCAGCAACACTTGATCTACTACAAATTATTGTATAGAAAAGGTGAGGCTGTTGATTGAACAACTCTTGTTTAACTACACACTCTTGTTTAGAAACAGTGCGGCTGGTAATTCAGCAACACTTGCTTAACTAAACACTCTTTTTTAGAAAAGGTGCAGCTGATGATTGAGTAACCATTGTGTCACAACACATTCTTGTTTAGAAAAGATGAGGATGTTGATTGAGCAACCCTTGCTTCACTACACACTCCTGTTCAGAAAAGGCGCGGCTGTGAGTTAACAACCTTTGCTTCACTACACACTCTAATTTACAAAAGATGCTGCTGTAGTTCAGCAACTCTTGCTTCATTACATATGTCTGTTTCGAAAAGGTGCTGATTATCATTGAAGGCAAACGTGATGTTCTGAGAGTAAAATAAGAAAAGTAGTAAGAAAGGGTGGTAGTGTGAGGATAATAATGAAAGAAGTAGGAAAGTGTTGTAGTTGGAGAGAAATAAGCAAGGGAGCAAGAAAGACTGGTAGTGGCAGGGAAGACGAAATGTAGGTAGAATAGGGTAGTAGTGAGAGGGAGAAATGGTAGGATAAAAAAGAACTCATATTAATGTGCCCTTGTTGTATCAAAGAACCAACATCATGTTCATTTATGTAGCTCGCTATTAAAAAAAGATCTTATATTTATGCGCCTCTGTCTTATTAACGAACCGACATCATCTTCATTAATGTAGCGTCACTATTATAAAAAATAATTCATGTTCATGCGCCCTCGTCGTATCAAAGAATAACAATCATGTTCATTTATGTAGCGTCATTATTATAAAAAAAACATCATATTAATACACCCCTGTCGTATCAAATAACCAAAATCAATTCCATTTATGTAGCGTCACTATTATAAAAAAGAACTCAAATTAACGCGCCCCTGTCGTATCAAATAACCAAAATATGATTTTTTATGTAGCGTCATGATCATAAAATAGAACTCATGTGAATGCCCCCCTGTCATATGAAAGAACCGAAATCATGTTCATTTATGTAACGTCACTATTATTAAAAAATAGCTCACATTAAGTCGCTCCTGTCGTATCTAAGAACAAAAATTATGGTTATTAATGCGCCCCTGTCGTATCAAAGAACTACAATCATGTTCCTTCATGTAGCGTCACTATTATAAAAAAATCATATTAATGCGATCCTGTCGTATCAAAGAACCAAAATAATGTTCATTTATGTAACATCACTATCATAAAAATAACTCATATTAATGCGTCTCTGTCGTATTAAATAAACAAACTGATGTTCATTTGTATAGCGTAACCATGATATAAAAGAACTCATATTAATGCGTCCCCGTAATACCAAAGAACAAACATGATGTTAATTTGTGTAGCGTCACTATTATATTAAATATATTATGTTAATGCGCCTCTGTCGTATCAAATAACTAAAATCATATCCATTCATGTAGTGTTACTATCATGAAAAAAGAACTAATATTAATGCGCCCCTGTGGTATCAAATAACCGAAATCATATTCCTTCATGTAGCGTCACTATCATGAAAATAACTAATATTAATTCGCTCCTGTTGTATGAAATAACTAAAATCAAGTTCATTCATGTAGCGTCACTATCATAAAAATAACTCATATTAACGCGCCCCTGTCGTATTACATAACCAAACAGATCTTCATTCATGTAGCTTCACTATAATAAAATAAAAACTCATATTAATGCGCCGCTGTTGTATGAAAGAACCAAACTCATGTTTATTCAATTAGCGTCATTAATATAAAAAGAGCTCATATTAATGCGACCCTGTCGTATGAAAGAACCAAAACCATGTTCATTCATGTAGCGTCACTATCATAAAAAATAAACCATATTAATGCGCCCGTCGTATGAAAGCACCGACACCATGTTGATTCATGTAGCGTCACTATCATTAAAAAATGATTCATGTTAAAGAGCCCCTGTCGTGTGAAATAACCAAAACTATTTTCATTCATGTAGCGTCACTGTAATAAAAAAAAACTCATATTAATGCGCCCTTGTAGTATGAAAGACACATAATAAAATTCAGGCTTGGACGTGATTTAAGAAGAAGAACAATATAAAGAAGTATTTGTATCTTCAAAATTAATGTAAGACTTTGTAAGACCCCATGATCTTTGTTCAAACTTTGGAAGCCCCATAATCTGTGTTTAAACCAAACCATACTTATCTAATTGCTGATGAATTCACTACGTTTTATAAAATTGTTATTGTGAATATTCATAATTAGTAGTCATTTCTAAGCAACCTATGCGAGTCTCATGTTCCTATAAGTAATTAGATTAAATTCCATTAATCTTATCAAGGATTCGCACTGTCAACAAAAATTGATAATCTTTAGTCTTCTCAATATAATTATTTTAAGTATATAATCTATTAATAATTAGTATTTTATTATCAGTTTTTAATGTTGACGACTTTTTAGATGAGGATCGACAATTTGCCTTACTCGATCTACTCTTTTCATCTTCGGTACTTTAATGTTGGGCCGATATATCCTCCAACCTTCTTCATATGCATCTTAGCAAACTAAGGAATCTATGTGTCGAACTTGGGAATAACGATCCGAACCCTTTAATTAATCTACGTAGGTAAGTAGATTTTTCTTGTTCATGACCGGATAGAAATTATGAGAAATTTTAATTTAATTTAAATAATATAAGGATCGAACCTTTAACCTCCACAAGATTGCCACTGGAAACTGATTATTTCTTAATCACGCGCCCATTGTTTTTTTACAATAATATAGTAGGTCGTATGTTTGTGATATGCATAACATAAATTATATGCATTAAATTATAATCAATGAATACAAGTATTATTTATTCAGGACTAAGAATAGAAATATGCAAGGGTCCGCATTTATTCTGGTATACCGCCTTGTGCTCGTTAGTTTATAAGAAGTGAACCCAACATTATATTTAAAAACAATTAAATTTAATTATCGAAATAATAATCGTCGAATTTAGTTGAATTTATATGTGTACAGATGAAATTGACATACTGATATAAATTTTATTTATCTTAAAGTGAGCCCTGGTTAAATAAACCCCGCTAAAGGAATGTAACATTTATACAGATAGATGTCATGTGTGATGGGGAAATATGTCTTATCGAAATTCCCAAATGGTTAAATAACTACTTCCCTATAAAATGGAAGAGCACGCCCAAGGAAAGTTCGGTCATTCATAAATGATAAAAGCTATCGCTTATTGATGAATGCCAAACCCTATTCAAATGTATATATCAAGATACATTCAATGCCATATTTATTGTCGAATTCCATAGCAGACTTAGTTCGCCACTGCTTGATCGAGTATATTGTGCTTCAAGCTAAATCTTTATTTGCGTATTGGGAATATATAGATGTGTTATATATTATAACGAATGGGTTTAATTAAGACAAATAGATGTAGAAAATTAATAGTATTTTCTATTCAGGCTGAGAGATAGTATATATATATATATATATATATATATATATATATATATATATATATATATATATATATATATATATGTGTGTGTGTATATATATATATATATATATACAGGGTGTTTCAAAAGTCTTGGGAACATTACAAATGCGTATATCTCATGAACTATTCCAGGTAGAAAAATGAAACTGGTGCCATTTTAAAGCTTGCTTTATCAAGTTTTTGGGCATACTAATGATTTTCGTGTTATCTTTCCAGGTGCAGTAATGGCGTTCTCTAAACAAGACAAGGCATTTTGCGTCCTCCAATTTGCAAAGACTGAATCGTGGACATGTGTTCAGCGTGCATTTCGCAGGAAATTTAAAAAAGAAGCCCCTGAAAGGAAATCCATTGTCAAATGGCATGCTAAATTTGTGAAAGATGGGTGTTTGTGCCCAAGTAAGCGAACAGGTCGCCCTTCAACTTCAGAAGATGCAGTTGAGCAAGTTCGGACAGCCTTTCAGCGGAGCCCCCGTAAATCAGTGAGAAAAGCAAGCAGGGAACTTCAGCTTGCTCCAGCAACTGTCTGGCGTGTCTTAAGGAAACGACTGCAAATGGTACCTTACAAGCTCAAGTTGGTCCAAAAGTTGAAGGACACTGATAAGCCACTTCGCCGTGACTTTTGCATTGCAATGCAAGAGAAGTTGGAAGATAACGGCTTTGATGACCGGCTTGTTTTTAGCGATGAGGCGACCTTCCATCTGAATGGCAAAGTTAACAAGCATAACACTCGCATATGGGGTACTGAGAAACCTTCATGAACTTCTTGAGCACGAGCGAGATTCACCAAAAGTGAACGTGTTTTGTGCAATTTCCAAGAAAGGTGTCTATGGACCGTTCTTCTTTGAAGAGGCAACTATCACTGGTGAATCCTATCTCAACATGCTGGAAGACTGGTTAATGGCTCAGTTGGAACAAGCAGAATCTGATGACTTCATTTTTCAACAAGATGGTGCACCACCACACTGGAGTCTTAGAGTAAGGCAGTTTCTTAACACAAGGCTGCCTGGTAGATGGATTGGGAGATCTGGGCGAGGTGATGACGTTCTCATGCCCTGGCCTCCTAGGTCTCTAGATCTTACCCCGTGTGACTTTTTCCTTTGGGGCTTTGTCAAGCAACAATTCTATGTGCCGCCCCTTCCAAGATATATTGACAAACTAAAGGCTCGAGTAACGGCACTTGTGGGAACCATTGACGTCAAGATGCTGGAACGCGTTTGGCAGGAAATGGACTATCGACTAGATGTCTGCCGTGTGACGAATGGTGCTCATATTGAGCAACTTTGAAGATTCCCCACAAAACTTGAAACTTTAACCTTTCCAACGGTACCAATTTCATTTTTCAACTCCTAATAGTTTTTGAGTTATTAAAAATCGTTATGGTCCCAAGACTTTTGAAACACCCTGTATATATCTATATATATGATGAATGTCTATTCTATTCTGAATATGATCATTTTTAATGTATCGATATGCTATTAGTGTTACGGTTCCCAGTGAGAGGCCCGGATGTGGCTCTTAATGCCTGCTAGACTTTTACAGACTCTACCACAGATGGGGAATGTGTTGTTCTGATCTAAGGGGATGCCAGAATGAAGCCACTTCTTGTCTGTGCTCGATTTTACAAACCATGCATTTGTTGGTGATTCAAAAACCTTTCACGTTAAATAGTTACCAAGTTGCACGCTTGGCATCTTAGGTGTTCAATGTTTCCTTTGTGTGTTAAGGGTGCAAAGCCCCGTCTTTACTTCGCAGCTCTATTCTGCTGCTCGTGTTTCATCGTATTCTGTTTAAAAACGCTTGCTGTCTTCAAAATGCATCTTCCACCACGATGACCTATCAACAGCCTCCCCTTCCAATATTCAAAGATCAATTCTAAAGCACTTCAAATAGTATTTGAGACAATCTTTTAATCGCTTACGCGGTTAATGCTGTGGGCGAGTCTTTCCCAGTAAGTTCGCCATAGATCACAGGCTGTGTCAGTCTGTCATCAGTAAGACCAATAAGATGACTAGCCTAACGAACTCTGTGTTTTCTTATACGAGAATCGATGCTTGGCACAGCAGCTCGTTCTAGCACTTCGGTATCAGGGGTAAAGCTATCTTAACGGATATTAAGCAAGTGACTTAGGCAATTGTACTGGAAACGCTCGTGCAATCGAATATACACATATACTTTTGTTCCCAGACTGACATTACGTCGTTCCAACAAATATATCCGATTCCTGATACGGGTTGCCAGGAACTGCGGCTAACACAGCCTTTGTCTTTCCGAGGCTTATTGTGTTACAAATACTTCTACACGCCTATGCAAAGCGATCCATGATATCCTGTATATGTTTCTGCGAGTGAGTCACGAGATCTACATCATCTGCATATAGCAACTCTCGAACTTGACAAACTCTTAAAACACTATAAATTATAAAGCAGAACGGATGTGCGAAATCGAAGATACACACTTTTGTCGAAGTTAGTTCAGGTCAACGGCAGAATTACAGCCAAATAGATGTAAAACAAAGTAGGGGAATGTATATAACCCTGTTTAACAACGTTGTCAACTGCAACGGGTTCAGAGAGATAACTTCCGCAGGTGACACGTGCTTTCATGCCGTGCAGCTCACAGAAGTAGTATAACAAAGTTAGAAAGACATCCCAACTTACCCAATTCCTTCCACGGCGCATGCCGATGAACTTTATCGAACGCTTTATTTAAGTTAACAAATACCTGTTAGACGATGCTCAATACAGTGTTCCTGCATTTGACGAGCCGTGAAGATCATATCAGTGGTACCCCTATTTTTTCTAAAGCCACACTTACTCGCAGGAAGCAGAAACGGACAAATGTAGGCATTCACGTCATTCAACAGGATTCTGGTAAATACCTTTCGTGTCACATTCAAAGGGGGAGATGCCTCGGTAATTTGCGCACTCATATTTTCTTCCCTTCGCCCTTGTACAAGGACATGATAATAGAGTCATGCCAATATTGGTAAACATGCTCGTCAAACCAGATGTTGTCAACCGACCCTTTAATTTGGACTGCCAGTGGTGTATCTACTAAAGCGAACGACAAACACATGTATACCATTTCAAGCAGGTGCCCCGAATCTCAACTGCTATATAGCCACCGCCACCTCTTTGAGGGAAGGAACAGGATCTATTTCGGCAATGACAACCCTCCGAGGTAAGCAAACAATCACTTCAGTACTGACTATCGCTGGATTAGACAGCAACTCAGTATAAAGCTATGTATATCTATCAAGTAGCATGTCTTATCAGGAAATGCATTGTTTTACTGCCCTTAACATACGCAACATGCTGAATATCACAAGCCTTATGTTGCCAGCATTCATCCTTCATCCAGTTAAGTTCTCTCTGACATTCATATATTTAGACTATTTTATTCATAGTGATCTCTCTGTCATCTTTTTATGAATTTCTTCATGACATTTAAGAATTCGAGTAACACCTCGAATAAAATTAAAGAAAATGAACCGAAACAACATTTGAAAAAAGTAAAAATTGTTTCAATAAAAAATACATTCCATATGTGTTCAGTTCACATGTATAAGCAGATTTATTTGTCACACTTAAAATTAAATGATTTATCTTCTTTTCAGAGTGGATTTATAAGAATAAGTAGAATTATTGTATATGCCTTTGTTATATACAAATAAAATTGCCTTGCATGATTATTTAACAATACAGGAGACAATGATTTAATCTGTAAATTCAAACCCGATAATCGGAACTAATTTCTCCCGCGTGCTTTTATTCTTGTCTTCCAGTCCTCTCATTGTTTACTCTCTCTGTCCTTTGTGTCCCTGTCTCTCTATCTCTCTGTATGTCTGTATGTCTGTCTGTCTGTCTCTCTCTCTCTCTATATATATATATATATATATATATATATAGAGAGAGAGAGAGAGATATACAAAAAATATATGCATACATACATATACATATATATATGTACATACATATATTCATATATATATATATATATATATATATATATATATATATATATATATATATATATATATATATATATATATATATATATGAGGGACATTTTATTTCACTCTTGGTGGAGGAACCCCTCACTGGTTTCTTTCCACCTTGTTTTATCCTTGTTCAGGCGTGTCTAAGTAGGACATAGTTAACTATTTAGGTCGTCCCTCCACCGGGTTTTTGGCCTTCCTCTCGGTGTGTCCCGTTGCCACGGGGTCCATTCTGTCGCTCTATATGCCCGCTTGTTTGTACATCTCGAATGGTGGCCTGCCTATCTATTAGTTACCATTCGTATGGTAGTGATGATGTTTTTTACTCCGGTTTGCTGTCTGATTAAGGTGTTTCTGTTTCCATCATGTAAAATGATGTCGAGCATAATGTGTTCCATTTTGTACTGTGCAACCACTAGCTTCTTCATCGCTGCATTGTAAAGTGTCCATGTTTCACTACCATATGTCATAACAGACAGGATTTATTTATTGAATATTTTTGCTTAGAGTTTATCGTGGACTTTCTACTCTTCATGTTCTTGTCTACTTTGGATAAGGCTGTCTATTCAACGCAATTCTCCGTTTGATTTCAGCCATATCAGCGTATGTTTTCACGATCTTCCGCTCTTTCCTAGGTAGATGTAGTTGTCAACTACCTCGACATTTTCACCTTTCACTATGCTTAGTAATTTTGTGGCTCATTTATTGAACATGACCCTGGTGTTTCCAGTGTGCATTTTAAGACCAACTATATCGCTACATTGTGAATATCGTTTAGTATCCCTTCTGATTTTTGAGATGTGTGACTTGTGACAATAATTTCGTCGGCAAATTGTTGATGAGCAAGGCATTCTGCGTTTATATTGACCTCTGCATTCCCAGTTAATTTTATTAATCACCGAATCTTGAAGGCATGCTGTTAAGAGATTTGATGAACTGTTGTTACTTTGCCTTGCACCTTTTTCGATATTGATATTTTCACTATCCTATTGAAGGTTTAAAGTTGCTCTGT
>OY744520.1:78491961-78649461 GCA_963556195.1 Sepiola atlantica
CCGTGCGATATGGTAATTTCCATATCAAATAAAATTCTTTATAACAATAGTAATACTAGTAATAATAATAATAATAATAATAATAATAATAATAATAATAATAATAAAATGCTATCTAAACACTACACGCAAGAACCATTCTGCGATATGGTAGCTAGAAATAAAATTATATATATATATATATATATATATATATATATATATATATATATATATATATATATATATATGCTCTAAAGCTTGTGAAACAACTTTATTGAGCTGGAAATTTGGAACACGTTCGGATATTATGAAGAGTATATACTTAAATATATATATATATATATATATATATATATATGTATGCATATGTATATATAACGAAGTTCCAGCCAATGTGATCTGTTGTAAACTGACTGTTAAGAAAACTGAATACATTGTAATATTTAACACCTGAACAGTTATATTCCACACTGATGATTCTATTACGATTAACCGTATACGTATGTTGATTATAATTAAAGTATATTTATTATAAACAAATTATATCTAGCCCACTTTCAAATAGCCCCTTTAAGATAAATCATTCAAACTGTCTTATGTAAACATAACATAATTTATTAAGCATTGTTAAGACGACTTACAATATTGCCCGCTTTTAAATGACATAAATAGGTCGGCTTGCCAGGCAGCTGTTTAAGTAGGCAGTTTGGTTCGAGCGTCAGGATTTGAGTTATGTTTACTCGTGCCTGGGGTTCGAATCCAGCGATGGGCTAAATAACAATAGTTTTACACTGATGATGACATTTGGATTAAACGTATACGTATGTGGATAATAATAAAACGTATTCAGTACTAGAGTATTATATCATATTATATTATATATATATATATATATATATATATATATATATATATATATATATATATATATATATATATAAAGTCCAAGATAACATACTTAAATATACTTCATAATAACAGCTAATTAATCGAGCAGGCTAGTTCCGGGTAAGAGGTTGCATAAGTCAGTTAATGCCCCTGCAGGGATGAACATGAGTCTTGCTTAGGGCATTTACTTCTCGAAAGTCGGATTCTATGGAGCGGAAATGGACCGACGGTAATTCATTTAAACTAGGGGTCACCATTGCGATGTAAATATTGAATAGCATATACATGTCCTAAATTATTAAAGTATCACATGTAGTACTGAGATATGGATCGGTGATACTTGGAATTATTGATGTAAGAGAGATGCCCTCGGCCAGAAAATGTTTGAAACAGTAAAACTATAATTGTTCCCGGGTTACTTGAAACACAAAGACTGCCAGAATGCTCCAAGAAGTTTGACTGATTTCTCCTCAGTACTAAGCAGCGTAAGATCGATTTGAACATACCATCCCATTTCCAACAAAATTCAACAACAATCTCAAAAGAGGGCCAGTTATCTATATTAATATATTAATATAAGGGCACAGTTTATGCCGACGCTTTAGTTTTATACACGATAGTTACCTTCCCGATGTTTAATACATCGAAAAGCTACTTTTGGTATGAATAGCTCAAACGTTTGCTTCTGTCCTAAGCTTATGAAAATTAAACTTTGTTGCCCATGAATGAATTAGTACATATATGTTTAAACCTACTCTCAGACTTGAACACCATAATATACTTTTCATTCTTATTTACAATTGATTAATAATCTTACACCGTCAGAATACATTTCGGCTTATAATTAAACAATACATACTTTTAATTCTTTTGTAATACGAGTCATTAACAAGTTATCAATGGCAATATCCACTCAAGAATAAGGGTTAATGAGATTGTCAGTTTAATTCTTAAAAATACTAGTAGTGGATGAAACCTATCCACGGAAACGACAGAATCTGATTACCTAAGAAAACGTTTTTACAATTATTTATTGAACTTTGATCTGAAGACCACTATTTTATTAACTGTAAGGTGTTCAACATATAGACAGTTCTTAGAAATAAACTGTTCATAGCAGTTCTGTTTGGGTTTTTATACACATACGAAGATAGGAAAGTTATTTGCAATTGTTGTAGGAGTTGTTTTTTGCTATGACTCTTTTAGTGGGAGACTAGACAAGGATCTAGCACGGGAAGTAGTATAGAGTGAAAAGAGACTTGCAACGTCTCTTCTGTTAGAAAAGCGACGTAGAGAAAAAGGAGAGATATTCCTCCACTAGATTGTGAAGTCGATTGTGTACTCTGTTAAGGAATAAAAGAGTGCTCTAAACCGCATCTCTCCAGATGTGGCTACTAGAAACGTATCTGACTCTTATACATATAATAATTCAAATACTTTATCGGGCAGTAGAATTATCCAACCATTTCTTAAGTAACCTCATCAACATAGTTGATGTAATTCTTTCAACCGTGAAAACAAATTCTTGATAAAAGTTCTGATGATTGCCTTAACAACATCATCATATTTTTACGTAAAGTTAGAGTCTACTTTTAAAAGCTGACTAAAAGCATTATTTTATTTGTGATCATTGGATATATCGAAATGTACATGAAGCATATTCATTATGCTTTCATAATGTGAATCATAAATGACAATAATAATTAAAGACACTCTCTTCAGTCTATAATAGACTGAAAAGAGTAAATGATAATTTTACAATTATTATTATATATATCTTCCAATCTATGGGAAAATATTTAACTTAGCCAGATTTAAAAGAGAATATATTTTAGATCTTGCTGAAGTAAACACAATTCTAAAACGAAATAAATACATTTTTACATTGTTAATGTAATACGTTTTTAAATATCAAATAGAAACATTTGTTAAGAGTCACACTATCACTACAATAATGTGTGAGATAAATATATAGAGAACAGTCTTATTGTTTACTCAACACAAGAAGTATTTACATATATTTGTGCGAAGTGTGGTTTTATTCGTGAAAAATGTATTATCAATGATTTCGTTGTGAATTGTTCTTTATCCGATAATAATGAATATTCGTGTTTACTATAAATAACTATATATTTGGTTTTAAAAATAACATTCTACAATTTCCAAACGTCCTAATATTAACAGAATTACTTTGTCAATAGATGAGAGAAAGAACAGTAATAGCTTTCAGAGAGATTGCAATACTTAGTTAAATTGATGATGTTACTTTTACTCAATAATCTGTATCTAAACACATGACATTAAATCTCGTTTCGTTTTCCAAATTTGGCCAAGTTTTATCTTTTGTGAAATAAATCAGTATTTCCTTATAAAGACGAATTACCAATATTATAGATAATCTGCTATAACGGTAAAAAATATTTTTAGAATTGTCTATTACAATGTAAACAGAAGATTGAAAGAAAGCTAGAAGTCGCAGAGAGAAAAAAAACATGGCTGATAAAATGGGTTCCGCAGACAGAAAACTAACGATCGATTTTTTTCTCGGGAATCCGTAAATAAAATCTTTGCAAAGAAAATACGTACTGATAATGACTTGGACACAGCCACCATTATTACTTGACTTAGAGCAATAGAATTTGACACAAGGGACAAAAAGAGGTTACACATATTGACTGAAATATATTAAGAAAAGAACGGATACAAATAAATGTTTTTTGTAATCTGGCATATTCAACAATTTTGCAGGTGTTCAATTCTTCTTGGAAAAATAGAGATTTTCAATAAACTAACTGCTAATTTGACTTGACACTATTCAATATAAAAAACATCCAAAGTTTCATAAATAAATAACACAGTTTATTCTATTTACCGGATTTAGTATTTTACACGTTTTAACCTATTCACTTTGATCAGTATAATGTATAGACACTATTAGATTAACGTTAAGAATAGGTATAACGGATGAAATATGCAAAACATGTTTTAAAAAAGCAATGTGCATATTTTTTCGGCTAACGTTTTGTATTATCTTCAATATATTTGCCCAGATATAATCCGAGAAATGTATATGTTAACTAACAAAATTAATAAAACTAAAAATAATTTATTGACTGCAACTAAAATATAGCGCAATTATATTTTCTTAAATTTAAAATCTTAGATGAGACCTCGGATCTAGTTTCTGTACAGTGTTTCCGTGATTTGCGTCGTCAACGTTATGTCAGGTTACAGAAGCGCCTGAGAGTTGCCAAGACGAAGACAGTCATACGATAGATTCAAGAAAGTTGCAAATCACAAAAGTTAGACGAGGAAAATAAAAGTACAATACATATATAAAAATACAGAACAAGCAAATCATAGCTTAATAACTGTTATTAATTAGATTATTCTGCTTTGCTAAAGGAACCATAATTAAGCAAATGTTTTTAAATATTTTTTGTGCATGAAAAAGTGTTAAAAATCATTTTTTATATAACAAGCAACGAAACAAAAGTTTTAAATAAAATTTTCGGGATTTTTAAAAAAATTTTTAATGCACTTATTTTTAACATTCTCTGTGTTCGAGTTTACAGTTAGAACACACAATTAAACAACTGTTAGTAAGACATTTTAAAAAATTGTTTAAATTGTTTTTTCTTAACATATTTGAGGTTAGGGTTTAGAGTAAGGGTATGTTATCTTTCATTTGAAAGTTACCAATAGTAATCCCATACAGGAAATAAAACTAGGAACCGGGTCCAGGTTTTTTTTTACGGGTTCTGTTGTGCTGAGCGAAGACTACAACGATAGCGAACACGCAGAAAACCGTTGCTGACGAAAAACGAATGAGTCCTCCTGGAGATTGAACGCACTGATACAGATCGAAGAAATCCTTTCTTTCCATAACTTATCAACTGCTTGCTACAACGTGATAAGTCCAGGCAACTCTCCGGCGCTTCCGTAAACTGCCCGTACGTTGACGACGCGAAGTCACGGAAACGCTGGTCTTTATCTATAAGAGTGCCAAAGCGAATTTTTAATAGACGTTAATAATTTCATAATTACATAACATATCAATTATAAATAGAGAATTAATTAAATTACTTCTTCCGTAATGATGCTGCCTTAGTATGGTTGAGTCATGTACGAAAATGCTAAATTAAATATAACTGAAAATATATACTATATGTGTCGAACTTACTTTAATTTGCTAAAAGTGACTATTTTCAATAACATACTATTACAAAATAAACACTTAAATGTATATATTTTTTCATTAATATCATTCTCATTCTGACCAATATATGAAAATAAAAAGTATGCTTCATTGAACTATATAAATGAGAATTCTTCTACAAGAAATTCTGTTAGCGTATTTCCGATATTCTTTTTGATCATTTCAGGGCATTTTTTAAAAATATCTAAGCAATGTAATCGCATACATTTCACATATTTGAAGTGTTTTTCTTTTCATCCTAGGCATGTAAAGATATATTTAAAAATTCATGCAGTTAACCTTTATCATTAGTAGAATTTTTACTCAACTTCCTGAAGATATATTGCATTATAGTATACTAGCAGGACCCGTGTCCCGGCATTGCCCGGGGAAATATAACAGCCTGATTTAAATTGTCCTTGGAACTTGTTAATTGTCATGGCAAACCACAATTTAACTGGGAACTGAAGCCTTTTAAATTTTATTGCAGAATTCGACGGAATAATGGGTATTCTGGGAAGGAATGTCAGTTTGCCCCTTGCCAAAGCAGTTAGTATTACAGCTTCTATCACATGAGGTTGCATGCATTTAACACAGTCTCGTTCCATTACATAGCCTAGGAGCATGAAGATTCCGGAGTAACATAATTGGGCATCCAGCTTTCAGCTGTGTGTTGGCATACCAGGCAATTCTAATGAATCTAAAAATTATGTAGGGTATTGTACAGCCTGGACGCGATCGAGAATGGAATCCACAAAAGTGAACGTTACAGTTTTAATGTACTTCCACAAATATGGCAATTTAATGCAAGCATTAAGCTCATCAGGGGGACTTCTACGTGGAACAATAGGAAGCGTTTGTCGGAAGTCACCTGATAATAATATTGTTATGCCACCCATAACAGCATCACGTCTCTTGAGATCACGCAATGTTTTATCTAGAGCCTCGACCGCTTGTTTATGTGCCATTGTACATTCATCCCATACGATGAAGGAACAATTCTGTAAGACTTTTGCTGAATCTGACCCTCTTTCTATTTGACAAATTGGATCAGCATCTTTTGTTAGATAATGGCAAGTTAAATGTGGAGTGAGCTGTCCTACCACCAGGAGTACCTCCGGGTGCATCAAGGAATATAAGGCCACCTTGCTGATCTTCAGTATTAACTACAGTACGAAAAATATGAATTTGCTCATTATTTAGTCGTGCGATACCATCTGGAACAATTGATGCTTGCTCATGAGGTTGATAACTAATTTCACGCGTCCATGCAGTAATGACCGGATGTGTATTAGATCGATTAGGTGAGGTAAGACCCAATTTTGTGAGTGGTTTACCATTGATCTTATAAGTCATATCTTCGATATGAACTAAAGCCATATTGAAGATGTCGTCTTAAAATGTTATATCAACTTCAGGCTGTTGATTGTGTTTCCTAAGAAGGAAATCTTCACTAAAAGCTTATTTGTGTGCATCCCAAAGTAGTTTCGGATGAGACACTGCACATGATGTCAACATGATGGCAAACAAATGTCTCAAATTGTCGGCAGATTCAGATATAGATGCTTCCTGTAATGTAGCATCCCAGTGGTTATCATCCTCAAGTAGTCCATGTGCACTACATGCATCCCTGAATGTAGTCATAACTTGACGATTGATCGTTTTTAGGTCATTAAAGCTCTGTGAACCTCTAACATTGTGTAGAAGCATTCTCAAACAGAAGCAGTCAAATTGATTTGGATGCATGGTGTATACCCTGCCCCAAAACTTCTGTTCTTTTAACGCACGGATAGTCTGGAACTGGCTTACCCTGTAACCGTCGCTTGAAGACCTTAGTTTTAGTGTCCCAGGTATAATAAACTGGAACTTCTCAGTACAAAAGTGTACGTGGAAAAAAATGTGTTTGACACAATGTGAAGAAAGTTGTTAGAGTGGTTGAAGGTGGATTTGCAACTCTATCTGCTGCAGTACTTTCAGTAAAGTATATACGCTGTCCATTTTCTAGATGAACTGATAGGTGAATAACTGGGGGGATGATGTATATGTATGTGAAAGTTAAGTATTCTCCAAATGGCTTCATTGGTTGATATGTAACGTCCCGTATCGTATCTCTTAACTTCATCATGAGCATTACTTTCAATTGTGAAGATAGCTTGATCACTACCCTTATTTACATATTTACAAATGTATTTTATTGATTTCATGCTGTTGCAATATTCAACATTGATATGTGCATCAAAAATCTCACGAAGCAGTTTATTATGTGGTACAACCCATCGGTTATCTACAGGAACTGTTATGTTGGCAGGTAGGGTAAGTGTCGTCTCAAAACCTCCAGCTAAAGGAGATAGTCGTCGATATTGTGAGTAGCTATTTGTATCCGATTGAGTTTCACTCAAGCTCTTACTGCAGTGTCCATCTTTGAGACAGAGTGAACCTCTGTTTCCATGAACCATATGGTGCCTAATGAAATCATGTAAAACCGGATCTGCCACTGGATCTTGAATTTCCGCACTGATAACTGAATCTATGTCAGAGGATTTCAATTTTTATCCTCTTTTCTGCCATTGAACAGTGTACATGTATAAACAATAGCAAGCAATTAAAAGTAAAGATGATTGTCTGCATGTAATGTTATAACAAAAATGTTTTTATTACTTATTGTTATGCCCCCCCCCCGTACACATGGTGGACCGTACATTTGCTCGCCAGAAGGTGAATCGTAACGTATTTTGCTCACGTGACTCAATCGCAATCATGAAAAAAAAAATAGAGAATAGTCTTCATTAATAGAAATAAGCATATAATCGTAATTTTAGTGCCCCCACCCCCCATCCGAATACAAATTGTAATGCTCTGCAGCCTACATTAATTATATTTGTGTGTTTCAGTGGATTTTAATGGGGCTATGTAGGCCTCTGTAATTTTCCAAGGGCCCTTATCACAGACAGAGGCGGTGTTTAAAAAAAAATAAAAATAAAATTATGGTGAAATCAAAGTTAATTGCTTTCAGTATATATCGGACAGGCTTCGTTTAACTGTATTAATTTTCATATTAATATTATATTCCCCATCGGTGGGTTAGTGTTTACGACGTTACAGTTTTTGGCGTTCGATCCCATTCTACTAAAACGATTTTTTTTTTAATGTTAAACATAGTATGTAATATAATATTTTTGATGTGTATTCTTTGTGCAAAATAAATTTGGTTCAAATAGTGTAGAAGTCACATGTTTGTTTTTAAAGTAAGTGATAGGTATAATTATTGGTATATATTGATTCTTGAGTTGTATATTTCGTAACATAAGGAAAACTTAAATATTTTTATCTTATACACTACCGGCAGACTTACTCTTACTGCTACTAACGCTGTCAGTAATAAGACGAAATACGTGATATAAACAATGTGATCTCTCCGCAGCGTCAAACATTCAACAACAACTATTTGCACTAATGCTACGCCCGCGTCGTCTTACTCACTAACGGTAGACTTACTCTTACTGCTACTACCGCTGTCAGTAATAAGACGAAATACGTGATATAAACAATGTGATCTCTCCGCAGCGTCAGACATTCAACAACAACTATTTGCACTAATGCTACGCCCGCGTCGTCTTACTCACTAACGGTAGACTTACTCTTACTGCTACTACCGCTGTCAGTAATAAGACGAAATACTTGATATAAACAATTTGATCTCTCCGATATTACTCACGGAAAATTGTTTCCCATTGTTTAAAAAATAAAGCTTGTAGTTCCAATTTTAATCCTGAGTTGTATATTACTATCTGCTTGTCACCATAAGCTTTCTATATGATAAGTATAAACTGAGGGTCCCCCCCCGGCAGAAACATAAAAGTTATTTGAAATATTGTTTAGTATGTAATATAATATGAAACTTGTTACTAAATGTAAACTGATCTGATTGAGGCTTGCGAAGAGTAAACTAATGGACAACTGAGTAATACATATAAAATCGAATAAGAAATGTTGTACTTTCTGTCAGAAGTGTACTAATGTATTTATTAGCACAATGAAGTTGAATAAATCGTCGTGGTTGTGATTGTCATTGTGTTGAGTTTAATGTAATCTGTTATTCGCTAACGTGTAAATGCTACGTAGCAAGAATAATAGAATGTCAATCGGTTAATCCGTAACAGGTTTTTTGTAACATAGTACGCTAGTCAGATGTATTGAAGGGAGCGTCTGTTATATTTTATGTGCAACTTATGCTACTGTGTGGTGAGGTGAAGGCATATTTAACGTAAATAATAAGTTTTAAATTATCCGTTGTGTATTTGTTCCCGGTGTAGACTGGTAGCGTGAGAGGAGTAAAATGTTAGAGAGAAATGTTCTTGCTACTACCTGTATGGTGTCTGGTTTGGGGAGAGTGACTGAGTGAGGAACGAAAATAACATTTTGCCCTAGGTGGGTGTAATAGTTTAGAGTTTGCTAAGAACACGCTCGAGCGAATAAATTTGATGTTGTAGTGATTGTAGTAACCTATTGAGTTCGAGTTTATTTTCCTATTCGACCCGAAGGTACAGGGGAAAAAACATCTTTACTTTATATATAAGATTATGAATAATCGATCTATATTTGATAAGATGTTTTAATGAAATAGTGTTGTAAATGTGATTAAAATGTGACGACTCTCTAACTTCCAGTAAGTTTCGATGATTATCATACTTTTATATTTGTAGACCTTGACGTGAATTATATTTCATATAATTCATATAATACAACAATTTACCTCTTACCTTCTCTGGATCACTTAAGGTGGATTATTTCATGGTGGCAAATATTCTATTAAGCTACACTGAAATATCAAACCTACACGCGTGTCGATGAAACACAGATGAAGATATAACGCAATAAACTTAACACTGATTAGACGTAGGTCGATAAGAAAAGCAATTATCTTGAAGCTGCTATCATAAACTCCTCTGAACTAAAAGTAAAAACCGTTAAACCTCTGAATGTAATCCTATCCAACATTTCTACTTCAGATAGAACCTTCGATAATTAACTAATGAATGCTCTTGCAACAATGCTCTCATATTTCATAACAAAAACAATAGTGTATCGTGCGAAATCTCTATTGACGGAGTATTTCGTTTTGCGGTTTAAATTTATTTTTGACACATATATTAAGAGTAAACAATACATCTTAAGCTGACTCCATTTCAGAGATGCGAAACTATGTTCAACACTGGACATTGTTTGGAGTAATTAAGTAGTCGTGTGCGTGTAAAACAAACTCAATCTGCAAATGAGGTCAAATTAGAAAGTTAATCGTAGACTATTACTTATGACACCCCACTCAGAACTATGAGCGAGACACTGACTGTGATAAATGAGCTTTTTCTAATCCTAGAATACTGATAAAACCGTGCAAGTTAATGTCACGACAGTGACAATAAAAAAGGGTCCCAGTTGAAGACGTTATTGGATCACGATAGTGCTACAATGATGTCTCTAACTAAGACTTGACCCTGCGATATATTTACGGCACCACATTTTCGGGCGTTCCAAGCTAAGTGAACCTGTAGACTGGTAAATGTCTGGCCCAAGATTGCGCAAAAAGGCACTCCTGATTTCTATGTGACATGATATCACCTTGTTTATTGATAACTGAATGAAACTGCGCAGTAATAAGAATTGCATACATTTTAGTAAAGAATGAATTTACATATATCGATTTATTTTTCAAGTTATAAATTAGTCTAATGTTACCATATTTTCATAATTTTTATAATTTGTCTAATTTCAACGTTCATCAGAATCACATTATTTGAAAATATATCATATATAAGTATTTTGTTTTACAAACTGATTATTTAAATATATTCATTGTATAGCATATCTGTGTCAGTAGTAATTTATATATGCCGTTAAATATATTCTGGGCAATATTCGTTTAAATAATTAGTTAACGAGTTCAATATATGTCAGTTTATTATTGGGTGTGATATGTCTAGATTGGTCGATTTGGCCTTTCAAATTAAAAGACTAAATAGTTAGTAATTAGTTTTTATATCATTTCATTCAATTTTCATTTCAACAACATGACATGTAATAAACAGTGATGACAATATCTACAAAAAAATGGAACAGGATTATGTTTCTTTCATAGAAAGATTACATTATCAATGCATGGATTTCATTTAGTTAGGAGCATTCATTCTCTTTGGTTCTGTAAATTAACGATAACAAATTACTATGTTCTAAACTGTTTTTCAACAAAAATATTTCCTTAAATTTTAATATTTTCTATTAATATACAAAGTGTGTCATAATTTTAAAGTATATAAAACAACTTCATCTGGAAATCAAACTGATAATATTTCCGTATAGCTCCTAGTGTTTCTTTAATGATTTTTTACAATTGTATGAGAAAGATGACACACTTCGTTCGGTAAATTTTATAGCTGTTTGCGTTGACTTCCCCATACATTTCAGGTGGATTTATCACGATTTCGTTTCTAGCAATTACATTTAAAGCCTCAATAGCCAGGAAACGAAATCGGGATTCATTTTCCTTTAATGATTCCCTTAAAAAAGAAATATTACAAAGGCTTATATATGGTAATTTTGCCGATCACTCGAAGTCTTCTTATAAAGAGAGCAAATGATCAGAACGTATTTCCATTAACACTTCAATTTCGTTCTGACAGCGAAACAACCCGTACACATAGAGCCTAATATCTGATCCGGTTTTATATCTATATCTCCTTATATATAAAAGTAGGTGTGCAAATAGTTAATATTGGACAACAATAAATAAATATTCCCCAAATTTAAGTTTATTTGCAGTATTTTATATGTCATAATATGAAACCAACTATCTACATTAAAATTAAAATATTTCGGATTGCAGTGAATTTGGACTAACATTAGTATACATTAATCACACAACATCCCTGAACCCTAATTTTAAAATTCTTCTGTACGGGTATTAATTTTTCATTGTCCTGGGACAGATATCTATCTATCTATCTATCTATCTATCTATCTATATATCTATATATATATATATATATATATATATACATATATATATATATACATATATATACATATATATATATATATATATATAAATATATATATATATATATATACATATCTATATATATACATACATACACATGCTACCTAATAAAGCTATCTAAATATGCCGGCTTCGTCATTTAAAATGACCCAGGCATCGATGTCATTGTTTTTATTCCTTCCCCTTTGCTAATCTCAATCATTTCCTGCAAAGCTAAAAACTAAAACAAAAATGTCCCTCTACAAAACAACTAAACCTAACACCATGAATAAATATATGTAGATATGATGAATATGTAGCACAAATGGTTTTATCAAAATGAATGAATCCGGCATGAAATAACGTGAAAAGGATTGATATGCCGTAAAATAACACTATAAAACCATACACCATAGATACATATTTGAAGATATAAATAACTTGAAGCATAACATATTTAACCAAAATGATTCAACATTAAAAAACTCGCAAAGCGTTTATATGCCACAAAACAAAACAACCACGCCAAACAACACTAATGTACCGATATTTATGAATTATCGAATGTATATATTATAGATTAAACAGTAAATAACTTTGCCAACTTATTTATTTGTAAATTATACCATTTAATGGATATGCCCCCAAACTCCAACCAACAAACACTTTTAAATAAAATATACGAAACAATAAAATTTAATAGTGACAAGCTTCGTGTTACACTTAGTTCGAGTGCGTGTGCGCTAATAATATTTGCGTCCAGGGGTTAAACTCTAAATGAATGTCTATCGTTATGAATTGTTGGATACGTATTCATGCTAAAAGGCTGAGTTACGTGGCATATAATGTATTTTGGAACTTTAATATTGTTTGGTGTGCCCTCAAAACAGTAACCTACAAATTATGAAATAATTACAATTTAAGATAATGTTATACATAGTCTCTCTCTCCCTCTCTTTCTATATATACATATACATTAATATAAATGTATTGAGAATTGTATTTTTTTCAGATTATCTTTTCTTAGTAGAATAAAGTTTTAAAATGTTCTTTTCAATGGTTTTAATTTGACGTTGGATGATAATTAAAGTGTATACATGTGAATATATATCAGCTGGCAATGACATCCAAATACACTTTTTGGATGGCAGTGAATATTTAGGACGATACATTTAATGTGGTCCATCAAGTGCCAAATTTACGTATTCTATACTCGAATCAATACAAACTTAATAACTAAGGAAATTCTACAAGCTAGCATAATTCTGAATTCGTTTGAATTAATATTGAAATCTATTTAATACATATAACATTGACGGTGTTAGTTATGGTCAGGAACATCGTTCACGTGTCAAACTCTATAAATCATTTCTAAATCCCGGGTAAATATTTGCCAACGCAATAATTATTATCTTGACGCAGACTTACTGTTGACTTCTTCAGTATTCCCGCTTATGTGATCTGAGATTAATGTTTCTCGATCAGTTTGCCTATTTTTGCTTGAGATAAATCCGGATAAACTATGCACGTATTTAATTAAATATATTATCATATTATTAATATAACTAGCAAATATATGCTCCCTCCGGTCGCATATTTTTGCTAGGCTGCCGCATCAGAAATGAAGGCTCACGCGTAAGCCAATGGAGCCCCAGTCATATTTCTGTGGTGGTTAGACATTGATTTTCTGTGTTTATGACCAAGAATATTTTAGTTGAAAATAAAGGAAAAAAAATTCGACCCTACCCCGATTTTGTTGTTCCCTCGCACATAAATAGAAAGACCTGTAGTTTAAATAGAAAGAAAACATTTTTTTTGTACCCCCCTCAATTTTTTTATATTACCAGTCATAGAAATATTTTTTAGTTGAGAAAAAAAAATTTTTTTGACCGCCTTCCCCCAATTTTTTTATCCTCCCCCCTATACATGTAAATATTTTTAATTAAAAAGGAAAAAAAACAAACCTAACCCTAACTGTAACGACGGGGTCAAAGTTAGCGTGGGTCCTAAAATGAAAAAGCACCAAAAAATCAAATACAGTGAACACAGTGTGGGGGGGGTTGTTTGTTTAATGACCTTTTTTTAATTAAACAATTTGATTCTACAATCAGTTGTATAGTTTTCCAGTACAATGTGTTAGTTTATTTTGTTGACATTAAAGAAAAAAAAATCACATCTTTTTTTTAATAAATAAAACATGGAATCATAAATTCTGTTGAGGTCGTGAAAAAATGATAATATTCGATATAAAAGTATTAAGAAATCAAATACAGTAAACACGAAAAGTTTTTTAATTCTCGGAAAGAAAAAGTTTACTTGAACTGTGTGTGGGGGGGGGGGGGCGGGGCGTGCGCGCGCGCGTTTTTATATAGTAATTTTTAAATCAATTATTATTTTAATTAACCAATTTGATTTAATAAAGTTGTGTTTTAACACATAATGGCTAAGAATAAACAAACTTAGGACGGTTTTAAAAATGGAAAACTGAGCACGGTGTTTGCAAGCGTTGTTGTTTACATATTTAACGTGCCACATGAACGTCCACTGCTTAATCAGAACGCCATATTTAATTACCGGAGGGAGGGAGGACACCACTGATTAAACAGCCAATCGGCTGCTTACTCAGATCGCCATATTTAATTACCGGAGGGAGGGAGGACCACTGATTAAACAGCCAATCGGCTGCTTAATCAGATCGCCATATTTAATTACCGGAGGGAGGGAGGACACCACTGATTAAACAGCCAATCGGCTGCTTAATCAGATCGCCATATTTAATTACCGGAGGGAGGAAGGGCACCACTGATTAAACTGCCAATCGGCTGCTTAATCAGATCGCCATATTTAATTACCGGAGGGAGGGAGGGCACCACTGATTAAACAGCCAATCGGATGCTTACTCAGATCACCATATTTAATTACCGGAGGGAGGACACCACTGATTAAACAGCCAATCCGCTGCTTAATCAGATCGCCATATTTAATTACCGGAGGGAGGGAGGGCATACTGATTCAACAGCCAATCGGCTGCTTAATCAGATCGCCACATGTAATTACCGGAGGGAGGGAGGGCACTACTGATTAAACAGCCATTAGGCTGCTTAATCAGATCGCCATATTTAATTACCGGAGGGAGGGAGGACACTACTGATTAAACAGCCAATCGGCTGCTTAATCAGATCGCCATATTTAATTACCGGAGGGAGGGAGGACACCACTGATTAAACTGCCAATCGGCTGCTTAATCAGATCGCCATATTTAATTACCGGAGGGAGGGAGAACACCACTGATTAAACAGCCAATCGGCTGCTTACTCAGATCGCCATATTTAATTAAATGGTGGGAGGGAGGGCACCACTGATTAAACAGCCAATCGGCTGCTTAATCAGATCGCCATATTTAATTACCGGAGGGAGGGAGGACACCACTGATTAAACAGCCAATCGGCTGCTAAATCAGATCGCCATATTTAATTACCGGAGGGAGGGAGGGAGGACACCCCTGATTAAACAGCCAATTGGCTGCTTAATCAGATCGCCATATTTAATTACCGGAGGGAGGGAGGACACCCCTGATTAAACAGCCAATTTGCTGCTTAATCAGATCGCCATATTTAATTACCGGAGGGAGGGAGGACATAACTTATTAAACAGCCAATCGGCTGCTAAATCAGATCGCCATATTTAATTACCGGAGGGAGGGAGGACACCCCTGATTAAACAGCCAATTGGCTGCTTAATCAGATCGCCATATTTAATTACCGGAGGGAGGGAGGACACCCCTGATTAAACAGCTAATTTGCTGCTTAATCAGATCGCCATATTTAATTACCGGAGGGAGGGAGGACATAACTTATTAAACAGCCAATCGGCTGCTAAATCAGATCGCCATATTTAATTACCGGAGGGAGGGAGGACACCCCTGATTAAACAGCCAATTGGCTGCTTAATCAGATCGCCATAGTTAATTACCGGAGGGAGGGAGGACACCCCTGATTAAACAGCTAATTTGCTGCTTAATCAGATCGCCATATTTAATTACCGGAGGGAGGGAGGACATAACTTATTAAACAGCCAATCGGCTGCTAAATCAGATCGCCATATTTAATTACCGGAGGGAGGGAGGACACCCCTGATTAAACAGCCAATTGGCTGCTTAATCAGATCGCCATATTTAATTACCGGAGGGAGGGAGGACACCCCTGATTAAACAGCTAATTTGCTGCTTAATCAGATCGCCATATTTAATTACCGGAGGGAGGGAGGACATAACTTATTAAACAGCCAATGACTTTGCAATTTTAACAGTACTCGCATTGAAATGGTATAGAAAACACGCTGGTTATGATGAAAATGGGTGTAATTAATTGTATGAATAATATTTATTTATATAACCTTATCGGAAAATATTGTAAATACATATGTAAATTTGATAATAGCAGTTATAAGTTTATATTTGTAAATATGAATTTAATTGAAGGCTTAAATGAATGACTTATGTTAATGGCCACACCCATCTGGTGTCTGAACTACTTTTGGTGACAGTATATAAAGAATTTCAAAAAGATTAGTTTCAGTAAAATAGTCATACAGAAGTTTCGGCTTCAGACAGACAGACAGACAGATACATAAACTCCATTATTAATAGATGTATTTAAAGAAGTGGGTATCATAAATTATGCTCATTCTAAATATAATTATGTAAAGCGCATGCATCAGTACAATATCTTTTTGTTTAATTTATTCTAAAAAGTACATTTCGATACATATTGGAATAAAAGGCAATCATTATGTGACTACAGTAATCCACTAAGATTACATTTGGAGTTGAATATACGTTATCATTTCATAAATATACAAATGCCTATCATTATAAACAAGGTAATTGTAAATGTACATATGTTATTCAAAGCTAATGCATAGAGTTGAACGAACTCGAAAAATACAACGCTGAAAAAGTCTTATAAAATTGTAAAACGATAATTAGTCGCATTATATGTTCCGTTATTATTTATTAGCCATGTTTACTAGATTACACACATTTTACTGTATAACTTGGTTCGATATTATTATTTTTAGTGGAAAAAGATAAGAGCTACTTTTACATTACAATGTATGCTTTAATATAACACTGCTCGTGCGTCATTCATTTCTGCAAAATGGACTAGAAGACGATTAGATTTAGTTTTAAAATGTATATATATATATATAATTATATCTATCTATCTATATATATATATATATATATATATATATATATATCTTGAGCATCAACGATCTATTTGTTACGCTTAATGAACTCACTTTAAACATACTCCTTATGCTATGTACATTTGAGATAGACGATACAAACGTGCTGTATTTATTGAGATCATTTTCCATTTTACAAACTCTTGGCATAGAATAAGCGTCCATCTCTATATACATGTTTATCTATGTGAGTAATCTACACGCATTTCTGTATATGACGTGGTAAATTGCCTTCACAACCACTCACTGGACACACAAAGTTGTTTCAATTATGCCTTCAGAAAGTAAGCTTTCTCTTTAATGGAAACAACAAAGTCTTCTTTGCACGACTGCATCGGCGTTACGGCAATTTGCTTGTAGTTCGTTGATAAATTAGGAAATAATGAAGTTTCTATCACTGCCGCGTTTTATGGAAAGAATTTTCGACCGCTGTCGAGTTAACTTGGATTATGACCGACCGTAGTACAACGTTGCCCTCCGATGCTCATGTTAGTAAACACATCCTTAAAAATACTCAACCATATAGTCATATCAGTTTACAACTACATCGCCTATTTTAATTGGTTTTGTAATCTTTCTGGAGCATGGTGATATATTTACTAAATTGTTGAGTGCTGAATACGAGGAATACACAGCCATGATAAATCGAGTTTATCCTTCTTCAGACCATACGCTCATTTAATATGATGCATACAGTTGCGTGACTGATCCGAAAAAAAAATGAATGTTATAAAACGTAAAATTAGATTATCAAAAAATAGTATGTTGTTATGGTATTGGATACGAGGGCATAACAATTGCAAATGCAATCCTGACAATACAATTTTCTCTCTTTGACTTCTGGTGTCTATTACAAACTATGCATTTTTATAACATGCTTTTTTTACACTTTAATAATTTATGACAATATAAAGGTGATGCAGCTTTTCAGGTCGTTTAGCAAGGAACGCTGAGTAACGGACGATAAACAATGAGCATAGAGTAACTGAGTTTTTACTTCCAGTTGGTAAAAGATGCGCAACACTAACTTGATAGGCTTCACCATGGATATAGAGATATCTCCATATAACGTCTCGGTTTTCTTGAACAACACGATGTTCTAGGAAGGTCGAAAGGCGGCGGACGCACCCTGCAATAAAAAAGAGGTCAACGTTGACTGCATATGGTAGGTTTTGCGTGAAGTTCATCGGTTGAATCATTGAATGATTTCACGTCAACTGTACATTGATAATGACAGTGGTTGTATGATTATCACCGAAGATTTAGGCACACAACACAATAGTACCAATATTGCAGAATGATGCTCAAAATGAACGAAAATGTATGTTGTATCAAAACATCACAGCCTGTTGTCGGACTGAACAATTATTTCTTCATAGAACCGTAACTGTTGATTAGGCGTGATAGATTTAAATATACCTGGGCGTCTCAGAGCAGGCAGTAGAAGTGGCCGACGACGCTGAGACCAACGAAGGCATTACACTTATGTTGATCGCGTTCTTCGATGTTGTAGCTGTTGCCTACACTAATGTCTCCCAACAGAGTAGTACGATACATCAGCATGTAAACCAATGGGTTAATTGGCTTTTTCCTAGCTAAGTCTCCGAAAGGTGATGAGATTATCAAATCGGTACTCCTCTAACACGACAATGTAGCTTCCCACAACGACTTGTACCACGGAAACGTTTTAGTCGCTTTCTATTAACCTTGTTTTGATAAGTATGATGTTTTTCTTTTACCAGGATTATAAGATATGCAAACAATTTTGGTTAAAGGGTTTCAAAAAAATTTTTATTCTAAAATTTTCGCAACCCTTCGCATGCATCTATTGTTGTAGTCGTTTGTGTTAAGTAAATTATAAGAGGTACTACACTATTTCTGTCAATTTCGAGAGATTTTTCTCTCTCACTGAAGATTACAGATATACTTTACTTTTAATCTTTTATTTGAAAAAAAATATATATTCAATAACAGATACCCCACGTTGGGTGTAATCCGAAGCCAGGTAAGTGTAAAAACATCTGCTAATAGACGACATGTATCTATTTACTCTCTTCTGTACGACACTAAACGTCACTAAAATTGAACATAAAATCTATTGAATGTGATTACAGCTTCCAAAACAAGACACTCAAGATTGCCACAAAAATAAAATATTATCTCAACCCACAATAATGTTTTCTCTGCTAACAAGAGACATAACTAATGTTATCAAGAAATTAAAATAAAAAATATATTCCATAACAGATAGCACAGTTTTAGATGACTAGACTTATGGGAAATTCAAAGAAACCATACTCCCTCGCTATTAGTCTAATATAACATGATTTGGTCTAAACCTATATTCTACGAATCAAGCAAAAAATCCATTTTGTAGCTATTTATTGTACGTATAAAAATCAGAAAATAATTGATATGAAGTTATAACTTATTTTAAGATATTAATTAATTTTAAAACAGATACATTTCTTAATTTTTAACTTTGAGTAGACTTAAAATATATCGGGGCCATTTTCCTTTTTGACAAAAAGCAAAAATATATGTTAGTTAATTAACATTGTCAAACTCATATAATGTTAAACTATTTTTACGGATTATAACGATTCTACGAAGGAAGAAATAAAACTATGTTTGAAATTGTTTTTGTTGTTCGGTTTCATTAAATTATTATTTCAAGATATTCTAATGAATACATGTTTTTATTGTAATGATCAAACGATATCGCAATAGGTCTAGACTTTAGCAACATCGAATGCATATGTTTACGTTTCGATTAGAAAGGCATAATTGTGTTTGTCAATTATAATTCTTCCAAATTTCTATTCTGGTTCTAATTTTAATGAAGGTCTCAGAAGTCAAAATAAGCATCTATTTCTTCTGCCGATTAATGTGAACAAAATTTCGTATTTAATTTGTATCAGTGACAATGGGAACTACACTACGTGCGAGTAAACGTGTCTCCTCCTCTATCTAATTCAGTAAATATTATTAAAATCGATCGAAAATACAATTATGTGTTCAGAAAACACACTAATGCGTACCTTACATTACTGACAAAACTTTTTCTTAAGAAAGCTATTTACGTCAATGAAAGTGAAGGGCTGTGATTATATATATATATATATATATATATATATATATATATATATATATATATATATATATATATATATATATTAAAAAGATTATTCTCTTTCAAGAGATGTATCGTGCTACATTTTCTAATCACGTCAATTTCGTAAATTATGTAAATTATGGAAATTTACAGAAAGTATATATTTCGATGCAACTTAAGAGAGGTCAATTCTAGTTTTGCTGTAATTGCTTTCAGTGGCCATAATGTATTTGCCAATATTCTGCACTCATAAACACGTAGCTGTTCCTAACTTTGTCATATATATATATATATATATATATATATATATATATATATATATATATATATATACCTATATCTATATACTGTGCCTAAGTAGGTATTTCAAAGTAATGTCGGCTAGTATCACACCTCCACACAAATCACAAATACTCACACTTAAACAAACATTTATTTAAAAATAATTTAGGTTTACTGATTATCTCACCATCTATATAATAAAGTAAACTCGAGTTTTGCATTTGCTTCCAGACACAATAGGTATTAACACACAAACGCTATACAGAATTCCAATCTAGTCACGTTGTATGCTTATAATTCGTGCGTATTTTCGGACATTATTAGTCAGTTTCATTCGAGTTCATCATTTCCTACATAAATTCCGACATACCTGACTCTCTCAAACAAGTCATACATACAGAAAGTTGAAGTAACTTTTACTCACACGTACACATATACTATCACCATCACCACCATCTTACACTTGAACCTATTCTTCATAAAATAAATCTGCTAGCTACGTCCGTCATTCTATCATTTTTAATTCCATGCTGCTGTTTTTCATCCATTATACCTTTACAAACTGAACACGGCTCGCTTTCAGGAGCTTACTCTTTCAAATTTTACATCGCTTTAATTGGCTGGCTACAATCTTATTCTGGAATAATCGAATATAATCGAGTAACATTGAACAAAAAAGAATCGAAATTAAACAATGGCGTCTCCTATTATTCCATTCAGTACAACGCTTTCATTTACAAAAAATATTTTTTACTACAATAATTATTTTTATAATAAATATTACTTTTTACAAATACGTTTTTCTTCATATATAAACTCTGTTCAATCCTTGTTATATAAAACCAATGCCCCCCCCCCCAATTTAACTGTCGTCCTTCCAGTCGTTATGACTCTATCGAGGAATAAGAGAATATGGCATTGTATGGTACAATTTCGTTCACAGATAACTATTAAGTGTTTTCATTATCAACAAAATTACATAAACCGTTTGTTAATATTGAAAATAATATCGACGTGGATTAATTACATGACGTATTTATCGTTGTTGTTTCACGGTTTACGATGTTTCGACTGTTAAAAATAACGTCATTCCCAAAGGAATTCTCTGTCTGGGATATAGCATAGTACAGGTGACATGCGGTATCGTGATGGTGTTCACAAAAGTGAGTTTAGTTTTTTCGCTTTATTTGTTTACTAATAAGGGCAATGTCCCGCCGTTGCCTGGAAAATACAGAAGGATGATTATACTTTAAAACAACGGCTATTAGCGTATAACATCTGAAAACAAATCAGAAGTGAAATCCAATTAAAGTAATTTACGAGACTCAAATTGAAGTTAAACTGCTTTAAAAGTATTTTCACACCAACCCAGACATAATGCTCATAAACTCTAATGATATTACCAGTTCAAATGTACATGTAAAGAAAAAATGTGTTTGACGCATATTCAAAGTGTAATCTATTTAAACCATTTTTGTCTGTAATACAGATAATTTAACAGATGAATCTTATTCTGTTGCGTAAGCTTCATTTCCGGTGGAGGGCAGCTATTTGTTTTGTCATTTGCATCTTATTTTAATCATGTATATAACTTACAGTGGGATATTTTCTGATTTTTTTCTTGACCATTTAACGGTAATATGGAGACGTGGACAAACTCTTTTTAAATATTTTAGAGAAATACAGATATTTTTCTGATGGAGGTAAGCTTATAGTTTTATTTTATTTCTTTTCTTTTTGGTGAGTGGAATTTTTTTCTATCAATTAGATAAAGTACAGAAAAATATTTTATATTTTAGGATACATTTCTTTTTCCCCACCTCCCAATCTGTTGTTTCTTGATAGTGGAGGTAAAAGGGCCATTTACGGGTGCTTTTTCGGTATAGATATCCAGTAATTTGCAGTCGTAACGTAAGTAGTTCCGACTTTCCGGAGACAGCCGAACAAAGTTCTACTGCTTCTACGCAATGCGAAACGAACTAAACTGACTTTGCAAATTGGACAAAAACTTAGTTTATGGTGAGGTAAGGTTTGTTTTTAGAGTTAGGTTACAGTTAGTTTAGGGTGAGGTTAGGGGTTGTGTATTATCAGGTTAGGATTAGGTTAGAATCAAAATTAAAGTTTATTTCGTATCGTGTAGATTTTTTTATGAAGTTCTTTAATGAACCTGATCATCACTTTTTGCTAGCCAAACACAGGTATTTGCCATCATGGTCGATTTTTGGTGTTAAGTGGTCGATAATTTGAGAATTATAAAAAACACCACCCAAAACATCTAAAAAATGTAAAACATTTTAAATTAATGAACGCCCCCCCCCCCCGCAATTATGTGAAAAAAAGAAAATGTCCATACCCCAGTTTTCCAGTACCCAAATTGATAAACCATTCTAATATACGTCCTGTGTACTGCTAATCAGGCTGAAAGTGGGTGTTCATTTTACGCTAAATTAATCGAGGAAAGTGATCCCCAACCGTAAAATCTTTTTTCAGACTTTTTTCATATAATCGCCAAAAGAAGTAGAATTTGAAGTGTTTGTAGGGGGTAAACTACGTCAAGAGTGATAGTAAAGATTCACCGTGAATTTATTACAGCAATGTAAATCTTATTTGTGTTATGTAAATTACTGACAGTGAATTACCCTAATTTATTTATGTGATACACATCCTATTTAAGTCACGTGAATTATTTCGACTGGATTCCTTTTCTGATTTTTTCAGACGTTGTTATCTGATATTTTTTTAAAGTCAAATCATTCTTTTATATTTCATTCGGGCAACGCCGGGATACGGGTAGAGGTGGTATATATGGTAATACATTTTCATTTAGAGTATTCACTAAACAAATTAACAACGAACAGAGCTGCTAGATGTAATGGGTCTAAATGTTGGCTTTACTTAGTTTAATTTAGTTGAATGCGAAAGAGGAAAATAAAGATAACAGTTTTTGTGTAATTTTCACAATATATATAAGACATCAATATATAAATATTTGTCGACGTTTCAGATTTTCTGGAGTATGGTAACATGTATTATGCGGCATCATTTTTTCACTGTCTCCTATGTGAAAGTTCAAATATGTAAAAGTTGGATTGAATTTTATCATTAGTCATTAGACACGCATTTAAACAATATTCTCTGTCTTTTTATTTTTCCATATGACTATTTACTTTTAATCATCATAATAATAGATTTTGATATAGAATGAAATAAGTATTCTAGACATGTCTAAGAATCCTTACATCTTGTTTGAACTATCGTGAGGAGACATACAAGTGAGGAAAAAAATTTAGTTCGAGGAATTGAAGGTCAGATATATTTTTTATGTATTTGCTGCATTTGCATAGACTAATATATATATATATATATATATATATATATATATATATATATATATATATATATATATATATGTGTGTGTGTGTGTGTGTAAAATAAAAATGGAATAAAGGATGAGAAAATTAACAACTAGCAAAAATAAACCCAAAAACGCATATTGGATAGTTCTACCAAACTATTTTAATTGTTAAGACAATCATCATCAGTTGGCAACAGAACTAGTTGTTGATTTGCTTATCCTTTATTCCATTTTTATTTTGCATTTTGTCTGGGACATTGTTTCTTTTATTCCTCATATATATATATATATATATATATATACATATATATATATATATATATATATATTTATATATTATTTAACAATAGGTGCTTCTTTAAAAAAAATATGAACCTTAAAACACTTTATACCGATCACGTGCGCATTCACAATCTCATATTTGAAAGTGGGAAACAACAACAAATCCCTTTGGCCCAGCTGCAACAACAGAAGCCGGTAAGAAAAAAGAAAAAAATACAAATCTGATGACATCAGGATATATTACACACCGATGAGGCCAAGTTATTGGCGAAATATCTGTATCACTTTAAACTAACAAAAAAAAATAGAAAGTTTATAATAAAAAATAAAAAAAATCAGTTTCGATTTATTATTATTTTTTTTAAAAATTGATATCGCATCTTTAATGCTTCAAAAGGTATTTATTTTACCTATTCCTTATTTTATATATAATATATATATATATATATATATATATATATATATATATATATATATATATATATATATATATATATATATATATTGAAAAGTCACACATTTGAAGCGTTGGCGGAATGGCAATTATAACGAGGATATGTTTTTATAAAATATTTAGAAAACCTTGCACAACGCAAATTATTTTTTTTTTAAATAAATTATTTATTTATCTTAAAAACATTTTTTTCTATAAAATTGAGTACTTTCGGTAATATATACCATCTTAAGAAGAATATTTCATTTTTTTTCTTTTTTTTCCTCTTGGTTGAGACATACTTATCACAGCCAAGTTGAAAATCCGTCTAGATGTTAGGACGAAAAGTGTTGATATCGCTGTGTGTCACGTGGTTGCGTGGAAGGATATTTTGAAAAGTCATACATTTGAACCGTTGGCGGAATGGCAATAATAACGAGGATATTTTTTATAATACATATATATATATATATATATATATATATATATATATATATATATATATATATATATATATATATATACATAAAGAAAGGAATGCGTATATATCAAGGCGATACTTATACCAGGATTGCAAACAGGCAACTGAGGTCCACAATGAGAGGGGGACATATGTAAAATTAATTACTACTAAATAATAACAACTGAAAAAAGTTAAGTAGGAATGTATTAGTAATGTCCAGTACTCAGTAAATTATCAACTATACATATTTTTAGAATTGAGCTGACAATTATTGATTTATTTACATACAATCATACAATTAGTTAAACAATTGAATTCATGATATGTCCAATGGCGAAACTAGTATCCTTTGTTCATGGTTTTATTTTATTTTTTTGTTTGCTTTCAATGTTTGTGTCTTTTATCCATAATTAGAATATGGTATCAGGTTTCCATCTTTTAATCTGATATTATGTTTTTCTGTGGATCATAATTTCTATGACACTGACAATTTTTTCAAAAACAACAAAACCTCATCAATAAAACGATCTTTTCGTGCAGTATCCTCTAGATTTAATAATGTTTGTAATTTAATTACTACTACAGTTTGATTCCAAAAACACTTTTAAACAATGAGAAACTTTTTTTCTCGCTGAAAAGGTTTTGAGAAATAATAAAAACTGATATGTTGATGTGTGTAAGACATTTTACAAGTTCCCATTTAGTTAACATCAGATAATATACACCTAATCTCCTGAAAAAGTAAAATCTCATTTTTTCGGACTTTGCGGTGATTGAGCGAAAGAGTGAGAACTAACAATTATACTGAAAAGTGGATACTAATAATAATAATAATAATAATAATAATAATAATAATAATAATAATAATAATTACATATCTTATAAAGAATATAGACAGTGAGAGGGGCTACAAATATTAGGAATTCTGGAGGCGGATGAGATTAAAAACAAGGCAATGAAAAATTAGGGCAGAGATGAGGACAAAATACGAGTGAGTAGTATTCTTAAATCACACCTCCACAGTCGAAATATAACATATGCTATCAATGCAAGAACAATAGCTGTCATTCGATATACTGCCAGTATACTTGACTGGAATGTTGATGCTAACTTATGATTTCTGAAGAGCACATGGTCGAAAGTCCGGAATTGACTTACTTATGTTGGTTGTTTTTCTATGGGCGAAACTGTCCGGCAAAATATACCGAAGTTTTGGATTTTACAAAATTAATAGAAAAAATGAATAAACATTCCGTTACTAGAATTTAGCTTAATATTGTTTATATACATATATATATTAGAATTCAGTTTATATATATATATATATATATATATATATATATATATATATATATATATATATATATATATATATATATATGAAGAGACAAATTGGTGCCACCCCACAAAATAAATAAGGAATTGTATGGGGAACATACTATATAAAATAAAATAGAAAAGAAAAAATATATATTAAAAAACCGTTATGTATGGTGTCGGAATTTACGAATAATAAAAATCACGAATAAAAACTAAAGTTCACACATTCGCAATTTAAAAAAAAACAGCTTAAAGTTCCCAAGGCACCTTTCGTCGGTAGAATAAATAAAATACACGAAAACCATGAATTGGTGTTAAATCCAGTTGTAAGCAGGTGGCTACAGGTGATATACGTGCGAAATTGTATATATAAATAAGAAAACGCAAGTAAAATGGAACGATTTTAAATCAACCAGCGGACGATCACGAATCGTCAAATATCTGTAGAGAATGCTTTAATTGTCTTTGTCTACAGAGAGAAGGACGTCGTGAATTTATGATGATGGCTTCCAATATGTCCAATGGAGAATGTATTATCAGAATAATGATCACGACAGCTTCTTTTGTTCAGAAGGTGGTCGCCTATGGCAGACTCCTGAGCTTGTGAACACCCGGATAAAGGCACGTGTTCATGTCGGCGAACACATCCGGTCACATGTTGAGCCACTCTAACCGACAATCGCTGAATGGTCTTGCCTACATAGTCAGCGTCAACCTAACATTTTAAATGATGAATAACGCAACTTTGCTCATTGGTAGGCAAGACGTCCTTGCAAAAAGAGGGGAAAGCGCATCGAGTGGAAAAAATAATGCGCAGATTGGCAGCATTAAAGCAATGTGTCACCGAGAGATATATCTTATCTACCAAAGGTTGGATGCAAGAGCCCAACCACGGAAGTTTAAGATAAATGGGGCATCGAGGTGGACCAAATACCTTAGTTCTACTAAAGTTATCAACCTTGCTTCGGATGACATGCGAGACGACATGCTCTGGGTATACATTAGAGAGAACAATTTCCCTGATTTTATCAAGTTCAGACGTCAATTTAGTACTAGAACAGATCATCAAAGCTCGGTGGGTAAGAGTTCTAATAAGCTCCTCCTTTTTACGTTTAGGGGCACAAGAATCCCAAACATATACACACACACACGCACACACACATATATATATATATATATATATATATATATATATATATATATATATATATATATATATATATATAAACACACACACACACAAATAGTATACAACAAAAGCTGTAACGCTTTCCGTATCGTTGAAAAGCTGTTCAATGTATTTCATAGAAATCACCTAGAAGAATCGCGTCTGTACAAACGGACATCTTTCTTTTCTCTTGCTGATTTCATATAAAATATCGTATAAATTATTTATCTCATGTCTACTGCAAAAATATTTTACGAATAAAGATTCTCATTTGTATAGGAGTAAATCACTTAAACAGTTTCAACCCAATAGACAGGGTCCGTGCACTTACCCCGGAATAGCATTTAGCAGTTATTAGCAAAGTGGCAACTTGTGTTTACTGAAGTCTTTACGTCTCAACTATGCATTGTTTATTGAATGACTTACATGGGATAGATATTCTGTACAGGAAACCCCAAATTATTTTAGATGTAGATATTCTGTATTGTTAATCTAGTATGCAGTATAGATTGAAAACTATATCTCGTGTGTTCACAGATGCGTCTCTCTTAAACATTTATAGGCAATGTATTTATTTTTAACCCAAAGACTAACAATAATAATTACCTCGACGGATGTGTTGGCCAACTTTGATTGCATTTAAGAATCTCCCTTTTTCCAGGTCTTAAATTATTTAGATTAATACCAGCTTTGAAAATATCCCACGATACAGTTATATTTCGTTACGTTGTCACTCTTCATCTATTTTTTTCTTTTTTGTCCTCTTCTTCATCCACATTTTTTCTCCGTAGTAGTTTCTGTTTCTTTGATGTATATTTTTTGTCTTCTTCTAAAACAATATATCTACCTTCGTTCTAATCTACCTCCTTCTTCTTGACCTCCTACCAATCAACTTCATCCTACCCCTATTTCTATTCCTCTTTTTGCCATGTTCTTACTACGGCTATTATATCTGTTTTTACTATTGCTTTGATCTACACATTTCACCTCTAATCACTATTATTTATTTTCATCCTTCTCTTCCTGCTAGCCTGTATTTTTTCTTCTTTTAGAGTTGCTCTGTCTCCTTTTAATGCAGTAGATCATCGTTTTCTCACCTTCTTTTTCGAATCTTGATCTTCTTCTTCGTCTTTTTCTTTTTATTGTTATTTTTCCATTTTTTTCTGTTCTTCTACATTGTCGTTTCAATGACAGTTTAATAAACCGACTGGTATAATAGATGGTTAGGAACAAACTATAACGACGCATTTCTATATTTACTACTCGGTGTTTAAACATTTCATAATTGAGATGTGCGCAGATGTTTTGAGCAAAATAAAAATATAAACAACGAGAGATTCGAACAATAGAGAGAGGTTTGTTTTCGTTTGATGCATATCTATTTTACAGAATAAGAATGCCACTGCTCGACGATATGATTGAGTGTGTAGACATAACTCACTGGTGTACAGGTGTTGATTTTGTATTATTACTTCAATGGCGTGAAGATTACAAAATATAGTTTATCAAACTGTATTGCTAATGTAAAAGTGTTCAATAGAAAAAATAATCAACATTTGAGATCAAAAACTATTCAATCTGCAATTAGTAAGGAAATACCTATTACAGTATTCAGTGAGCTGAAAATGTTGAATGTCTCCATTAGCTTTGCTTTTCATAGACAGAAATGAGCAAGCTGAGTTTTTAAGGCATTTGATGCATATTGCGAACAACATGCTTACTTAAGCCCACCTAAATTTAATGATCCGTTTGCGCTTTGTTTGCCACATGGCCCCGTTTAATGGTTGGTTTTCAGATTACAAGTGAAAGAAGTGCGGAAAGAGCGTACAGATGTATCATTGTATCAGAATATAAATGTTTAACTTGGAAAATATTCCAATTCAGATAATCAACTTGAGACTGGCATCTTATCATTAAAGTAAGTTGGGTCTTGTTATTTGTAGTTTTAAAATGCAGTTAAAAGTGTTCTAATTCGTGATAGAAAAATATGATTTAATCCTTATAGAACAGTCTATAAAAATGAAGGAAGGGGATGCCAACAGCAATATTTCTTTGAATAGGTTAGAATCCCATATAGACAAATTAGTCATCTTTATTGATATGGGTCAGGTGAATTTTCATCTTGGTCAGCAGGACGTTTACACAACGCACCTGTTTCCTGTGCTACTATAATACAGTGGGCAACTGAGTAACGAATGCATTCTAACTATCGACAGACTAATGCCTGCTGATATTATACACCTGACTGTGAAGGGCAATATTATCCTTTCCCACTTCAAATAAAGCTTCACGTAATGAAGAAATGATTAAAAGCAACTGATGACACTGAAGATTACTTCAGCGATATATATTCAAAATTGCCAGCTCTCAGTAATGAAAATACAAATTAAAGAAATATTTAATGGACCCCAAATGAGATCACTTCTAAAAGTTCCGTACTTTGTTTCAACAATGGATGTCGAGAAAGGTGGTGATTCTACATTATTTCTGATGAGGTCCATACTATTCTAGGAAAAATGTACACTAGTATCTACCAAAATATAATATAGGAGCTACCACTGATTTTTCAAGCAACATTATTTCCACAGAATCTTGACGATACGAGTGAAGAGCAAGGTAAACTTTTTCATATAGATACTTAAATAATTGAATAACTTAACCAAATTACATGAGACATGATGGCAGATTATTGCTTGATCTTGACGAGAAACTGTATTTCATAGATTGATAAAATAAGGGGACTTTTTTGTTTTAACTGACTTCACCCAAACAAGGTAAATTGCCACTGTAGACGTAAGAAGCTACTGAGAATTACGGTGAACTTCAAGGTCATCCTAAATTGGAAGTTGTGTAGCAAGATGTTTGTTCACATTAATTTTAAATTCATACATGTCAATAAAGTCGGGGAAACATGGAGAAGAATAACAGTTCCAGAGACCGACAGCTCGAGGAAAGAAGCTATTCGAGTTGAAGGTTCTCCGGTACCTAGGGACCTCCATAAGGAATAGATTTGATTTAGCTGACTGTCGGGTTGGTCGAGTGTATTTACGTCGAGGGGGCACCAGAGCAGCAAGTTCGTCGGATTACATTCCATTGAAGTACTTGAAAAACACGCATTAGGATGACACATTGCGGCGATAAGACAGGGGCAGGAGCTTGGTGGATAGTAAAGAACCTATTAGATTAGAGAATCTTGTTTGTCTTTGTCTCAGAGCGCGCCCAGATGTGACAACACTACTCCATTCATGAGCGGATGGTGGCTTTGTAGACATATAGGACACTGTCAGATGTGCGTAGGTTTCTAGCAGGGTAGAGGGATCCCACTTTCTTTGCAGCAGCTTTGTTACATTTGAATGTTAGGTCGATATGTTTAAATGTGGACTGTCAGCTGGGGTCATATTTTCCATGGCAATCGGTGGTTAAAGAGGTTTCTTGTAGTTGTTGAAGGAAAGGAGCAATGTATTTGCGGCATTAAATGTTACCATATATTTATGACCTCATTTCACTACTGACAGGTGGTCACTTTCAAAGGATTCAGCCATTGTCTCAGAAATGTGCGGCCCGTTACTCACATGACGAGAGTTATGAATGGTGTCGTCAGCAAATACACCAATCTGAGACACAATGTCGTTTATGGAAATCAGGAACAATAAATGTCCAATGATCCACTCCTGGGGTGCACTTGCATTCATGTCATGTTTCTTAGACGTACGGCACTCGAGGACAAGTTTGATACTTATGTTGAATAGAAAGGGTTTAATTGTATTAACTATTCGTTCAGTAATACCATATGAATACATTTTTATTAGAAGATCTCTATACCAGACCTTGTCAATAGCTTTTGTTATATCAAGCGCTACCGTCCTAGCGTAACCTTTCTTGCCCAGTGTAATTTCTATGCATTACGAGATGACCTTTAGGATATACGCAGTAGACCTTGCTTTCCTAAATCCATACTGATGGTCAGAAAGAAGTTTAACATTAACAAGGTGATGGACTATTGTGAGATTATTAAAGGATTAATAGATTTTAGCGAGGAACAGGAGAATACATATAGGGCGATACTTCTGAGGGGCTGTTCTATCTCGAGAATTATTGAAGACTAGTACTACATATGTATTTTTTAGCAATCACGAAAGCAAGATTAAGTGAGACATTGGTTGTAGAGATTGGAGAGTCCAGGGGCCAGTTCAGCAAAGCTTTAAATTTTTACTATTTCTGGTATAATATCAGGCCCACCTGCTTTGGAGGTGTCAAGTGTTTTTTTAAAATCCAGGACATGAGATGGGGCGATTGCTAGGTTTTCAAGTATGTCTTTTGCTTAAAGTAACTGTTTGAATAAATAAATCTGTTCTACGTAGTTTATAATTATTTTTTTGTTTTTTCGATTATGAGCACTATTTTGATATCCTGTAAATATGCACGTTTTATCGCTGAATTGGTATGAGAAAATTATGCCAGAATATGATTTGGCAGCTTAGAATTAGGTAAAATTCATTAGAATAATCCATCAGATAATTACTTGTTATTTGTATAGATCTTATAATTGAGCATTAATTAGATATGTGTAGTTATGCATATGCTTTAAAGTAATTGAACATAAGTCTTTTTTCTAGCACGTGATACCTCGATTTAAAGATAACTTGACTACTCCTACTATTACTTATATTAGTGATAATACTAAAGACAATGAATACTCATGGGCTCGAACACCATCGGCAAATCTGGCATGAGTACTCTTTTATATGTCTAGTATGTCATAGCGTACCACGCCTAATAAACATACTACTAATGCTACTGCCTATACATTTTTTACGAATAATAAACACATAAATATTGTGGACAGTATCTATAAATTGAATATAAAGCTGCTGTTGTGCATTGGTCCTCATGGGGTTAAACATCACAATAACCGTTCTAATAATACACACTACTTTTATTAGATACCGTTGTGGCTTCAAAAGTGAAAATATAATTAAAGTTGGCTTACTCATATAGTTGAATTACGTTTTACATAAAAAAATACGCGAACGGTTTCACTATTTTGCAGTTAAAGTGATGCTATATTTCGGGCAAAACACGTTTACAACACGACGATCGAACTCTGATAAGCCGTCACCGAACTCTACTTTTCGGGTTGATAATCTAATTTAATGTGTATATCTATAATTATTGATATTTATATAAAAAGTAGACAATACATTTTGTCAATGTATTGAAAATATATTCATTAATTTGGAGTATACATCTGTAGAAATATTATGTAGATTGCGAAATAATGAAATTCATATTAAAGTATACATGTTCATTTTTGACGTGATCAGATATTGAACTCCCAAACTTCCGAAATAATTTGAATCCTGTAAACATGCTACAATCATGTTGGCCATCAGTCCCAGTTAGAGCATTCATGGAAATAAAATACATTAAAACAATATTTCATGTTAGAAATATATCCTTTTTTCTTTTTTTATATTTTGAGCTAATGTGTGATTCAACGTTCAAGATACGAGAAGTATCTATTTTTCATTTTTAATTCGTTGTTTTACTAGGATAAATGAGTTTAACAAAAAGTTAAAAAATATTTAACATTCTCCGTTTAACACAACCCAGGTAAATTCATGTATTCAGTAGTTTTTAAATATAGAAATTTACTAATCTCTTTTATGATGTAAAACGCGAAATCTCTGCACGACTGCAACTAGTTATCAGGAACACTAGTTCTCTTTCGATTCTGGTTATAATATGATCTTATCCTAATATTTTGTAGAATTCTGAACACACAGAAGGTACCCAGTTCAGTTTCGCGCATATTGAAAATTGTGCAATATACAATTAGGTGTAAAACAAAAAATGCCAAACTCGCGGTAGCGCTGGTAAACACTGAACAATCTCCTGCACGTTCAGAAATATCCTCATGAGATACCACGCCGTTTCCTTCATATATTGTTCATTTACAATTTCCTGATGGCGGTCTTTTATTGCTCAACATGCTGATGACTAATCACAACCTGTAACGCAACCGACGTTTTTAAATACACTGTGTGTATGCATATCTGCATTTCCCGGGTATTCGTGCGCAGGAAGGTATATGTAGCTAGTACCTGTAATACATGTCTCATAATCCGCTTCTAAAACCAGATCTTAGAACCGCGCCTGACATGTTCGTATGCCCTAATTGGCTTTCCTTTTTTCTATCTTTTTACATTCTTTCTATTTCTTGACTTTATCACATAAATATCGATTTTTCATTTAAATTCCTGACACAGATTTATTGCTTTTCCGTTATTGATTCATATATGAGATTCTGGTTCAGAAAACAACTGACCCGATTGAACCATCTAACAGCGCTACTTATATGATCGATATCTTTTTTTTTATTCAACCTGATCAGTTTATCAGTGAATAAAGTAAAGATCTGTAAATCACTTTACAGACATCGAGAGAATATCTCAAACTTTAACTGATAAACTGATACTATGCAGAGGCTAAACAAAAAGTTTGGTGATCAACTCATGTATTTATATAATATGCATACACCACGAAGTAATATATATATATATATATATATATATATATATTGCTATAAATATGCCTCAGTCAAGAGAGAGTAAACGCAAAAAAGAGGGAAGTATTCTTATACTTTTGAAAGAGTGTATATCACCGAAAGTACTCAAGTTCTTTTAAAGTAAATCCATAATTAATATAAAATGAACATAACTAAATGCGTTGTCCAGTTTTTCAAAATACTTTTTCAAAATATTCTCCTTATTATTGCTATTTGCCCAACGATTCCATGTGTGATGTTTCATTCTACCTTATTCGCGTAACCATGTGCTACACAGAGCGGCATATCAACATTAATCGTGGATAACATCAAGATAAATTTCAAGTTGACTGCCATAGACATGTCTCAATCAAGAGGGATTAACCGAAAAAAGAATAGGTAAAAAATATGCTTATACTTTTGACAAGGTTGTATTTCAGCGAAAGTACTCAAGTTTTAAAAGTAAATAAATAATTTATTTAAAAAAAACATAAATAATTGCGTTGTCCAGGTTTTCAAAATATTTTTTTCCAAAATATTATCATTAATATATATATATATATATATATATATATATATATATATATATGTCACACCGGCCGTTCTTACACAGGAGAAACAAAACCGGTTGTCACTATAAATAGTGCGAGACACCAGAAGACAAAGCACAGTCTTTTAACTGTCTAGCCAAGAGCTAGTCACTTTCTTACGTTGTTAATACACTTGTTAAACCAACCCTCGACTTGACTTCCTTTATTTATTATTTACTGTGGAACAACTTCACAACAATATATATATATATATATATATATATATATATATATATATATATATATATATATATATATATATATATATACACTACTTTGTGGTATTTAAAACTTGACTATACAGTGCGGTATATGAGCGGTTATATATAAAAGTATCCTACGCAAACCAAAAGTGTGTTTAAAGGCTACTATTATTAGAGCATCTATTATAATAATAGATTAGAATTTATCAGCGTTTTTTTTCGCTTACAACTTTGTAATATATTTTAATCATAAGATTCATTAAAATATTTTTTTGTATCTTTCGGATTAAGTTATGTTTGGAAACAGTACGTTGATTTGTTCTAATTGGCCTTAGGGTGGTATTAACTCACCCAGTTAGCAATCTCTTACTAATGTTCTGTCTATCACCATTTACCTCTCTTACTCTATGCGGTGTGACCTATTACGCTTAGCTATGGCGTTTCTATCACTCGCTTATCAACGATTTACTTTCTCAATATCTCATTTTTAGTATTAACAGTCAAATGCCATCATGAAAAAACTGTATAATTGTTCATTATACGCATAGGAAAAAACTACGATTAGTAAACATCTTTAACCAACATCTGTACCATATATATATATATGTATATATATATATATATATATATATATATATATATATATATATATATATATATAAAATTCATAATATGAAATGAAATAATAAAGTAAGGTGACAAGTCATACAATTTAAAAACATATTGAGGAAAGATATCCAGGAGGTTTACTGAAGATTGATCCAGGTAATGAGTGACAGTCCAAAAATAAAAAAAAATAAAAAATTGAAAAAGTTACCCAGTCGTGAGATGCGTCCGCAATCGATGCAGTGAAAAATGCATCCAATGTTTATGTTAATTATTACAACGATAAATAAACCAAATTAAATAAAAAGTTCAGTAAACTCACTATGTGTAGAAATCATAATGTTCAAGATTTAGGATTCCAATGATTTGATCGGAGCAGTACAAATCAAAATTTGCTGGTTAAATTGAATATCCGTTAAATCCGATTTGAATAAAATTAAAATTGAATTGAGCCGACAAACAAGGTCATCTCTTCCCCCGGGTCCAAGAAAGATTATTCCAATGAGTAAAGTTTGAAAGTATTCACTCTCCCGCAAGCCAAATAAACAAAACCTTTTCTCGCCGCTCAGAAAGGAATACTAAAGGCGCTAGATGCCTACTCATCTGAACGACTTCTTGGCCTTTTGGCTAAGATCAAAGTGTAATATCTGTTCCGATGGATACTGCACCCCATATTGGTGTTGTCTTGGCCTTCGGGTCTTGATTTACGTCGGTCAATGGGTCTGTCTGTGCAGTTCTAGGAGGTCCACCTGTTCAGGCTTTGCTTCCCTTATTTGGGGAGGAGTAAGTTTATTGCTTACTGCCTGAGGCGCCCCTACCGGGGAATGCCGACGGGGATGCCCAGGCAATTTTTAAACCCCACTTTCCCGACCCGACCTTGGGTCACATCTTAATTGTGGGAGTAAGATAAAAACTGGCCTTGTGCCTAACTCCTGGAGAGGAGTAAATCAACGTTCTCGGAGCGGAAGTTACATGTCTAAGTTAACACAGAAAGAAACGCCATCCTATGTCGACAGATATGTCAAATCAAATGGTACCTGTCTGGGTCAAATCATAAGTCAAAGTTTTTATCCGGATGTTTCACTAATTATAAGATATTAGTTGACTCTTATATCTTTTGTTGGATTATTTATTTATATATATATATATATATATATATATATATATATATATATATATATATATATATATATATATAAATTACAAGTAAACTATACATTTTTGTTATCCTCTATCAATACGTTGGTGTTACGAAACACTTGAAAGTCAGCCGACAAAGCCAAATATACCAGCCTTTCAGTGAATATAATGCTGATAACTACCACATCGACTTAAGAACGCAGACATTTACATTTTTCACCTGTTAAATTATAGTTTCGAGTGTTTCTGTGAAACCGAATAGTATCGATTGACAATCAAACAAGTGTTCTTTGAAATCGAAGGATATGTTCTTATATATGTTATCAAACATTCTTGCGATTTCTTCTATAGTACAACATTATATTACATGTATATAGTTATTCACAGACACTTGTTTTCTCTGTGTCTCTCTGTCTCTCTCATTCTCACTCTCTCGCTCGCTCTCTCTCTCTCTCTCTCTATCTCTCTCTCTCTCTCTCTCTCTATATATATATATATATATATATATATATATATATATATATATGTAGATTATTTATCACGGTGCCTAGCCAATGAAATCGACGAACCGTTCTTAAATAGAATTCAAACTAAACAATGTTTACCACTGAAAATCCGGGTATATGCTCGGTTATTGATAACCTTTGAGGAAATGTTCAATACTTATGTCTTGCCTTCTCACCGACTATATTAATTTTAATATGAATAATAATTTCAAAAAGGAAAACAAACAATATATTTATTATTATCTAACTGAAAATATCGATCCGTGTACCTTGCGATTCGCCTACATTTTGCCTGTTTTTACAGCCACTACAACAGTCGTCAGTAATCTAAATATAACACTGTTCATAAATCAGACACTGCACCAGCTAGATGACATATGCAGGAGGATTCCGTGCATTAATTCGAAAACTGGGTCACACGGACACTGTTCAATGCAAGGACATATTACAGACTGTGGTGAACATATTAACCAATAGTCACAAGAACGGCATGTCAAAATTGGTCTGATTGACTCACACGATAACATTTTCACCTCGTTGCAACAACGGGGTTTATGTGGATATACACCATTATAAAAACATTACATCATTTCATATAGCAAAACGCATGAGTATGAGAGAAATATAAGTTAAATATATATCACATTTTTCTATAGAAAATATTATTGTAAAATATATACGTTCAATGTGACAGAGTTATCCACCTTTATCGAAATACACACTAGTATACCACAGACGGAATATAGGTAAGAACGTCTCTGAATATAGATACAAGAATAACACGGACTAAATACAAGTAAGTATAAATGAGCAATGCAGCTTAGCAGTAACAACTTCCAATAAAGAAGTTCGAAAGACAAAAAAATAATCTAATGATAGTTTGTAATCATAAACGCAATCCGTACAAAGTTATATCTGAATCGCCTAAAGAACATTGCGACACGTCTACTGGATATGAAGAAACAAAAAACGGATTGCAGTTACAGTAAGGCACACCCTTGAGAGAGAATGGGCTGGAACTATTATAAATAAATAAAAACATAAACAATGCAACAGAACAACAGAAACAGCTCGAAATAAAAGTCCACCGACTAAAGAGGGGCACAACATTAACAGAGAAACTACATAAATGATTACACAGGTCACTTAGTAAAAAAAGCAAATGTCAAACATGCCAGAAATTATAAAAGAGAACTAAAATTTCTTCCATCCTTTAGACGCCAAACATAGAGAAAAGAACATCAAAACATTAAAAAAAAATAGAGCTTTCCATGAATCTTAACAGCTGCACTACCTTAATTACTTAATTTATGCGGTGAGCAAATAAGTAATAACGCAAATAAAAATTGTAATGAAACCTAACAAATCCCTGATGGGAAACACAATTGAAAGTCTTAATCAAGACACTTCAAACAATAAAGGAACGCTGCGAATGCGGCAACGCAGAACAGAAATAACATTTAAACAGGGAACATGACAAACTAAAAGCTGCTAGCAAATAAGAAATTCGTGGAAGATAAATATCTGAATTTGATCAGTACAAATAAAATAAGAGTAACAAAATGAAAGCCAGTTGGGCCAAATGTAAACGGAGGAAAATCATTACTCAACAGAAACAAAACCACCGCCGGACAATATACGAAAAAAATGACAAGATAACGATACAGATGGCGAAGAATGGCTGAAAATGCGTGAAGGAACTTTAAGAAGGAATAGAAACCGAAATTAATCAAAAGACTCTTAATCCTACACTAAGAAAAATGGAAAACTCAAAAGCACCAGGCTATAACGTAATATATGCATACAAGTTTTGATAAAAGACAAACAACAATCTACGATACATTTGCCGAATATTAAGTAAATAATGCCAATACAGAAGGATGGTATTAACTATTTTTTGTAAAAAGTAAATAAGTCAGCAAATAAGATATATCGTAGAAGAAAATGACAATTACTTCCCCCTCTACACACGAATATAATAAGAACAAAATATGCAGTGATACTCACACACCGGTTTGTAGTACGAAAATATGGCTGAGATGATGGAAAAAACGCGAAAGTATAGCATTATCTATATATGCACTGAAAATGACTGCACCGATATATCTGTAGGTTATTCCAATGCATATAACTGGTAAAACCAGGAGGCGTTACTAGCAAGAAATAACTGGTAAAAGAATGGTGTGATAACACAAATCTAGTTACGATAATAATCGAATGAAACAAGGAGTAGTGGAAATTTGCGGAGAATTTCTATTACTCAGATTCCAGGAAAAGTCACAGTTTTTCATAAGCGGAAACACACTGATAAATATATATATATATATACATATATATATATATATATATATACATATATATATATATATATATATATATATATATATATATTGTTAAAAAATTGAATCTGTGAAAATTGTTCGTATTAAGTTTAGATTCGGTTGTTATTCGAGGTATATTATAATAATGTCTGAATATAAAACCCCTGTAATTATGTAATACATCTAGAAGGGAACTCCTGTGAAAACACCTCAATAAAAAACGATAAATCTCAAGTCAGATGTTCTCTGTCAGCGGTCAAACAATTCCGCAGCCTGTCTTCCTTAATTCGGTGTTCTTAAAGTAGGTGTTCTCAACATATGTACATCAATACCACCCATAAACATATATATTACGAAAACCAGTTATTTTTGCACTGTAAAAGGATTGCAAAACATGCAACACAGTAAACGCGCTTCGAAGCTGGTAACATTTTATTTTCTTCTCTACTGTTACAGTTGACAACATTTAATGGTCCTCTATATTTCACACTACACGGTCCTATTATCCTTGAAACTCATTTCTACATCAAATAGTCCCACATCGGCACATAACGTTTTCTTTGTAGTATTTGCATTATGATCACCTCACCTTCATTGACTTTATGTTTGGTTAAGTACATCTCAGTCGTTTACATAGACCACGAGCCTTAAATCTAAAATATGCCACGGTGCACGATCAACGCCCATGTTGTAAAGGGGCTGCACTCCAATAATTACCCCTCTTCTATATTGCATCGTAGATCGTGCATTTAGGGGGCTTCACGCACATTTTTACTTCTATTTAGATTCTGACTTGCCCTTCCACATTGATTTCTGGGGGTGGATCTATCGGGTTCCTCACTTCATAATTAAAAATGCATCTATGCGGTACTTCCTCCACTCTCTTCAACTTTGGGTGTCATGTAGTACCAGATTATGACGTCTTCAAGTTATATTCATATTATCTTGGTCATTGCTTTCACTGTTCAATAACGTCTCCCGACTTTTCTATTTCCCCGCGCTTATAGATTTCCAGTTAATGTCTTCGATTTTTAGCATCGGCTGGAAAAGTTCTGAGCACAAAGCGGTGCCATTGTTTATTTTCCCTCCATTACTGTACCTCGTTCAAGCATCACCATCTTAAATTTTTATGCAACCGCAGCTGTCGACTCTGCGTCTAATTAGCTCGATATTGCTTGCCCTTTAACTCAACAGTAAATCATTGAAAAGCATGCGCCACCATTATAGTGTGTTGTATCAATAGTAAACATTGTTCAAATGTAAGCACTCCCAATCTAATCAGGATTATGTATATTCGGAGCAGGATCAGTTGATTGGAATCAAACACAATTCTTGACCACCTTCTGAACGTTCTCCCGTTGTATAATTGGACCAATATTTTACACAAAATATAAAGTTGTATCCACTTTCATTTAGTGCATTCTATCAAACTCTTTTAGTTATCCGGTTCTTAAAAAGCACACCGGGACCCCTTAATTATGTGTGTGTTATTTCTGTTATCGCATGTTCTTTGTTTCTGTTCGAATGCACACACACTGTTTATTCTCAGTCCACATACGGATATAACCTCTATAAGTGTTCATCATTTCCGCATTATGAACATTACTCCAGCACCGTTTGTTCCTTTTCTTTCGTCTCCTCTACTGTAGAGTACACATTACTTAGTAACTTGACTGAATCAGTCCTTAATTCGATCACTCTCAATCTCCATTTTACAGCTTAATGTATACCTTTTAGAAGAGCATCTTATTCGACTACGCTAATGTGGTTAAAGTCATTATTTTCCTCAACCATGCTTCATTATCAGTAAACAAACCACCAATATCCACGACTACGTCTGTTCTAATTTTGCTTGCATCGCACTAACTTTCCTTTTGTTGTATTGCCAAGCTTCAGTAACAGCGTCTTCTGTTTTAACATCAGCTTGTATCTCTTGTATGACATTGACAATTTTACTATCAACCTTGCCTTTTTAGTCTATCCCACTTGATTTTCCTTTCGAATAACTTCACGCCAGTCGCAGCCACGCAGCAACTTGATAGTGCCCCAACAATTTGCTACAAATAGAGAACAACTGCCGTCTACTAATTTCACCAGTCTTCTTCAGGATATCGTTGCTTCTTCTGAATATCAGCCTACACATCTTTCCTATAACCAGCATAATGCTCAGCCCCGCGCCTGCGTCCAGAAGTTCTGGCAGATTTGCTGTCAGCCTAATATGGTAAGGTGTTTCAGAATTGCTCTGTCGATCCTTTTGTAACACCTACCATCAAGATACGAATAAGTGCCATTTTTTGCCTTATTTCCTTTCATTGACACATGTATATGCGTTGCCATTATATTTAGTGAAACATTACATCCCAAACCATAACTGTGTCAGGCAGTAAGTTCTTCTTTTATAGCAGACCAGCTGGTACTGACATCGTTCCTTTACCACGTGTAGCTGCAACTTAGCAGTCTTAAGCTCAACACTTGCAGTTCCTCTTGTACATCCACTCCACTTTCTCAACTTTTTGTCACGCACATCTATTATATCGCTGCAAAATTAAAGAAAAACGGTACAATTCACTACAGCTTAATTCATACCTTTCAAAACAACATCTAATGTGTCCACGTAAATGTGATTATACTCATTCTTTTTCCTCAGGAATGCTTTATCTTCCGACAACACAGCACTAATCCCGACGATAATGTATCTTTTTAATTTTAATATCAGATCTTAAGTTATGAAGATGGGAAAAAAAAAAGTAAACCTCACTCGTCCCTTTTACATTTATCTTATTGCTTGCAGTCTATGGAATTGGTACGAATCCCAGCATTCCATAGAAGAGACAAGGTAAACATTATTAAGTTCATACTTAGTCATTTTTTCCAAATCAGTACCACCTTCATATATACATGAACATACCATGCTTTGAATGTACGCACTCCATGTTTACTTCAACCCCATTCCCCTACTTACTTTATTCTCTGTTATGGAACACCTACTTAGTATCAGGATGGTAGACTTCGAGCCCGGAACGGTGGTATATAAATTTTCAATACTCTTTATTTTACACAGAAAATCCTTTTAAATTTCTCTCCCAGCGTCGTTTTAAAATTATGGGATCTTTGCTTAGAAGCATTTTATGACGTTTGTGCTCAAATAACCAAAAACATAGTAGATACATTTTATCACTGAATTGTTGAGGTAATTCACGAAAACTTGTGCAAGGACTCTCGAACCCTTAGTACTATACTGGGCCGCTCTACTGTGACAGGTTAAGGTACATGTCGTCGAGCTTGTCTAACTTCTGTTTCCGACCGGTTGTACTTAGGGGCCAAACTCTTAGCTAGCGCTAAGAGATGGTGTTTTATAATTATTTCTATAATATATGGATAACTGTAGTGTCATGTCGCGTATGGAAAGGGGTCCTGCATTTATTTCTGGTGGGCTTTTCAACGGCCACAACTTATATACTTATATAAAGATTCTGCTAATAGTCTACTTTGGTAATTATTATACGTTATTACAGAAACAATTAAATAAAATGAGACTAAAAACAAAAAAAATAAATGCAAACCAGAGAGTCACCTAAACACATAACATTCTTCACCTCCGTTAAAGCCCGCGTATTCGATACCTTAAAACTAGGTAAAATTATGTCTGAACAGATATCTCAGCACTTAGTGAAACTAACTTACACTCCTAACTCCCCTCAAATCGCTTTGACATGACTTAATACGTACTAATCTGCCGGAAGTATCCAGACGGACATATGAACAGAGTTGGAGTCTATATTTATAACACTATCCCCTTGACTAGAAAGCATAATCTAGAATGAAATGATCTGAAATGTATGTATTTCGGCATAAACTTGCAACAGCGTTAGTTTCTTATGTTTCACTTACCGATTTCCTTCGACCCAGGACTGTACCCTGCTCGACTATGTCTCTGGCAGTATACATGTAGCATTCTCTTAGATACTTGCACCCAAATATATGGATTTAGTAATTTTAATATCAATCTTAGTAATTGGCTCAGTTTCCTGCAGCTGGTAACAGCACGTATAGTTTCTCTATATCTCATTCCGACCGGTATGCAAAACTTTCTCTACACTGACGTATTCCGAATGCATCAAACGTATACGTATGTAGATGGAAACAAAACAAATAGTTATATACACACACACACACACACACACATATATATATATATATATATATATATCAGTGTAGGGCTTATCATTCAATCCAGTCGCAGGACTCGAAATCCCGGAACACGAGTCGAGTATTTAACTCAAATGACGACGACTTAGCCCACGCGGCAACAGTGAACACCCACATTAATCGGCGATAGGAAAGTGGACATGAACAGTATAAACTTATGAATGCACATGCATTAAAACTATAATTTAAACGGATGTGATAATAATACTCACTAGAGTGCCCAGGCTGAAATTAGGGGCGACAACTAATTACATATATTTGTTTATCTACATACATATATATATATATATATATATATATATATATATATATATATATATATATATAGGTTTAAATATCTTACCAAATTAAAGTGTGTTTGTTCCCGCAGACGAGTGGTGATTGCAGGCGGTCGAATGAGATCAAACGCAGTTCATAAATTCATAAATTCAGTCTAGAATTACGAGCCTTACATCTATGCTCACGCTACCACGAGAAATATATATATATATATATATATATGACAATTTTTTATTTACATAGACATGTATAAAATTTGTGACACTGGAATGACGATATTATCGATGAACAGCTGTTATAAACTTAGATCTCATCAGGCATATTTAAAATCCGATTAAAACTTAGACTATATTTGGAAAGAATGAAATGGAGAGAAAATAAAATAAATTAAAAATTAAAAATTTGGAAAGTAAGGTCGTTAGAATTGAAACCGTTTAAAATCAAAATCAAAAATTATATAAAGTCAAAGAATATAAAATATAAAATGGAATAAAAAAAAACAATAAAGAAAATCAGAGAAATAAATAGAAAGAGAGAGAGACATAGATAGATAGATAGATAGATAGATAGATAGATAGATAGATAGATAGATATGAAATAAAATAATATGATATAAGATAAAATAAGAAATTAAATCATTTAGGATAGAAAAAAGGGAGGGATAAGAAAGTGCGTGGTGAAGGAAGGGAAGATGGAAAAGAAATGGGGAGTGAAGTAAGAGTTTAAAAAGACGCATACAGCTTATATCAGAATGTCGATTGCTGGCAGGAGACTCGTCAACATCTGTTTTGAGTTTTTATTCAGCACGATACATAATTTACAATCTGGTTTTAAGTTTAAGTCGGCAATGTTGGTAGTGGTGGTAGTGTAGGTTTTTAAACACATTAGGCTCTGATTTTATTTGTTTTTATTCTTAGTGTGTTACTGTTATTTAAGTGTTTGATTTCATCTAATTGTCATTAATTAATTTATATTTTTTTAGTTTACACGATAATCTGTATTAATAGTAATGAAAATAATAATAATAATAATAATAATAATAATAATAATAATAATAACAATATTAATAATAATAATAATAATAATAATAATAATAATAATAATAATAATAATAATAATAATAATAATAATAATAATAATAATAACAATAATAATAATACATAAATAATAAACAATAGTGGAATAGGAAATGATGAACAATAGTGGAATAGTAAATAAGAGAAAATAAGAAGAAAATATAAAATATAATAATAATAATGATAAATAAGATAGCGATAATGTTAATGATAATAGTTATACATATGAAAATACGAATAATTTTATTGATAATAATATCAATACTACTACTACTACTACTACTACTACTAATAATAATAATAATAATAACAATAATAATAATAATAATAATAATTTTAAAACTAATGATAATAATTATAAAACTAATAATAATAGTAAAGATTGTTATGGTAATAATATAAATAATGTAGTCAAAGTAGTATTAATAATAAATAAAATAACATTAATGATCATAATATTTTGCAAAAAATATTTAATGTGCTAATAATAATTAAATTAAAAAATTAAAAAGTTAAATAATTGAGGATAAAGAATTTCTATATGGAGAGCGGGTGGATGAGTAAGGGCGGAGGGATACAAATATTTAAGGTTCTATTAACAATAAAATTGAAAAGTTAGAGAATTGAACACTAAAATGTCTATATACGGGTAAAAATAAATATAAAATTATGAATACAGCAAATCTGTAATCGTAATTATACCAATAATATAGAAATATGAGAAATATATATACACATATATACACACCCCTCCACTCCCTCACTCATTACCATCATTTTGCAAATATTTCAAATATTTCACACACTATTCCCAAAAAATCTCCCCTCTCCCCCTCACCCATTCCCCCTCTTAACCACTCCTTTCGTACCCTCACTCTTCCATACCCCCCATTCTTAAATCCCCTCATTTTCTAAAAACTCTCTCTAAGACCGTAACTTTCGCCCATCCACCAAAATCACAGCCCCCCTCCTTCTCAACCCACCCCTTTTTTCTCTACCTACCATCCGTTTCTCTGCATACACCCCCCACACACACAAACATTCCACCTTACTTTTCCCCTTCAGTCTTGACCGCAGCCACCGGTTCAAATACCTTCTTCCTCCCTCCCCTCCACCCCTCCACTCACTCACTCACTGCCATCTACATTAGTCCTGCTCATCCCTCCACCTCTTTCTCTTACTACCAACCACAGTATCCTTGCTCACCACATCTTTCCACTTCTCCTCCACTCATTTTCATAAACATTCATTTTTCATTCCTCATCAAGTACGGACGTCCACCTTATTGTTTTCTCCAGTAGTGACCATTATTTCCTTTTTCCCAACATGTCAAACCTATACGTGTTTGTGCTTGCATGACATTTTTCTTTATATTATCATCCTGATGAAGTCTTATAAATAAAGACGAAACGTTGATGTACACATAAAAAACATCCATTTTTTGGTTTTCCTTTTTCATTTTCTCATTACGTCGGATTATCTTCATCATTCTTTTCCCATATATATATATATATATATATATATATATATATACTTGAAATTCCCGTGAACCGTTGAGTTACAACCACTACCGCTATTTATTTACTTTGTGTTCATTTAAAAAAATTATAAACTGTGTCATATATGTTACGATATTCCCCTTCCATGAAGAAAACATATATTTTCTTTTATAGCTTGTGGGTGAGTGCAATGATTATGGCTGCTTACCAATTGAGCTAGGAGCGAGAAGATCCATTTAGCATAAGGTTTACTCATTACTTAAGAAAGTTTGAGTTATGTTAAACCACAAGAAACTGTTGAGAAAATGAACTACTACATCTGGCTAAAAAGAGATGATAAAGTATGCATACCTCACCTAAAAAGGTGGGTTGGTAGGCGTCGGATTCTGCCATTGTTATGAGTTATGATGAGCCGAAACGACAGCCAAGAATAGTCAACACATGAAGATATGCAGATCCATATCTAAACAGAGAGAGTTGATAGCGGCGAGCACTGTATACATATTTTTAAAATTCTATATGATCCTAATTACAATTATTATTAACATTAGTAGTAGTAGTAGTAGTGGTAGTAGTAATAATAGTAACAGTATTTGTAGTGTCAGTTGTAGTATTATGATTATTTTTATTATTTATATTTACTCAAGAAGAGTTTTCACACAATGCATTATCAGTGACTACTTTCTGCCAATTAAGAGTAGTGTGCCTTAGTCTACGAGTGACATAAATGTCTCTTAAGATTTTCAGCGCAAATTACTTTGCGATATCGCAACATATGTTTAAGATTGATTAGTCGCTACTAACAACTGTTACTCTTCTCTGTTATTTTAGTGGCAGTACGCCTCCCCAAGATTCTACAGTGGTCGGGGTATAAGTGATTTCATCCTTGGTATTTTCATCATCACGACAGTTTTGTGTGATACCAGTCGAAGCTCGTGTTAACCCATGCATGTCTGTGTCTTTTTTTGTCGGGGCAGTTTATTGGAGGTTTAGCAGTTTTAACTTCCCTTGGTCTCGTGTGATGTACTTTCTTTATACTTTTCTGTAGTTTTCTTTTTTAAAATTGTCTGTGGCAGGTGAGCGGTCGTTGATAATTTTGGTTAGTTTGCGCATTCAAGTATTTCATTAGGATATCGGCTGTTTTAACCATTGCCGTTCGTTATCTGGTCTCAAGCTACATTCAATTTCTCCTAATATGTTTCACAGTGTCTTTTGGGAGTGTTCCTAATGCCTTATAATTATTGATATCATAGTGATTGAATTCACGTTATATATTCCTTTCAGTTCTCTGGCAAGTTCCATGTATTTGCTTTGTTTTTCTTACCCATTAATACCCACTGAATGCTGAGACAGTGGCATCAAATTTACATTAATTTTACTTCCTGTTGAGTGTAATCACGCCTGGTCTCTTTGCATACATGTGTGTGTATGTATGTAGCTAGTGAGTTTTATTTACCAACAATGTTTCTGGTTTTTGTCTGTACTATTCAAATTTTAAACGTGTGTATATGTACCAAGGGGCTGCTTTTCCAAAGCAGTTCTGTCCGTTTATTCTTTTGCTTCTTTCATTTTTTCTTCTTTTTCTTCTTCGTCTTCTTCTTCTTATTATTGTTATTATAATTGTTATTATTATTATAATCGCATGGAAGTATTATAATTAGTTATTATTCTTAAAAGATAGAATTATAAACAAGTAATTTCCATAGTGTGTTGATGTGTAGAGACAGACGTATATTAATTAGTATGCGACTCTGAAAAAAGAAGTATACTCAATCTCTACATTCTCCCAAAGGAAAATAATAGTTATATAACAGAGTGGTTGAATCATCATAGGCTGAAAGTGATAAATATATAGATTTGAAAGATACAAACATGTCTGGGGTGTTCAGTTAATATTGAATAAGGACTAATTAGAACAAGTGAAACATATTTTCTTTTCAAACACAACTTAATCCCAACACTAATATATATCTTAGCATTTATTGTATGCTATTCAATTACATCAAAGTTTATAACCTCACATTGAGTATCATATTAAATGCATATATATATATATATATATATATATATATATATATATATATACAGGGTGATTCTTAAGTAACTTCACTTAGCTATTTAAAGTGATTACCATATGAAGCACAAACATACTATGAACTGTTGATAATAGTTATCTTGCTCTCTAATTACTGCTATTTGTTATTTTAAATTTGCTCGTTTATATATTTGTTTCTATATATATTTATTTCATAATCAATCAAATATTCTACAAATAGTCGTACATTCCTTGCAAAAAAGAACGGAGCTATGCATGCAGAACGAAGGTGGATATTTTGAGAATTTGCTGTAAGTTTAAACTCCCATGAATGAATTTGTTGAATAAACTTTCAGTTGTGTATTACCGTATTTTTTAACTTTAGAATTTCAAAAATAAATAGCTAAGTTACTTTATCACACTGTATATATATATATATATATATATATATATATATATATATATATATATATATATGTATAATATATATATGTATAATATATATATGTATAATATATATATATGTATATATATATGTGTATATATATATATATGTATAATATATATATGTATATATATATATATATATATATATATATATATATATATATATATAAGTTCTGCCGTTGTAAGCAAAGGATAAAATGTGCAAGTACTTGAGATGAAATGCATTTCAGAAATAACTTGCATCTCGTGAGCTTAACTTCAAATCCAAGATGTATCTGAGTCTCCACATTCTTTACGGCATGTGACCCGAATGAAAATACGTTCAGCTATGCAGACACCGTGATAATTGTCTATTTAATCTGTAGTTACGCACCCACTTTCCTTGAAAACATCTACGACTGCAAACTATTTGTTTACATGTCATATTTACTGATGTTGTTTCTTTTTATTTTACTGTCATCAATTTTACAATATGAAAGTAGTAGTGAAACGAGCGGTTATGCTGCGTGTTATGTTCGCGTTCTGTGCAATATATTTCTCCATTTTGTTGGCAAAAGGCACGTTGGCGTCTGTGCAAGTTCCAGATTCGAAAAAAATGTATCGCAGAAACGAGTATTTTGTTTTATCCAACAGTGACTGTTTTTAAATAGTTCGTAGTTAGTTTACAACGGGGTTTTTATCAAATCTTTACGTTTCTTGATTTTAATGAAGTGCTAACTACAGCGAGACAGATCGATGGACAAAGTGTGTAAGTAATATACGCATAATGACGTCACCGAGTTGACACTATGTAAACATACAATACTAAAATGTTATTTAAATCAACTTAAAATCATATCAAAGTTGTTTATACATAGCACCATGTTTAGATGTCTGTTGCTTTCTCACAAGGGTAGGAACCAATTCATTACCTGCAATAACAAATCGGTTGCGTACTTCTTACACAAATTATATATCATTTCAAACACAACATTCTTAGACGAATGATAGATTTATTACCCAGATGATTGTTTCGTATCTGCACGATAAATAGTCTGGAGTAAAGGGAAATAGAGGTATTTGTCGTGTAGGCGCATATTTTCCATTTGATAAACCATATTAAAAAGAAGATCCTAGTGTTCAGATCTGCCGTCATATTAATCCGATGCGCCGGCTTCTGATTCTCATGACTCGGCAAACTAAATCTCGTGACCCTTTGTGCCATCTTGTCGGAAACCTTAGATTTGTTTCCAAGATATATCTGGAAAAAAGCTAATAATTGATATACACACCTCAATAATTTACACTTATAAATATACGTAAACACGTCTTAAAATACGATTTAGAACTTAAACCTGACTGAGAAAAACATACCTGAACTTAAACTGAAAAGACACCACTGAACGAGATATATTGTGACTCTTGGATGCATATAAAATGAAATAATTAAGTTTATTTAAACAAAGAAGTTTCGGTTAAACATTGTAATACCTGTACAAAAATACGTTAGTAATAATGTTTTGCTTATATATATATATATATATATATATATATATATATATATATATATATATATATATATATATATATATATATATATATATATTTATACATATATATACATATATATATATACATATATATATATATATATATATATATATATTAGAGGAAGCATTATTTTAATAAATGAAACAGACGAGTGAAAAAAAAATTGTTTAAATTACCTTAAGGCCTTATCGTCTGAGCCTCTGAGAGGAAACGTCAGAATGGTAAATTAAAAACTAAAAGTCGAATGAGATATGAGGTGAAAAACTTATATATATATATATATATATATATATATATATATATATATATATATATATATATATATACGGAGAGATAAATATTGAGAGAGAGAGGGTTTAAACATATAAATTCATAACATTATCTATTTTAGTTAAAAAAAATTGAAGATCAACAATGATGAGACATGTATATATATATATATATATATATATATATATATATATATATATATATATATATATATATATAAAATCAATGCAATGGAGATTTTTTTTGCAAAACAAGAAATAACATTTTTAAAAGTTGGTAATGTCAACTGGCTTACACGTTCCTCAGACTTGACTAGCGCTGACTTTTTCGGATCTATATATCTCAATGAAAAAGTGTACACCAACAAACCTGAAACTCCACTGGAATTAATTATCAGAAATGAAGTTGAGGACTTAAACCGTAATCGAGTTATTAGGCAATCCGTCATGAATACTTTTTTGAAAGGGTACGAATATGTGAAGCTGAAAATGGAAAATATTTCTAAGATGTAATTTTTCCTTAATACATTTTATTACACATTTGTTCGGTGGTACACACTAATCTACATTGTCCTCGTCATATTATGTTATAATTCTATTAAAGTACCATTAATATATAGAATACATTCAAGTTACAAATCTCTCAATGATACCATCAATGCCTTCTTGCTTACTCTGTATATAATTTTGAGATAATAATCGCCGAGTTTCATACGACCATTGTCACTGTGTTATATTATTTTCTCTTGTTTATATTGTATCTTGCAATATATTTGCGACAGGCTTACATTTATTGTAAATCAAAGTAAAATAATAAAATGGAATTTTAAACTAAAATTATATAGTTTATTTTATTTTATTTTAAACAAGAAAGAGTTAATCTTTAAATCTACAGATAAAACCAACAATTATCATTACCATTATATTTTAAATCATCGCAGTTTCTAATGCAACGTCCAGGCATTTATAATACATTGATTCGTGATCGCAATAATATGAACAAAAAAAATGGTTGACCTATGTTCACCTATACATTCAATGTAACCTTTCTTCTACTAACACAATTATACTACTCACATCGGCACTCTGAAGCAAGAAAGGTATATATATATATATATATATATATATATATATATAGAGAGAGAGAGAGAGAGAGAGAGATAGAAGAAAAAAGAGTGATAAATATGCGACGATTGTCCAAATTTATTTCAAATTTCAATTGTTAAATGCAAGGTGCATTCAGTAATAAACTAGTGTTTATTATTCTTTCGTTAAGCCAAGGCTTTTCAAAGATCGAAATCTTATCATCAGAGGAGCAATACAGATGGATAAGTTGGCTTTCGAAAAAAACAAAGTTCAAATATTTGAAAAATATGAAAATTATTATCCAAATTTATTAAAATAATTTTTGATAAAAAATGTATTGAATGAAAAGAAAAATTTCCGTGAAAAAGATATGCAAATTGTCCGGGTGGTAAATTGTCGTTGAAAGGAAGTCCGGTGAAATTGTAGAATGTGAAGAAAAACTCTTTGCGTGGGAGCAGATTGGGGAAAGTGCTCAAAATGTAGGTAAGTCCACATGTACTTATAGTCATGTACATACAGACTATTTCGCTGTTTCACAGCTCATCAGGGCGGCTAGACCAGTTAGTGCCTCAAACCGGGATTGAAACTCGATCGTCGAGATATATATATATATATATATATATATATATAGAGAGAGAGAGAGATAGCGAGAGAGAGATCAAGTTTCTGAATGAAATTGTGACTGTCGATTAAACAGATCTATATCGATCTCGGCTTAAAACACCTTTTTTCTATCCGCATTTATTTGTTGTGATACAACGAAACAGTATTTAACATGGATACAGAGACGCCTTACCTTTTCCTCGAGTGATACCCTTGTTATGGAACAATCGGTTTCCATCGGCGATAACGCATAGCGTTTTATATAAAAATACAAGTATATCAGCAGTTGATCATACGTATACAATCATTTAGCTGCCCTTATTCTCGTAGCTTGCTCTGAGAGTTTACGTGATACTGATTCCGAATATTTCAAAGAACATTCAGGCTTCGGCCATAGCTTGTCGAACCGTGCTGTGCCCCATCTTTAATGCAGCTAAATTATGTGAATAACCATTGCACCCTCTTATCTGGGTTGAGTTATATTGACGGGTCGAGTTCATCATGATATACTCTGAGCAGAGTTGAAAGTGAATCTTGAGTTTACTTTTGGCAGCCTCGTATATTTCGCTTCCTTCATTTTGCCCTGCAGTTCTCAAATTCCCTAGGCGATGTTTTGACAAAGGGGAACAACTGCTTTTTTCTGGGTCGGTATCGATCCATATAACACTTACTGTTTTCTAGTTTTTTTGGCCTTGAAGTAGAAATATGTTTAGCTCCTTACATCAAGTGGCTTTCATCCTCGTCTAGAGCGATTTCCCAAAGAAAATAATCATATCTTTTTTTATATATAAAAATTTCAACATAACGATAATACCACCTTCCAGAACATGGATCAGCGGATGTATTTCGAAAGGCATAAACATTGTGCTAGGTTAAAGCTGTTCAGAAGACGGCCCTCTGATCACTAGATAAACCATCAACTACCTCTTTCATTAAACGCGTAAAGTACATATTAGATTGACTCTTCCCCTGGGAAAAATAATGTTCGATATTATAGAGATATACTCTCGGTTTTATACTTTAAAAGTAAAAAAAAACTGTTACTGTTTAGGTTTATTTATAAATAGCAATATATGAAACTAACAAATAGATCGAAGACTAAAAACGAGAATGAAAGAGTTAAATTAAATATGTTACCAATAATAAACGAAACGATAATCGTGAAATTCATTCCTATAAATAATAATGAACATCTTAGATTCGTTGCGTTCCAAATTACAGCTTAAATTAAAAACTTAAAAATAATATTTGTAATATGAGATTAACTAAAAAACAGTTTGCGCTCTGATATTTTGAAAGTCTAATAAAGTTACTCTTGCGGTGAAAATAGATACATGAATGTGTGTTTGCTTTATGTACAATCATTACTTGAATCAACCATTTTTTATTTTATTTTAAGCAATAGCTCAAAACTTTGCAAACTCGGCAGTCGGATTATGACGTTGACTGAAAACCTGCCTGCGCTATTTCGCATTCATTCCGTTCCATAACACAAATTTCACTAAATGATGCTAACAAGTTTCACCTGGTTTCTCCTGTAAGTAGATCATAGAGAGACTCGTTGCAACTGATGTAAAATATCTGGTACGATGTATAATAGCAAATTAAATCAAAACTCAGAATGGTCGTTCAACTCTGATCGTAAATCCTTTATAAAAAAGGGAGAAAGATGAAGAGCACTAATATTTAAAATAAACACTGTAATTTATATTTGTAAATAATTAAGAAAAGCAAGTAAATACTTTTATTAGCTTCATCGATCGGCAGGAGTATACTTCTTTTACTTCTTTGTGGTTAAGCAAGTTTATTGCTAACATCTTGGGGCGTCATGACTGGGGAATACTGATGGAGCTGCCCATACAATATTTACAAGTCTGAGTGCTTTTTCTTTAGAAGTGATGATTTAATCCCGCACCAGTGTCTGGCTTTATAACATACCTGCCTGCGGTGGGAACGAATTAAATCACGCAATTTGTAGCAGTTATGGCGGCAGACTCAGACGCATACTTTCTGTTACATACTTTTATAATTACTATTGCTTTTGTCTTGATTATTAACGGCGTTCAAGACCACACAATGGCGACAGAGGATTCGAGACTTACATTGACACTACAATGGCGGCAAATATTCAATACCTACATCTCACAAGGTCGAGGATTTGTTCGAACTTTACCCACACGTGTCTCGTAAAACGCTGAAAGTAAGGATTGTATACATACATTCCACAAACTGAGATAAAAATACTAACATTTCTTCAGCCTAACTCAAGAACTTTGACGAGAAAGAAATTTGAATTATTCAACAAGAAAATAAAACGGACTAAACCTGCACACTGACATCAGCAACGGTGAGCTTGGATTTATGTCTAAAAATGTAATTGCTGTCTTTTAAAAAATAGTTGTAGTTATATGTTAACGAGAGAGAAAAAAATTAAAATCATATTGAATTTTTACAAACAAAGTGTGAATTATGCAAAACAACATTCCAATGAAACGAAAAGAATTACAGTAAACGACAACTTATTCTAACACAATAGTTTATAAACACAGTTTTGAAAGGTTTAGTTGTTAAACAGGGAAGGAATATGCAACATAAATCAACAAAAAATCTATCAAAATTTCCTTTGTTAGTGAGAAACAAAGTAAATACGTTTTGTGCAAACTGTTTTCCTTTCTACTGAGAGTCACCAACTAATGTCATAGAAAGAAAAAAACCTACGAACCCAGTGAAGTATCATATATATATATATATATATATATATATATATATATATATATATATGTATGTATATACACATTTATTGTGATGCTTTCCAATTGTAGAAATATTAAATATACAATATCTATCTATCTATCTATCTATCCATATACACACACATATATATGTATATATATTTTTTCATGTATATATATATATATATATATATATATATATATATATATATATATATATATATATATATATATATATACATATATAGTTGTATTCTTTCTAATTTATATATATATATATATTATAGTATATTCAATATTTCTACAATCGGAAAAGCATCTCCGTATGAAAGGCAGAAGAAATATTTTTTTTGAAACCAATTCGATGATAGAAGATTTATTTCTCTTTCTCAATAAATGAAAATAATATTAATGGAATATGTTGGCCAGGACAGGACCTTGTCAATAGATTACAGTGATATTTTTTTATTTTGCGTGTGTGTATTTTGTATACTCAATATATTTACAATCGAAAAGCATCTGTGTATGAACAGATATATAAATTAATTTTTGGAAACCAATTCGATGTTAGAAGATTTAAACAATGACACATAAAAAGAAAACTAAGTTTGTAATCCATTTACACATCTTGGCCGAAATATTTAATTTATATTATTTTCATTCATAAAAAAATACATTAATCCTCATCGAATAGGTTTAAAATAATTAGATCTAGTAGTTTTCATACAAAGATTCTTTACGATTGTAGAAATAGTGAATGTAATAATACACACGTGCGACCACTGTTTCCTTACGCTAATCCAGACCATTAATAACCATCTCCATTTAACAACCGGGAAGGTCGACCGGCTTTGGTGTTCTTCGTTGTTGGCTCGACAGAGAGGAAGAAACAATGTATATAATTAATTCACACGGACGTGCCATGCCCGAAATATTTGATTTATATTATTTTCATTTATTGAAAAAATATCTTCTAGTATCGATTTGGTTTTAAATGTTTCTTGTGCTTTTAATAAAGATATGCTTTTCGATTGTAGAAATATTGAATATATTGAATACTCACGCGCGACCAGCGCTTCTCTTCATATATCTAGACCATTAATAACAACATCCATTTAAAAACCGGAAGAGTCAGGCGCCTTCGGCGTTCTCGTCATTGCTCGGCAATGAGGAAGAACAAAAAAGAACTATGTATGTAATTCATTGATAGAGACTTCTTCTCCTGGTCGAGACATTAGAGTTATATTGTCTTAATTTATTGAAAAAAGTTCTAGCATCGAAGTGTTTTTGTAATACTATATATATATATATATATATATATATATATATATATATATATATATATATATATACTTATACTACTTTTCTGTCTTCTTTGATCTGAAGAGGTTGACTCTCTGTGAAGAGTACAACCGAAACATGTATGCACATATGCAACCAATAATGTTTGTATGAATAAAAAATAATAATTAAGAACAACTGTATTTGTCATTGATAACTTTTTATAAACACTTTAGTTTCAACAGATTTACACTTACAGAAACTTATGCAATACATGTATTATATATATATATATATATATATATATATATATATAGCATAATATAAAATGAAATAATGAAATAAGGTGCGAATCAAATTTTAATCGAATTCAAAATTAAGGCAAAGTATCTCAACGTCCTTAACTCATGAGTTTTCAAAGATAATTATTCTCCTCAGAGGACCATTACCGTAGTGACGTTACTGCAGGCGATGAAATTACACTTTGAAAATATAAAAAATATATATAAAAATACATAAAAGTACATAACACATCAAATATATCAAGCCAAAAACATACTTATTTGTTAAAGTTATAAAATCCATCCACGTCATACAAATTAAAGCATATTAAGAAAAGATATCCAAGTGGTCGATTGAAGATTTATCCAGGTATTGAGTGACAGTCCAAAAGAAAAAAAACTAAAAGTACTGAAAAACCGAAAAAGTTATCCAGTCGGGAAATGCGTCCGCAATCGATGCAGTAAATTACAGTGAAAGATGCATCCAGTGTTCATGTTAATTAATACAATGATAAATGAACCAAATCAAATAAAAAGTTCAATAAACTCACTTTGTGTTGAAATCATGATGTTCAAAATATAGGATTCAAATGACTTGATCCGAGTAGCACAAACAAAAATTCGCTGGTTAAATGGAAAATCCGCTAAATCCGATTTGAATAGAATTAAATCAAACTGAGTCAATATAGTCGGCCATTTTTTTCTTCAGGGTTCGATAAAGATTATTCCAATGAATACAGTTTAATTTGAAAGTAATCACTCTCCCGCAAGCCAAGTAAAAAGAACCCCTTCTCGCCGATCAGAACGCAATACTAAAGTCGCAGACTGCCCTCTTTTTCAAACGATGTTATCAGAGCGGATGTTATATTTCTAAATTAACAGACAAGAAAACGTCACCACACACCGACATATATATTAAATCAATTCAACCAATACCGGATGTTACTTGTCAGGGTCAAATCATAAGTCTAGGTCAAACAGGAAGAGGTGTGTAAATAAAGGTCAAAGCCTCTAATTGCCCTCCCGTTTCACCTAGCCACCCAAATTGTCTGGCCTAAGCATGAAACAACAAATTTCACAGATATTGCCCTATGAAATGAGTTAGAAGATGTATGAAATGAATAATTAGCATTTAATAATTAAATAGTTTAATTTAAGACTTAATTTCATCAAATTAAGACGTTTAAGAAATTTAATTTAAGATTTAATTTTTTCTTATTAATAAATTGTAAAGATATTTAGAGTTTAATAATTAAAATAGTTAAACTTTTACAACTAAACACATGTAAAGGGATATATAGGCATTTTCAGAGTGTGTGGGCCCAATATAAGTGGGTATCTTAGGATGTACTGTCACAGCAAATTTAATAAAAATCCGTATATCTATGCATAATTACTCCTTCAATAACGATGTCGGAAACAACAAATCATCACTGACCACTTTAGTTAAAATCGTAAGATCCAATAATATTCCACACAATATAAAATGGTCCATCCTAAAAAAAGATGTTGCGGTCTATGCAATTCAGAAGCCGTAATGATAGCCACTGCACCTAAACGTTTAAATCTGATCAATTCTAGAAGTGAATTAGTCTCCAAATGTCGACATAGAAAGAAATTCAAGTATGCACAGTGGAAACCACCACCTAATCCACCGTAGCTGATTGAGTGAGTGTCGAGGCCGGGGGGTGTCCATTTTGGGAGATGTGTTCGTTAAATCCTCCCTGACTAAACGGTTTAGCCTCTGAAAATGGAATGGGAGGACAATAAGAGGATTTTACTTAAATTTACACACTCCTTCCTGTTTGACCTCGACTTATGATTTGACCCAGACAAGTAACATCCGGTATTGGTTGAATGTATTTAATATATCTGTCGATTTGTGGTGACGTTTTCTTCTTTGTTAATTTAGAAATATAACATCCGCTCTGATAACGTCGTTTGAAAAAGAGGGCAGTCTGCGACTTTAGTATTGCGTTCTGATCGGCGAGAAGGGGTTCTATTTACTTGGCTTGCGGGAGAGTGATTACTTTCAAATTTAACTGTATTCATTGGAATAATATTTATCCGACCCGGAAGAAGAAATGACCGAATATATTGAATCAGTTTTATTTAATTCTATTCAAATCGGATTTAGCAGATTTTCCATTTAACCAGCGAATTTTTGTTTGTGCTACTCCGATCAAGTCATTTCAATCCTGAATTTTGAAGATCATGATTTCAACACAAAGTGAGTTTATTGAACTTTTTATTTTATTTGATTCATTTATCATTGTATTAATTAACATAAACATTGGATGCATTTTTCACTGTAATTTACTGCATCGATTGCGGAATCATTTCCCGACTGGATAACTTTTTCGGTTTTTCAGTTCTTTTAGTTTTTTTTCTTTTAGACTTTCACTCAATACCTGGATAAATCTTCAATCGACCTCTTGGATATCTTTTCTTAATATGTTTTAATTTGTATGACGTGGATGGATTTTATAACTTTAACAAATAAGTATGTTGTTTGCTTGATATATTTGATCTGTTATGTACTTTTATGTATTTTTTAATATATTTTTATATATTTTCAAAGTGTAATTTCATCACCTGCAGTAACGTCACTGCGGTAATTGTCATCTGAGGAGAATAATTATCTTTGAAAACTCATGAGTTAAGGACGTTGAGATAATTTGCCTGAATTTTGAATTCTAATAAAATTTAATTCGAACCTTATTTCATTATTTCATTTTATATTATGCTCTATCCAGTATATTGATCTTCAGTATTTATCCGGATTTTTCACTAATTAAAATATATTAGTTGCTTCTTATATCTTTTGTTTTATTAACTTCACATATATATATATATATATATATATATATATATATATATATATATATATATATATATATATATATATATATGTATACGTAGAAAGGGTCAAAGGAATTAGAAAAGCAAAAGGAAGATCTTTTTTCAATTCAGTTGCGCAGAGCAAGGTATATTCCGCTAAAAAAGCAATTAATTCAATTAATGTTTTTCCTTAGGCCAGGCTCTTCAAAGATCAAAGTCTTATCATCAGAGGAAATCGCTGATAGATAAGTTGGCAAAGGCCAAGATTTAAAATTCGAAAAAGTAAAATAAAGATTGTGGGGAAAAAACTAGGCAAAACGCTTCCCGAATGCAAGCAAATGTCCGATTGCAAAAAAGTCCGGTGTCAAAATGTCCAGTGGAGAAAGTGATTTGTAGGTAGGTAGGTCGTTAAAAGGCACGAGAAATGAAATGTTCGCTTCTAGTTCTCCACTTCCTATATATATATATATATATATATATATATATATATATATATATATATATATATATATATATATATATATATATATATATATAAAGAGAGATAGTAGTAGTGGAAACTAAAAATAAAAAAAACTTAAAAACATAAGACTTACCTGTAATATCAGACCAGGCCATGTGGAACAACAGAGTTAAAGCAAATGGCTTGTTTTATAGAAAGGAAGTACCAAATGATCATGTGACCTATTTTCCATTGCATGATGGGAGTCCCCATAAAGAGGACAGGAAAGCCGAAAACGCACTTCTTCTTTGGTTCATCCCGGATTGAGACCAGTGAAGGTGGAGGTCGGATTTAGTGCTGTCAGAAGAGTCAAGTTGGAGTTCAAGTTGGTGTTTGCGGAATAGTGACTGTTTTGGGCCGGATTGGGTGCCCTCAGAAGAGAGACATTTTGGTGTTTTCGGACGACAATTTTTAGTGACAGAATAATAATGTAAGATTAAAATAACGCGACTAGTCATTAGCAAAATGAACAGCTACGATAACAAGAAGGATAGGCATCTTATCGAAATAGAATCCAGTCAAAGCAATTTGAATCGCAATTTGAATCGCAATTTGAATCGCAATTTGAATCGCTGGCATAAAATAAAAGAGTCCAGAAAATATTTATTTACACACAACAGCAATAACTTACATTTTTTGAATTGTCAAATTAATTACGAAATGGTACAGACGAAAACGCGTTCTGACAGAACACAATTTAATTAAAACGTTTTACTACGACGCATACAACGAGATTACTTTAGTCTCGTATGTATCGCATTGTAAGGAAATATGATTTCATACTAATTCTGTTACTGTTAAGGACACTAAGGCATAGTAGAACATTATACCTTTTTAAATTAGTAAAGCGATACAATTGACGACGAAATTCCTCTGATAGAATCTTCAATGTATTTATTATGTATTTGTTATATATTTGTGGATAGACTGCTTGTTCGCGCGTTAATGCCCGGTGATAGGTAAACACAGAATAAGTGAAATGATGAAAATAAATCGGAAACTATTTATAAATTCATCAAGTGTTCAAGCAAGGAATATAAATATAGAAAATCTATCTTAAATTCATGGATTTTCAAACATAAGCTATTCTCATCGGAGAGAAAAAAGCAGTAAAATAACATATTACTGGAAAGCATAAGTTTGAACATTTCAATATTGCAAGCTAAAGAATGTTAACTATCTATTTTTTTTATCATATGTTTAAAAAAAGTTTTATAAGACATTTTAAAAAAATTTTAAAGATTAAAAATAATGTGTAAATGCAAATATTCGAAACTGGGATCTTTAAAAATTTTGAAATTCGGCTATTCTCCTGCCAACTTATTTATCTATGTAATTCATCTGATGATAATTTTTATCTTTGAAATACCTGGCTTAAGGAAAGAAAAAATATACGTGCTTTTTTCTCTGGTACACCTTGCATTGCAAAACCGAAGATGAAATAGATTTGTCATTCGCACATCTTTATCTCTCTTCCGTCATTTATCTTTACATATATGAAGAAAAAAGTGAGGATAAAATGATCCGACGTTATGTAAAATGAAAAAAGGAAAGTCAAAATTATATGATTTATGTATTCTATCAACATCTTGTCTTTATTGAAAGACATCCTCAGGATTAAGAAAGCAATGTAGAAAAATCATACAGAATATTAATTTTAATTCGTCAGAAAGTGTCCAGACTTGACGTGAACAAGCAAATAATGAAAAAAATGATTTTGGTTGTAGCGAGATCAGCAGCGGTATTTCTCGTTCAAATGACGCGAGGTGAATAGGATTGATGGCTGTAACTTCTTAGTTCATGGTTATTTTAGCTAAGAAGTTTGTCGGGGTCAAAAAATGTCACAGCCAAGCTTGGCTGGCAGTAGATATAGATAGCGATGCGGGTGCGAAAATATGAATCTGTCGTTTATTCTAAACTGGGAGGTGACAGAAGAAAATTGAAAGAAAAAGTTGAAAGAATAAGAAAAGGAGGGGAAGAATTACACATATAAGAAGAACGTATCACATTGATTGAAACAAGTAAAAGAAAAAGATAATTCATTCTAAATATTGCACACTTCAACTACCGAAATATCTTAAGATACAATAGACTGACAATATCGAAATATTAAGATGGAAACACATTTTTAGTCTTCTAATGTATTACATATTGATAGAAACATGTCAAACTTACATAATATAGAAGAGTAACGATAGAAATGCTATTTTTATTTAATTCTTTCCAATTTATTTATTTATTTATTAAATAAACGGATTACTTATTATATGTCACGCGGATAGAAACACTGAAAATGCATAACCAATTAGATTAACTGAAGCCAATACGGTCAGGGCGATAGAACAACTGGAATAAATATTACGCAGCTAGGCAATACATGCTTTGTACTTACCAAATCATTTCATGATGTTCATATTTTATCATGTGCCTAGGGGAACAATATATATATATATATATATATATATATATATATATATATATATATATATATATATATTTATATATATATTTATATACAGGGTGGGCCAAAATAAGGGTCCTATCTTTAAATTTGAATAACTTGAATTTGAATAACTTCCACAAAATAAAAGTTAAACTCACCAAACTTTATGTGTGTGTAGACTGACCCTTCCGAATTTTTTGAAATAAACAAAACAAATTTTATCCGAAAAACACTTCTTAAAACTTACAAAAACTAAAGTATTGTTTTTTACACTGTTTTGAGTTTTTTAAGCAAAAATAATGTTTTCTAAATGAAGGTACGTTCCTTAGGGCTAATACGGCTCATGCTTGCTTGGGAAGGGGTCCTTTACTTATTCTAAAAAATTTTTTTAAAAACTCAATAAATAAAAAAGTTATGAATTTTTAAAAATAGGACCCTTATTTTTGCCCACCCTGTATATATACATATATTAAAGTGAAATATTTAAAAAATCAAACAATCGTGCAATTTTAAATGAAAAATTCATTTATTTAATTTTTTTTTTCGCGGAGTTTCGTTGTAAACACAACTTTCTCAAGCGATACTGTCTTATAGTGTTTTTTTCTTCTTCTTTTCTTCCTCCTCATACTGGTGGTATTAATCCTGAGGGGTCGAAAACACGTCACGATCTTACGACGTTATTTTTTTTTTAGTCCTGGCGATGTTGTATACGCTGATTTGGTGCTTTTTTTTCAAGTAAGGAAAGGAAATCAACATCTTAGAAGCACGGATCATAATGTATTAAAGTGAAATATTTTAAAAATCAAACAATCGTGCAATTTTAAATGAAAAATTCATTTATTTAATTTTTTTTCGCGAAGTTTCGTTGTAAACACAACTTTCTCAAACGAGACTGTCTTATAATGTTTTTTTTTCTTCTTTTCTTCCTCCTCATACTGGTGGTATTAATCCTGAGGGGTCGAAAACACGTCACGATCTTACGACGTTATTTTTTTTTTAACAAGGGTTTGTTTATCTACGGTTGAACTGAACATCATTCTGTTGGATTTGCTACACTTTGACCATTTCTAACGCAGTCTCCACAAACTCTCTTTTTCCATCTTGTAATCTTTCGTCACCTGACAATTTAACAACGGACATTTCCCCAACAAGACAGACTCTATATTTTGATAACCTTTTTTATACACACACTTTTACTTTCCATTACTTTATATGTTCATTGATTTTAAAAAAAAACTCTGGCTATTCCCCTGCCAACTTATCAACTAATGTAATTCCCCTGATGATATGATTTCAATCTTTGAAAAGCCGGGATGAAGGTAGGAAGAATGAACATGTTTCTATCGTTTACACTTTGCATTGAACAATCGAATATGAATTAGATTTATCATTCGCACATCTTTATCTTTCTTCGTTCATTTATCTATCTATCTATCTCTCTATATATACATACATATATATATATATATATATATATATATATATATATATATATATATATATATGTATATATATATATGTATATATTAGTAATATGTTAAGAAGGCTGAGGGCAATGTTGAGTGTCGGATAGGTTGTAAGCTGGAAATAACAAAGATTATAAATTGAGGTGGGGGGGACTTACTATTTATTTTACTTTAAAATCTTACATAGCAGCAAGTGTAGTGTAAGCTGTGGGTGGTGTCCGGATGATGATTAACACTCATTTAATATTTAAGAAAAACTTTCCCTTTGTCTAAAGTAGACACCGAAAAAAGTCTGTCTGTGGAGATAATTCACCAAAATAGATGCCAGAGAGTAGGGTTTGAACAAACTAGTCCCGGAGAAAATAGAAATTGATAAATTTTAAATTTTCTCAAATTTAATTTTCTATATACATATGGTGTTCAAAAAAATAATTTTTGAAAATTTAAAATTTATTAATTTCTGTACTTTAGCGAAACTTGTTTGTTCTTACCTTACTCTCTGGAAAGGGGAATATTTTCCCGAAATATTGTACATTATTCTCTCTATATGATATGAAAAGTGATTAAATGTATTTTCAAATTTTATAAACAAACAAACACATACATATTGATATCGTTACAAAGTTAGTTCTGTTAATGTGTGTATTTATTCAATCGGACATTATTTAACATATCATATGCATTTTTGAATAAAGTGGTTAGGCGTGAATATTCGTAAACGTGAGCTTATATAGTTTACTTTACTTTTCAACAAATTGGCCAGAAAGTGGTGTCCAACATTCGTGAAGATTTTGAAATTCTAACAATACATACTAGACATGATTTAATTCCTTAATATTACACAAATTGGAGGGGGTAAATGGATTTAGAAAGCATAAAATGGTACAGCTTCCCTCAATTTCAATGTCATCTAAAGAAGTCTTCAGCTATATTTTCGAGAATAATTATATAAAAGTTGGAATTAAAATGTAATACATAAGTGTTTGTATTGTTATATATTGATTATTATCTTTGTAAAAGGGAAATACATTTGTACAATTTCTTTCTGATCAGGATTGGATAATTGGTTTGGATAATTCTTCTAATTTGTTTCCCTCTAAATATCTCTTATATAAATATATATATATATATATATATATATATATATATATATATATATATATATATATACATAGAAACCTCGCTAAAAAATCATTTATGCAAAACTAAGAGAACACTCTCACACATATGCGACAGAATGAAATCGCATGTCCATGATTTACTCACCAAGGCCATCGTCACAGAAACCTCTAGAGCCCTCAACACAATCTACTCCAGACACATCTACTGATGCCTGCAACCAAAACAACGAAAACTGAACAAATTAATAAAAAATGACCAACTATTGAAACACATAGACAACCAACTAAACCCATACACCCTCAGTAGACTACTCAAACATTACAACAAGCATCACATCTCTAAAAAAAAAACCAAACACATAAACTTTGCTAATCTATCATACTACCAACTATCGGAAAACAAAACCACGAAAAGTTCAAAGCTATAAAAGCTAATATTACATAATAAAATAAAAGAGAAACACAGAAAAATATCCAATTATAAATGATTCCAGTACCTTGTTTTTTTTTTCAAAGTTTATTTTTCAAACTTATTGTTTATATCTTATATCGTACACATAACCCCAAGGAAACTTCAGGAAGATAAAGCTGTAGATAGAACATGTATGCGCAGATGTATCCAAACGTTTTTAAAAATAAAAAAAACATACTATGTATATATGAAATGTAAGAAGAAAATGTAAATGTTTCAAACAGAATTCAACTATAATATATATGAATTAAAAATAAGTGAATTAAGAATATATCAAGTGATGTTAAAATAAAATTGTTATCATGTTTATGCCAAAGCCTTCATACATAATAAGACATGCGTAAAACGAGATAATCTTAAAAGTTTTCGTTACTAAGAATCTCATATATATATATATATATATATATATATATATATATATATATATATATATATATATATATATATATATATATATATATATATTTCGTTACTAAGAATCTCATATGGATATGTGTGTATATGTGTGTTTATGTATGTGTGCATGCGCGCGTATATATGTGTGTGTATGTGTGTATCTGTATATATATATATATATATATATATATATATCTCTCTCTCTCTCTCTCTATATATATATATATATATATATATATATATATATATATATATATATATATATATATATATATATATGTATGTGTGCGTGGATTTAGGCAGCAAATCGTTATTTATGCAGACTTCTGCGACTCTTCTTTTGGCATTGTGTTCATCTCCGCCGTCGCGATCCACATTATCTTTTTTTTTTGCACTCTCTCAACAACAGCTGCACCCCTAGCAATTTTGGGCTTGCCAGAACGCTGTGCAATCTCCGTTGACGTGTGCCATTTTTGAATCGGTTGAACCACTCCTCAATTTGTGTTATACATCGCATCTTCATCAAACAGTTGATGAATCTAACGCGACGGCGAAGATGAACACCATTCCGAAAGAAAACTGCCAGAGGTGTTTCCAGCATAGGATAGATCGGCTAAGTGTCTGAAAGCACAAGGGGACTACTTTGAAGGGGATTAGGGATCTCAACCCCGTCACGTATTTGAAATAATATTTTCTAGCGTAAAGGAGGATACTTTTTAGGCAGGCTTCGCGTAGACGTGTTTTTAAAAGACTGTATTCGTAAAGATATATATATATATATATATATATATATATATATATATATATATATATATATATATATATATATATATATATCTTATTTTGAGAAAACCATAACATGGGTTTTTACTAAGTAAATACAAGTTATTTGATCTAAGTGTTAGAAAAAAAACATTTCCCTGTTAAGGAGAAAATGTTTTTTTGCTCTTTTTCTTTTTCATATTGTCAGATAACATGTTAACTTCGGGATGTAAAATACATAACTGGATGTTCTTTTTACACTTGTCATCAAACAATATGAACAGAAAACATAACTTTTTGGGGGGCTTTTACAAGGAAAATGTTGATCTATGAAAGCTTACTTATGATGAAATACAATTTTAATTTAAACACACACATTGTTATATAAATTCTTTGCAATATAGCAGGTAAAATCCCAGCAGAGTGCTCGATTAATTGAGTTAAAAATTAAAAATTAAGAGCGTAATATGTTTTTAGTTTAGTACATAAAAATTAGTACAACATTCGTACCGTCGGTTTCAAGCACAGAAGCACTTAGCCATCCGGCTCTCTTCAGCTTCTTTTGTCATCTGTTTCGGAAATGTGAAGTCTGTGCTTGAAACCGACGGTACGATTGTTGTACTAATGTTTCTGTACTAAAATAAATAATGAGAGCAATAAGCTTGAAACGCTAGCGTCTGAAGGTATTAATAATTTAATGTTTATTTATAAATATTATACTAAGCTCCTTTAAGAAATTAAAGTTGAGCACTCTCGGGGATGATAAAAATAGACTGTCAAAAAGCTCTAATGCAAAGTTCGAATATGTTCGTCGAACACTCTCGACTAGTCTTCTATATGTGCCGGCTTCTAGGTACATATAGATCTTAATTTCCCTTAAGTACGTGAAAGTTTCCGTTGGCCGAGTGGATATGGCGACTGCTTGTAGGTTCTAGGCTAACTCTGTGAGCCGGGTTCGCGCCTCCCACCCGCCTGAAATTGTAACATTCCTGCACTGATGAGAGCAATAAGCTTGAATCGCTAGCGTCTGTAAGTATTAATAATTCAATATTTATTTATAAACATTTTATATATAAATATATATATATATATATATATATATATATATGCAGACCTTATCGAAGACGATGGAGTTTTCTCTTTTTGTGATTTTTCTTTTAGCTTTTCGACGCGGCGAGCGAGTATTCTGATTTCAGGTGTTAGTTTTCAATTTATAGCTCCGAGTATTGTCCTCAGTTATTTCTAGACCGCTTTTGATCTCGCAATTGGATTTTCATAAGACACACTTCCTGATGACAATCGCGAGATCGAAAGCGCTCGAGAGATAGCCGACAAAACAACACTCGAAGCCATAATTTAAAAACTAACACCTGAAATCAGAAAACTTGCTAAGATAACAAGAAAAATAACAAAAAGAGAAAGCTCCGTCGTCTTCAATGAGGACTGCAGAAATAACGATTTGCTTCCTAAATACACACATACACATGCATATATAAATGAAAGTTCAAATTATTTCGGTGTTATATACTAATTGTTTTTTTTATTTATTTATTACAGCGTGAGAATATTCTTAAAAATGTGATTTATTTTTCTTAATCGATAAAACAGATGTTATAGTCTACTAATCGGCTGTTTGCCATTAGCAGTGTTTTTTTAATACGAGGTAGATACTTTATTCTGTTTACATGTAAACATTTTTATTTTCATCGGAATATGTTCTTTGAACTATTTTCGCTTATAATCGAACTTATCGTCAATATTACTTTTTCGATTCCTATAATTATAGAGAAAAGGAAACAGTATGTAATACACTAATTACCTCTACTACTACTACTACTACTACTATACTACTACTACTACTACAACTACTACTGCTTCTTATAGTATTATAACTATTATTAGTGGTACTATTGTGTCTGCCTTTTGGCTAAGATCAAGTGTAGTATCTGTTCCGATGGATACTGCACCCCATAGACTGGTATTGTCTGGGCCTTCGGGGCTTGATTTACGCCGGTCTAGGGTAAATCCTGTGCAATTCTAGGATGTCCACCCTCCTAGGCTTCGCCTCCCCTCTTTGGGGAGAAGTAAGTTTATTGCTTACTGCCTGAGTCGCCCCTACCGAGGAATGCTGACGGGGCTGCCCAGGCAATTTTTAAACCCCACTTTCCCGACCCGACCTTGGGTTATATCTTACTTGTGGGAGTAAGATAAAAACTGGCCTTGTGCCTAACTCCTGGAGAGAGGAGTAAATCAATACTCAGTATTTATTTTCAGGATTCAAGAAAGATAATCTCACTTTTATTATTCTGTTGACATAAAGGAAGCAACGCATGTAATATTACCTCTGTTCTAAAAAAAACAATTTAAAAAAATAAATATTGTAATTTACAGTTTATAGAAATATTTTTATTCGTGTAAATATTTTTTTCAACCATTTATCCATTTGTATTTTTAGAACCATTTTAGTTTCATTTTTTATAAAAAGATAGTAAAATCGACCGTCACTCAAGAGTTATTTATTTATTGTTTACAGTTTTCTAGAATAGGACTTTTTTTATTATTCCGTTTACAGTTAGGGGGCAAATCGTAAAATATGACTCCTCAACATTTTATTGATACAAATAAATGTTCAGAAGTGATGCGTTTAAAAGTGTGTGCGTCGTGTTATTTAGTTGCGTAGCTACACTAGTTATGTATTAAAAGGTGGAAACTTTTTTTAACTTAATTACATTCAATTATTTTATGAATAGACAATAGAACAATATTAGCAAAATTAACAGTAGTCTTGTTTCATATATATTTAACGTAAATTGCGCGTTATTTTCTTTCGGAGGGTGCACTCTTATGAGCAATTATGTGCCAGTCCGACTTAGGGTTAGTATTACAAATATATTAGTTAACTATGACCTCCCTTAACCGTATGAATAACTATTTCAAAAATGCTTCATAGCACATAGATGTAAACATTTACTAAAACATAAGGAGACCATGTAAATTACCGCATTCTTTTAGAATATATTCTTCAAAATTCATAATGATCCGTTCATTAGTTGATATATAAATATATATATATATATATATATATATATATACATACTATACTTTATATATATACATATATATATATATATATATATATATATATATATATATATATATATATATATATATATATATATATATATATATATATATATATATTGTTAAATAATGTTTCCATTAATCCCTTTCCAAGTCCTAAAATATTCAAATAATAAAAAAATATTCTCTTATTTTGTAGTTATGCACTCCCGTATAACTATCTAAGGTATGATTAGTTTACAAATATTTATCGCTGAATTGGTATAACTTGAAAACATCAAACTTCTATTAGTGAGTTCAGATGTGTCCTCTTAAAAATTACACCGGCTTTTCTGATACACGTTTGTTTGTTTTACTAATATTGCCATTATATAGATGGAAAAGTACTGATTCGATACAAATTGATCATAAGGAAAGTAAATGAACTATTTAATCAGGTTTAATCATTCAATTTCTCCTCCGTTTGATCTTTTCTATTGGCGAATTGATTGAGTTATGTTTTCCCTCAATTTAATAACGACACTGTTTTCTAAGCGTATGAATACACTTCGTAACAAATTTACATCATTTATTGATTATGTCTGATACATATGAAGTGGACTAGTGTTTTATCATCTCAAAAAACCCACCTCACCCTATGAAGTATATACTGCTTTAAATACTCAAAGTAGATAGTGTTTTAAATACAGAACCATAGTACCTATATTTAAAAATGTATTATATACTATTGAGGAAAAACTTATATTTTACACAAATACGAAAACAGTATTTTTCGTAAGCGTATTACCGCGTAAATAAAGATGATTGAATTCAAACACGCAGTAGACTATTTCATGGTGGGCGAAGCTATTCAATCAACGATCTGATTATATTTGTTTAATTTAATTTAAAAGTCAAAGCAATATACGCCATCATACTCGAAAAGACTCGGCCCCAAAATTATAGAAATAACACTGATAAGAGTTGAACCGTCGATTCCATAGTCCGTGATGGTATTAAATAAGTGAAGTATACAGCTCATTAGGCTAATTATGCAACACTATGCTACGCTGCTTATTGGGTTGAGAGAAAAATGGTCAATATTATTCATCATATTTGAAAGGAGAGATGTGATAGTAAAAGTTCTGATTAGACAATAACGATCTTGTAATCTCCATAGGAGGGCACTTCTGAAATAGTAAGCTAAGCAAGCAATTACAGAGAAACGAAGCAAAGTGCAGACAAATTAACGATGGAAATTATGATTTTATTTAGAAAATGATATCGATTTTTAATTAATGAATTATTATTATAAATATTCTACATGGTTCGTGTTTATCAATTTGTCAATATTTTCTATCTATACAAAATGTTGGCAAACCAAACCCGGTCCGCTCGTGGAGGTCTCGCTTAAAGGCACCAAGAGGATCAGAGAGAAACTGACTAATGAATTCATTTATTTTTATCTATAGTAATTGTGTTATACGCGGTTATAGTTATTAAGTTTATGAACTAAAACTAGTTTACCATAAAAGAATCTCTCTCTCTCTCTCTCTCTCTCTCTCTCTATATATATATATATATATATATATATATATATATATATAATTATTAATGATACAGCTCGATGAGTGTCAATTAGTGACAACAGAGCAAATATTACCCCAAAATTAACCACTGTATAGTGTTGCTTTTATCAAAACACTTTAGTCCAAAAACGTACTAGTCTTTGTGAATTTTTCTGATGATTTTGTAATGTTGCAGAGACGATATTAACATAAAAATGTTGTTAAGCACAAGACAAATGAAACAGACCGTAAAAAATATATTTCACAGAAATGTTATATTTTTGATAAATGTGAAAAAATAAAAATAAAAGTTATAAAATAAAAACATGATTATTGGAATATAATAGGAACCTGACTTATATATATATATATATATATATATATATATATATATATATATATATATATATATATATATAAAGCAATCCAACAAAAAATATAAGCGTCAACTAATATCTTATAATTAGTGAAACATCCGGATAAAAACTGAAGCTCAATATACTGAATAGAGCATTAATATTATGATATAAAATAAAGTAATAAAATAAGGTGCCAATCAAATTTTATTACAATTCAAGGTTCAAGCAAAGTATCTTAAAGTCCTTAGCTCATGAGTTTTAAAATATAATTCTTCTCCTCAGAGGACCATTACCGCAGTTATACTACTACCGGTGATAAAATTACACTTTGAAAATATATAAAAATATATACAAAAATACATAAAAATATATAACATCAAATATATCAACCCAAAAAACACACATTTTTGTTAAATCTATACAATCCATCCAAGTCATACATTTAAGAAAAACATAATCAGGAAAGAAGCCCGAAAGGCTGACTGAAGATTAATCCAGGTGATGAGTGTACGAGAAACTGAAAGAGCTGAAAAAGGTGTCCAGTCGTGAGATGCGTCAGCAATTGATGAAGTTAAAAGTATCCAATGTTTATTTTAATTATTACAACGATAAATAAATCAAATAATATAAAAGGTTCAATAAACTAACTCAAAATTCCAAAAACTTGATCTGGGCAGCACAAATAAAATCAAAGTTCGCTGGTTAAAAAATACTTTGCTTGAACCTTGAATTATAATAAAATTTGACTGGCACCTTATTTTATTACTTCATTTTATATTATATTATATATATATATATATATATATATATATATATATATATATATATATATATATATATACCGTCAGTATGTCTGTTTTTGGTATTATTATTATTTTATTCATCATCTGGCTGTAATGAGTCATATTTATGTTTATACAAAGTGAAGAGCGCATTAAAACAGCCGCAAATATTTACTACATGGATATTTAAAAAATAATTTTATCATCAACGAATTTACGCAAAATATAACTACTCTCAAACTTCGAGTGGCGGTATCTGCAATTAACTTACCATGTGGCTTATTTATTACATCATTTTATTTCTCTTTCACTGTTTCTTATTTGACACACTGCTTTTATTTTGTACGGTTTTCATTGCCCATGCCCACGGCACTCGTACTCTCACCATATGTTTATTAACAAAAGTAATACAATTAATTTAAATAGAAGATTGTTACAATAAAAAAACAACACCTGCCAGCCGAAGTAGCTGTTACAGCTTATTGTCACACAGCTTAAAAATGTTAATTTAATATTTTTTTAAATCCCTATGATTTATAATATTTGTACACCTGTATGTTGAGGATTGAAGACAGAAAGAGAGACGTAGATACAGGGTAAGCAGGAATATACTAATTTAGGGTGGTTATTTTCTATTTTATAAAATGTAATTGCCTGTGAAAACTCAAACAAATCTTAAACAATCTAAGGCAAGTTCAAAAGGTGGCCGAAATGTTGTGTAGCGGACGTAATCAGCAAAAACCTGAATCAAATGGTGTAGATATCAGAAAAATGCTCGTCGCTGCCTGGCGTACTGAACCTGGATTTGAGAAAGAAAAAGTTCATGCTGAAACAGGATTATTCATGTGTATCGACCACGTGTGACAGGCGTGATTTTCCATCAATAAATTACGAGCCAAATAGAAGTTGTCAGTTGCATTTCGCATTTAAAGGGCTTATTTCATTGAGCTATAGAGTTTAGTATTTAAAACGGTGTTATTGGAAAATAGGGTATCTCGTAAAGAAGGTGTAGTGCCCAGCACGTTGTGCCCATCTACAGGAACTGCCTTTTCTCACGCTTTTTTTTCTTTTATAGTATTTCAGGGTCACGTGTTTTGTAGTGATTATTAATGGGATTTGTCTGCACAAATTATTTCTAACATATCTACAGAAGTAAAACTTTAATGTTTTCTTAATTAACGGACTTGTGTCTCATGGTATAACAAACATATATAGAGAGTTTGTCTTTGATATTTAATAACTAATAAACACTATTCAAGCAATAATTTCAGTTGAATAGAATATGTTGTAACACTCTATTGTGTGGACTAAATATGACCTAGTCTAGACAACAACTATTGAATCATAGAAATAGTGAAATAATTTCACTCAAATGTAAGATTACAACAAAAATGTAAATATACATTTTGCGATTGAGTAAAGATATTCATTTATTCGAATAGCACAGTATAAAGCAATAGTTTTATTAGTAAGACATTCTTTATTGGAACAACGAATGTTTACATATTAAATAACGACGAAATACCATTAGAAGATACACTATAAAACGGTAATGATGACTACATTTTCTAGCTTTGTTAAGGACAAAATATCTCTCTTACTTCCCAGCATACACAGGTCCGTTCTGTCCTATAATTGTAGGATATTTCAGGTACGCATCTATAGGTTAAATAGAATGTATGCCGAGTATCAACATACAGTGGTATAAGCATACCTTTATGTTCTTAATTAATACTTAAATGAAATGTCATAATTAGACAAAAATACGTAGATTCTAAATTCAATAAACCAAACCCAATAGAAATGTAAACATAACAAAGGAATGACTATTATAACAGGATAAGTGTTTAACTCACGTGTTATATGGTCTAGAAACAATAAGTTTCACCGAAAATTGAGATTATATGAAAGTAAAAATCTACTTTACAACCATGTTGATCATGTACTCTACAAAATTAATAATTTACAATATGCCAGCTCTACAAATATTAAAGGTGAGTTGGCTTTCGAGCTTTAAGCTTGACTGTTCTCTATTAACTAGGAGCAAAGCGTAGTATGCTAATGATACAACATTCCATTCTTTTCTGTCCTCACATAATGAATAAAATATCTTTATAGATTGAGACAATTTTTAATTGCCAAATCCAACATACCTATTTGAATGCGGTTGTATTTTCCTCACATTAAACACCGACCTTGTATTTAATATTCTCTCGTGGGGAGGACAGTGAATAGGGCCTCTACCTCATCTCTATTTTAACACCTTTAACAACAGTTTGTAAAAATAATATTTTATTTTTTTATATACGTACTTATTGGTGCCAGCCTCGCTTTTTAATCACAGTCCTGTGCATAATTTTCTGGAGCTTTGTTATTATATGACTGACAACGTCACTTGCTTGGAGAAACGAAAGGGGCTTAGGAAATTACGCTTGTGTTCTTTTCACTCCACTATCTACTACTTTATGTCACAAGTTTTATCGTTTAGTTGTTAAGATTTCGCCTATATTCAATGTGAATTCGAGTGTTTTTTTTTAAAACAGTCGCGCCGTAAAAACACTATCCCTTCATCAGCCAGGAACAATGTCACCAAGATTGAGAACTCTCATTATTTAATGCAGTATATTAAATAAGAGATGATTCTTATTCCAACGAAAACATGCATTTCTTTTCTTTTTCAAAATTATCAAATCTTGATAATTAATACGACATTTAATGTTACCTTTCATAATATTGAGATGTGACGTAATGTAGTGGTTACGGGCATGTACTGTCGGCTCGGCGTGACGGGTTCGAGTTCTCTTGTCTAGTGCATCACTTTCAATAATACCCTTGGAAACAGTATAAGTCTACATATATTCCCTATATTTCTCTCGTAAATAGTTGGATAGAAAAATCATCAGCCCCTGTTTGTGAAACTGTAAAACTATACTTATCCTAGCATTGTTTCCAGACGTAATAGACTTTTTTCTTGCCACTGGCCAAACGCAATGCTCGTGCCTCGGATTGAGCAATCCTTGTATGGCGGTTCACACAGACACACAAACAGTGTTGGTCCATTTTCTCTATATACTGGGAGTAGACCTCTATAATATTAAGAAATTACCTCATACAGCCGGAATAGACTATAATGTACGCACACATCAACACTTATCAATTCATTTCGTGGAACAGAAGCACAACAAAGAAAAGGAATCGCAAAATAAAAGGAAAGGCTTTTCTATGATTGTTATTATCCTCCAGAACAGGAGCAGACAACTCGTGCCAAGGACAAAGGAAAACGGACGAAAAATACTTTGAATAAGGTTTTTATGATTCACAATAGTCGTTTTTCTTTTGTGTTGATTTAAGTGAGTTGTTATTATTATCATAAGTATTACCGAATTAGTTTTATTTCATACGATCTTTTGCTTAGAACAATATTTCCTTTTTTTTTTGTTTATCAATTACATTTTATTTGAACATTTGTTTTCAATCTTATTTACCTTTTAGGTACACGTATGATTAAATACATATAATTTCATATATATTTATGCATGCTTAATGTATGCGTTTAAGTGTATATCTATATATACTGAAGTATATATATATACATATATCTGTAATTATATTCTGTACATTTTATTAATTTATTTTATATATATATAGATATATATATATATATATTTATATATACAATACATTATTCTATTATAACCGTTTATAACACATAGTGGTTGTATGCTTATGTGATCAAATAATATAATATGTTTTTACACATTACACATTTTAAATTCTAAAGGGCATGTGGCATTCGGTAGAAAGAATTAAACAACACTCTTTTCACGTCACATACACGCCAGGTATGTCCAAGTATTGTACTGTTCATTTGTTTTCTTTAAATCAATTATCGCGGATAATTTTTTTAAATGAAGACAAAACCTTGATGAATGCATTACTAATTTAGTTTTGACTTTTTTTCATTTTCTATATATAGATATCAGACTTTTCTTCAACTGTTCTCAATGCATCATGTAGATAAATACAAAGGTTTACATGTTGCTTCCTTGCCATACGTATATGTTGTACTTTATTTATTTACACAGCTTCGACAGATGTAAATGTATCCATTATTTTCATTAATAAAACCGACTGATGTCCTAGAGTCACGCTGGACAGAGACGAGATTATATTGATTACTTTTCCTCTGTGATAAATTAGATAATCGCTCGTTTAACAGTTAAAAAGTGGAATCCCGAAGGTTGTGGCAATAATATGCAAGGCACGTCCATCTTCAAATTTACCTAAATTTGGCTTCTCTAGAACTCTGAAAATTCTAATATTTCTCTTCCACATGTTATCCTTTGATGGTGATATATGATATAGATATTGATATCTGAAGCACAGATAAGTATAAATTGATATAAGATATCGATGCTTCAAACATTTACATATGCGTTCAATTCATCTGGAAAAGCTGAAACTTGAAACATGTGTGAGTATTTTTATGGAGTGACTATTTACTTCAGTTATGTATGTGTATATAGTAAATATATATATATATATATATATATATATATATATATATATATATACAGATATATATGATAATTTTAAAATCTGCGACACTGGCTTGTCGATGTTATCGATCAACAGTTACTATAAACTGAGATCTCATCAGGCAGAGTTAGAATCCGATCTTAACCTCAGATCATATTTGGAGAGAATGAAATGGAAAGATAAGGAAAGAAAAGAAGAAGAAAAGAAATTTAACATTTCAAAAATTGGGGCCGTTAAAAATTAAAAATTAAAAATCTAAAAGATCTAAAAACAAAACACACACATATATATATGTGTGTGAGTGTGTGTGTGTGCGCGCGTGTGTGTGTGTGTGTATTTCCTGAGTATAAAAAGCAGTAAATATACTTATATATCTCTCGTATGTAAAATACGCATTTTATATTGACTTGTCAATCTATAGCGTATATAGTGATCGTTCTTTTATATAAGTGTCGTTTATAAAATATACATATCTCTGTATATTTTTAATGTCTTTACTAATATTTTATTTTTTATTCATTATATTTTTCTGTGCGATTTTCCGAATTTTTATTCTGCCAATCTTATTTTGAATATGTTTTTCTTATTTTAGTAAAACAAATGGTTCCATCTTTTCCTTAACTTGGCGCCATTTTATCTTTTTTTAATTCCGTATGAATTTAATCTTTGTAGTTCTCAATTCATCATTACTTGTTTTGGTGCCACCATTCGTTTTAGTGGCGATATTCTTGTTCTTTGTTTTCTCCACGATCCTTTACTTCGTTACTTGTTCTTATTGATTGTGGAAAATTATCATAGTAGTTCATATCGTATAATCATTTTCTTCTTGTATATGGTTATTAAATACCAGCGCGTTCATCCTGCTCACTATCGCTTCGCAATTAAACTATTATTAAATAACATGAAATCATGAAAATTAAACAAAACGATACGAAACAGTAGACAAATTTACCTATCTCTTTCTCTCTCTATCTAATTTGCTAAAAAGCGCTAAGTATAAAGAAAAGAAACGAAAAGAAAAATGTGTCAAAGAGAACCTTCAATCAAAAATTGACAAAAAATTACGAAAATCACTCACACCCACACACATTATAAAACAGACATTAATAGTGTATGCGAAAGAAAGAAGTACAGGGAACAATCCATGTGTTACGTTATAGTATTAACATGATCTGTCTTTATTACTGAAGACACATAAACATTTAAAGAGTAAACACAATACAAAAATTGTCACATATAAACACAGTAAATCTAGTAACATTTATCGTACTTGTCTTATATTAATACATAGAATAATATGTTATTGCTATCATTGCATATAACATTAAACATAGCAATTTTATTTTAATTATTGAAAAAATGCTTTCATGAATGATCGCAAGTAAAGAGAGATATTTAGAATAAAGGCTTAGTAATATGTAGCGATGAAAAACACAGCAACATAGTGAGGAGAACTGTATAAGATGCAAGACATAATACGCTAAACGTGTTAGTCAAAAATGAGAAAAAGCAAGAGAGCGGTAGGTGTAATATGACAGCAATTTGGTTTTGTCAATTCTCATGTAGTATAAAATAAACCTGTTTTACTGTAACCGACTTTTTTATTCAGTACTATTTTGTATCGTGGATTTTTCTATAATTGAGAGGGAGGAACAGAGACTAAATGGCATTACTATCTTTGATTATTTAAAATGTAGAATGTTCCTTCATTATATAAGTCTAAGTATATAATTTTGTGATAGAACGATTTTCCTTGGTAAAGTACTTCTTCATTAGAGTCGTGTTTAACTATGGGAATAGAAGAGGATTTGTGTTTGCTTGAACATAGTTTATTTTCCCAGGACGACATGAATGGTAAAATTTCTCATCAAAGCCTATAACACAGTTGTAACAGTATTGAACACAACAACGCAAGTATTTTGTTGGATTCAGTGAGAGAGTACGGCACCAATTGATGTAATTTAGATGTTTCGTTGTGTTATACATAATCTGTGATATCCCCACATATACAACAACATTTCACGTTAAAATTAATGGCAAAGACAAATCAACCACATAAACTCTTATCAACATTTCTGAGATCTTGAAAATCTGGCTTTTTCTCTATTATAATATTGAATTAAAAAAATATGTCAGATATATTACGATGAAACTGATAGGGATTTGCGTTGTATATTGGCCGGCATTGGGTCAATACAAGTATATAGCCAGGAGAAGTTACAATACAAAATGTAATACGTTTAAATGTTATATATGTGGCAATAACGTGGTCGGAGATCGAGGAAGGATAGTAAAACGAGTAGCTTTATGCGCTTGAAAACTTATGTGTATTACCATATATGATGATAAATATACATTTCCCTTTCTTATTTCTCTCTGTCTCCTTACGATAGCTAAATGACTAAATTGCGAATGTCTGCATTACAATCGAAGTTGTCCCGTGGTCTCTCTTCCTCACAGGATCAGTATAAGCGCCGTATGTAACTTGAGACAGTTGCTCTTAAACGCTCAAAATGGTTCAGGATGACACAGTAATATACACTGGGAATGAACGACTATGAGGTATATGTGTCGAACAGTTATCTTCATCTGCAGTTAAGGCATTACCTTACCGGTATGTCATGTAATACTCTATGACTTCGTTTAGACACATTATTTATTTTAAGTTACATCCAACCGTTACGATGTGTTTAACTGCAGTAGTGCAAAAGGTTCCACAATGGAAAGCATCCTCGTTGATAAAGATGAAATAGTATCAACTAACGCTAGTTGAGGATATTCTATGCTAGAATAACATACATATTGAAAACAATACATTGTATACGGTTAGTTTAACTTGGAAAATAGTTGCTATTTTATCTAAAGCTGGGTGTAATTTGTGGATTAATCATTGAATTCGTATTCGTTTGTAATTGAACTAAATAGCCGATCACAGAACATGTGACCGTATCAAGTTTCCCAATCACGTTCAATTTATGTATTTATTTATGTATAACCGCACTGTTAGTATCCATTCAACAAATAACCGAGCGCCTATATATAGAAACACAAGGCCCGAGTGCAAGATGTAGATGTGTTTTTTTAAAATTTAACTTTCAATCCTCTCTTGTCACTTCTCGTGCCTTTTAACGACCTAACAATCTACATTTCACTTTCTCCGCTGGACTTTTTGATACCGGACTTTTTTGCAATCGGACATTTGCTTGCACTCGGGCCTTGTGTTTCTTTCCCTACAATTTTTATTTTACTTTCTCAAATTTTGAATTTTGGCCTTTGCCAACTTATCTATCCCAGCGACTTCCTCTGATGATAAGATTTTGATCTTTGAAAAGCCTGGCTTAAGGAAAAATTTAACTTGAATAAATTGCCTTTTTGCGGAATATACCTTGCTATGAGCAACTGAATTGAAAAAAGATTTGACTTTCGCTTTTCTAATTCCTTTTCATCCTTCTACATATCTATTTGCTCTATCCTGGATATTGAGCTGTATACTTTTCACAATAGGTTTTACCTTTCCTAAAAGTTCGCATTTAGTTCACCACTTTATATATATATATATATATATATATATATATATATATATATATATTTATATTTATATATAAATATATATATATGTATATATATATATATATATATATATATATATATATATATATATATAAGCGCTTGGTTAAAGAAATATATGGACAGAATATTCAAACTCTCTTCATAAAATTAGGGAGAAGATACCTTGATCATTGTTTTATCCTCTGGGAACCCACATGGGGGACATCAATAAATTACACAGCACACTACAAAACCTACACCCAAGATTAAATTCACCATTGAACACAGTCAAACAGAACTACCCTTCCTAGATGTACTAATTAAAATTAAAAACACTCACATAATCACAGACATCTACCACAGACCCACAGACACCCAACAATATCTCCATTTTAGAAGCCATCACCCAAAAAGCTGCTAAAAATCTATACCCTACTCCCTAGCATGCATGATCTGTATTATAGTCAGTGACGAAGACCTCTAGATTGTCCGACTGGAAGAAACTACGAAAATCTTTAACAAGAAGAGGGTACCCACTACAAATAATACACAAAGGTATAGAACTAGCAGAAAGCATACCATTAGAACAATTACGAATCCCCCCAAAACGGAACAAAGAACAAATATTAGCATACATCTCTACACACATCAAAAACACTCCAGAATTATTCACAGATCTAACAAGAAACCTAACCCTACTCAACCATAACAACAAACTAAATAACATTAAAACAACACAAATAATAAAAAGCAAACGCCAACCAAAAAACCTCAAACAAATGTTAACCTCATCCAAACTTCACAAACACACAATACAAGGGGTCACAAAATGCAACAAGAAAAGATGTGGGGTCTGTGACATAATAATAGAGGGAAACTCATACACATTTAAGCACCCAACACAAACATTCAAAATAAAAATACCTTAACTGCACCTCCAAGAACGTTGTCTATGTGCTAGAATGTACAACATGTAATGAAGCTAATATAGGTGCGACGAAAGCATTTAATAATAGAGAATCTTTACATAAAAGTAACATTAAAATCAAAGAAAATCGTAAATTATTCGTCTCCCAACATGTGCACTCATGCAGCCGAGGAACATTTAGAATAATGTCAATTTTCCAAAGCCAAGATTACACCTATTTATTACCACTAGAAAAAAACTTAATATTTAAATTCAATCCAGCATTCAACATATCATAAGTCATACAATACACACTTTTATCAACTCTCTTCTACCTCACTATCAATATCTAACCATGCGTCTGTGTGTGCGCGCGCACATATGTGTGTACGTGTGTTTGTGTGTGTGCGTGTGTGTGGGTGTATATGTCGCTCACCTATGTGCAAGATTTAGAACTGACCACACACGTGCGCGCACACACGCACACAGTCACAGAAGCCTTCTTGGAGACATCCAATAAAAAGTAATAAATTCCAAAAGAAAATCCACCGGCGCTGATAAATTAAGATGACTGATAAAACAAAAGTCATATAAATCGTACTTAATAAACTGTTGTGGTGGCAACCACTCATTTGCATATACGAATAACGTTACACTATAAATGGCAAGCCTAGGTTGGCCTTAGTGTGTGTTACCTAAATGCCACCGGAAGTGACGCCGAAGAGCGTACATGTCCTCCCACCAAGACTCTCTGACTCGACACCTTCATTTGTACATACTGTAACTATACCTTTTCTTTAATACACTTATTATTGAATACTCCTTGTTGTTTGCGTCTTCATTGTATTCCTCACTAATTATTGTTCAACCGTGCAACCACAACAGTTGGCGACGAGATATGAAGCGTCAAATATAACAGTTTGACGAAGAACTATTGAAAAAAAAGTACAATGCAAAGTGTTGACGAGCAAACGGATATTTCGCTAAAGAGAAGTTTCAACTTAAGTGAAAAAAAAAAAACTCGAACGTGGCAAAAGCGACAATTTACGCCGTTTTCTGGGAATCCGACTTGCAAACGAATGTAAAAGTGAATTTTTGTTTTGTCGCTAAACGACAAATCTGTTTTGTATTACTAAAGGACCAACTTGCAAACGAAAAGCGGATGTTGTTCTGTCGCAAAACGACAGGTCAGACTCGTATTACGAAAAGCAAGGAAGTAACTTACGAAAAAAAAAAAGTTCACCAGTGGATCCTAATTACTGCTCCCCGTTAGCAAAACAACAACTAAAGGAATCTTTTAATTAATAATTTGTTTGGCGGCGGTGCTAAAAGGAAATACCATAGCTAGAAATTAAAGCTCAAGGAAAGGATTTTTTTTTAAAGTTGTCACTGGATAACGGATAATACAGTAAAACGTCACGAAAGAAAAAAAAAAATGGAATTTTTACAGGCACAAGCTGACCGCGAGAAAAGACAAAATCAGGCACAAGCTGACCGCGAGGAAAGACAAAATGAACGTTTTGCTAAAACACTGGAACTACTAAAGAGTAATCGAGAAAATGTCGACAGTGTTAATTTCTCCCATACAACTATCTTTAATAGTATGGACACATTTAATTATGTGCCGGAGGAAGGAAAGACTTTTGAAGCATACTATACAAGATACGAGGATGTCTTTCAACTGGACTGCAAAAATTGGCCAAATAGCCAGAAAGTGAGCCTCTTACTCAGGAAATTGGGTACATCAGAACACAGCAAATTCATAGATTACATATTACCTAAAAAAACTGCGGAATTAGAGTTCATTGAAGCTGTGAAATTACTAAAAGAATTATTTAATCCAAATATATCTCTTTTTCATAAAAGATGGCTGTGCATGAATCTAAGAAGATGGACAACCAAGATTATGTGACATACGCATCAGTTGTCAATAAAAACTGCGATAATTTTAAGCTTGCGGAACTAACGGTAGAAGATTTTAAATGTCTAATCTTCGCACAAGGGTTAGTTTCCACGAAAAATGCAGAAATACGCAGACGAGTGTTGTCTAAGCTGGAATCTGAGCAAGATTTAACCCTCCAGAAACTAGCAGAGGACTGTGAAAGGGCCATTACACTAAAAAGGATTCAAAAAATAGAGAAGAATCCGAGTTGGCATATGTAAGAAAAGTTAGAAAACCATACACACTAACCAAGAACTTTACAAAGAAAAGCAATCGAAATGGAACGGGATATTACAATCCTAATAACCATAAATATAGGACAGAATATAACAAGCCTCTTCCTAGATATAACTGTAAGAGATGTGCAGAAAAGGACTGGGAATCAGATTGTCCTTATAAGAAGAAAAAATGCTACAATTGTAAGAAGGTGGGACACAAAAGCGATTGCTGCAGATATAAAGATTACACCACAAAGAGAGTACAGCAAACAAAATCAAATACAAAATTAGACAAAGATCGGCGAAAATACGTAAAAGTGGAAATATTTAAAACACCAATAAAGTTACAACTCGACTCCGGCTCCGATATTTCTATTATAAACCTGAATACATGGAAAAAGTTGGGTAAAAAACCAACCATGATGAAAACGAGTAAATCAGCCCGGACGGTAACTGGTGGTGGTATAAAATTTGAAGAAGTTGTCCTTCCGATAAAATTAAAAGGGATTACGAAGAAATTAAAAATATTCGTACTGAAAAATAGTGAAAATCTGTTGTGAATAGATTTAATTGAGAAATTTGGACTATCGGATAAGCCAATCAATACATTCTGTAAAAAAATAGAATGTTCTTCTCCAACAACAGTAAATATAAAAGACGATTTAAAAGAATTATTTCCTGAAGCATTCACGACTAACTTAGGTCGCTGTAATAAATTCAAGGCCTCGTTTGAACTTAAAGAAAACGCCAGCACAATTTTTAGAAAAAAGCGAAACGTTCCGTTCGCTGGGTTGGAAAAGATTAATAAAGAATTAGATAGATTGGAACAGACAGCAATTCTATCAAAAATAGAACACAGCGAGTGGGCAGCCCCCACCGTATACGTAAAGAAAAAGAATGACGAAGTTAGAGTGTGCGCAGATTTTTCGACCGGGGTCAACTCCCTATTAAAAGATCACCATTACTCTCTACCAAGCCCAGAGGAAATATTCACGAAGTTAAATGGTGGTAATATCTTCTCCAAGATAGACTTGAGCGATGCATATTTGCAAATACTGGTCAGGGAAAATTGCTCAAAAATACTATGCATCAATACGCATAAGGGATTATTCAAATACAACCGATTGCCCTTTGGCATCAAAGTAGCGCCTGCCATTTTTCAGCAAGCGATGGACACCATGCTAAGTGGTATTGAGTGCGCATGTGCATACCTGGACGACATTGTTGTCAGGAGCAAATCCCTACAAGAACATAAGGAACATTTGAAACAAGTATTTACTCAGATACAAGAATTAGGCTTTAAAGTAAAAGGAAGTAAATGTGACTTTTGTATGAGCGAGATTAGGTATCTTGGACACATAATACACAAACATGGACGACGTCAAGACCCAGACAGATCTGCGGCAATAAAAAATATGCCAGCACCTGATAACGTAACAACCTTGCAGAGTTTCTTGGGACTCGCAAATTATTATCAATCTTTTATTGAAGGAATGCATAACTTGCGAGCCCCCTTAAATAATCTGCTTAAAAAGGATAAACCTTGGAACTGGACGCAAGAATGTCAAACCGCTTTTGACAAAATAAAGAGCGCACTAACATCCGAATTATTCTTAACGCATTTTGACACAAAATTAAAAATAGTCGTCGCTAGTGACGCTAGTTCCTACGGCTTAGGAGCATGCATTCAACATATTATGCCGGATGGGTCTAGAAAACCAATAGCGCACGCTTCGAGAACGCTGATACCAGCCGAGAGGGCATATTCACAAATCGAAAAAGAAACATTGAGCATAATCTTTTCCGTGACTAAATTTCACCGATATTTATATGGTAGAAAATTCTTACTTGAAACCGACCATAAACCATTAGTCACGATCTATGGATCAAAAAAAGGATTGCCGGTATACACCGCAAATAGATTGCTGCGCTGGGGTACAATCTTACTTAATTACGATTTCCAGCTACAACATCTAGCATCAAAAAAGATTTGCCATGCGGATGGACTGTCAAGACATATACCACAGAAACACAATCTGGAAGAATCAGTCATTGCAGCAATTCGGACAAATGTTGAAGTAAAAAATATGGTAGCAAACATCATTAAGGAACTACCCGTAACTTTGTCGGACATTAAAAGGGAAGCCGAGAAAGACGAATACATAAAGGACATAAAAGAGAAAATTATAACGGACACAAAGGTGCAGGAAGTTTTCTCCATATGTAACGATGTGTTACTGTACAGTGAGAGAGTGGTAATACCCAAAACATTGCAGAATAGGATGTTAAGAGATTTCCATACGAGACATCCGGGGATAAATCGAATGAAGTCGTTAATGAGAAGCTACGTGTACTGGCGTAACATGGACACTGACATAGCAGCAACAATAAATAAATGTAAAGAATGCCAGTTAGCAGCAAAATCCCCACCTATAGTACACAAACCTTGGCCGAAAACCGACGAACCATGGTCGAGAATCCACATGGACTTCGCTGGTCCAGTAGGAGAAAACTATTATTTAATTGTAGTGGATAGTTACACAAAATGGCCGGAGGTAATGCGTTGCAGGAATCCAACAACGAACAACTCAATAGGGTTCCTACACGAGTTGTTTGCAAGATTCGGTGTACCAGACACACTGGTCACTGACAACGGAACGCAGTTCACATCCGCAGAGTTTAAGGAATTTTGCGACACGTTCCGAGTGAAGCACATCACGACTCCGCCGTATCATCCAAGGTCGAACGGCCTTGCGAAAAGGTTCGTGGACACGCTAAAACGAGCGTTAAAGAAATCCATTGGAACACCAACAGAAAAAGCGTTGCAACAATTCTTGCAAGTTTATAGGATCACACCACATCCTAGTACACCATCAAACATATCACCAGCTGATCTAATGTTTGCCAGAAAGGTCAAATCAGCGTTTGATAAACTGTTGCCAAGACAGGCAATTATCCGAAACACTACACACACGAGAAGAAAGAAATATAACTCGGGAGATCGAGTATATTTTAAGTGCTACAAGAATAACACATCTTACTGGGAATGTGGAGTAGGGGATAAACGCATTGGTGATTGTACATATATGATTAAAGGTCCACAGAGTATACATAAAAGGCACCTAAATCAGATAAAAAAACGTCATATCCAAGATGATGATTATACGACAACAGTCGAAGAGGAGGAAACCATAGATATCATATACGAATCCTTTAATTTGGAACCGCCTCAATATACACCTGAACCCCGAAGATCAGGTAGGAAAAGAAAATTTAATGAACCATTGATGGTAAACCCAAAAAGAAAAAGATATTGAAATCTGTGTGACTTCAAATCTTGGGAGGGGGGTGTTGTGGTGGCAACCACTCATTTGCATATACGAATAACGTTACACTATAAATGGCAAGCCTAGGTTGGCCTTAGTGTGTGTTACCTAAATGCCACCGGAAGTGACGCCGAAGAGCGTACATGTCCTCCCACCAAGACTCTCTGACTCGACACCTTCATTTGTACATACTGTAACTATACCTTTTCTTTAATACACTTATTATTGCATTCTCCTTGTTGTTTGCGTCTTCATTGTATTCCTCACTAATTATTGTTCAACCTTGCAACCACAACATAAACATACACGACTTTGACCAAGAGAAGCAAGAAAAATGAAAAATAAAAGATATAAAATTATCAAAATACGTACTCACAAACCCGCAAACCCACGCATGCGCAAAAACGTCAAACAATAACAAATGTATTCAAGTGAAATAACACTCTTTCAAATCGAAAGACAATTCTTCAAATGGATTTACATATCTGATGAAAGCGGACCACCGCTTGAAACGCGTTATATAAAATTATAAAATCATAAAATAACAAAATAATAAATAAATGAAAAAACATTTTGCAACTGTAGTTAGCCTTACTCCTTTACATATATATATATATATATATATATATATATATATATATATATATATATGTGTGTGTGTGTGTGTGTGTGTGTGTGTGTTTATCTGGGTTGCACTTTTTTTGAAGACACATTTCATTTAAAATAAGATGGCTTGCATGCATATTTTTATTGATCTGAAACCAACGCAATAGACCAGTATATAAAAGCTAATCATTATTTGCATCCGTTCTCGACTTAGACAACTATTCGTAGACAATACAACTATATTAGAATACGAAAATAAAAAACTAAGACTACAAATACAAGAATAATACACATTAAAACCAAAATGCCAGAAATTAATAACATTAATTTCGATGACAGTGAAAACATACTAACATGATTTTAATACTAATACGAATATCCTAGAACCAATCACAAGTTTCCTGACGAAGTCATCAATAGACATTAAAAAATGCACGTGTTTTCCTCTATTCCAAGCCTTCCAAAGGGAACCGAACTTTATACACAATGAGTGCGGCAAATTCAGTTTTCATTTTCAGCTTGAAACTAGAAACTTAATCAAATATTTAGACAGGATAAAGGAAAAAAAATCATTTATTAAACGAAATGTATACATATATAGTACGACAAGAAATCATACGCAAACCATAAAACGTTAAATATTAAAAATTATTTTTGTATTTTTTATATACTTGTGTCTATATATTATATATAAGATGTTTAACTTTCATGTAAAATGAAAGAGTATTTCTATTGTTGTAATTTGTGAAAACCCATGTCATTTATTTTACAGTTCATATTTATTCTATATACCCACGAAAATGTTTACCTCGGTGTCGAACGAAAATAGAAATAGCCACAGTGTAGAAGGATATATCTTTCACTGACTGATTATGGAATAAGTTACTTCTGCCTGGCGGGGATATGTGTTCGATATGTTACCTATTCTCTCCTCAGTCATTGAAATCAAATCTTTGTAGACTGCGGCAATTTGCATTATTTTGTAAATTTTGAAAATATAATAAACGTGAATGGATTTCCGCCACATTAAGATTCTACGTAGTGTCTAACCATTGTCCTCGTGGGGAGCACAATAATGTTGATAGATCTAAATTGCGAAATAGCATAAACACAGATTTTAGAAGCCTTATATACAATAATAGAAATTCCCACATGTCGAATGATTTCTCATTCATTGGCTGAATATTTTTGCTGCCGTCGTGGAATAGTAAGTACATTTGATAGTTAAAATGTGAGAGATCTTAGAAGAAAAATACACTTGTACCCAATAATATCTAGACATGTAATTACGAAATATTATTTTGTTTCCTGTTACTTACCTTGTAATAATCACGGGTGCTTAGTGGAAGCGTATCCCTGCTCCATTCTTTTAAATCAATACGGTTGCGAGAGTGGGAGGTTTTCGGCTGGCAACCGTTAACATTCAATCAGGTTTTTTCTTTTAAATTGAGTCTTAAACGGATTGATTTTACTTGTATGAATGAAACCCGAAGAAAAGATGTAAGTACTAACTGGTAATGTATATTTGATTAAATTAAGTCAAAGTTATGAACATATCAGAACGTTGCGCGATATAATAATCGTTGTTTACCTATAGCTGATTGGCTGGTTTGCAAATTCTGAAATCGGTGTGTACGTTATTTGTTCTTTGCGAAATAATATGTCGACTACGAACGCCGGTGATTTTGGTGTGTGGGAAGACTTAATACTAAGCGGGAATATAATTTGTCTACCCTCTCTTTGGTTTACTTACTTGGGAGAGACTTCCAGAGTGACTAGAAAAATGTGTTTTTGGTTTAGGTTTCAAAAATAATATTACATTTCTGTAAACACAGTCAAAGGTAGTAGTCGAATAAAGTGATGTGTTTCGATGTGTTTAATGCATTAGTTTTTTGTCTACCATAACTAATTTTCTAGGGGAAAAACTTACTTTATTATATATATATACATATATATATATATATATATATATATATATATAGAGAGAGAGAGAGAGAGAGAGAGAGAGATCAAAGAATATAAATAACTTACTTCACTGTGTAATACAATAAGAATATAACAAAGTTGACATTGAAAACCAAAAACAAATCAAATAAACAGAAATACAAAGGAAAATATTGCACCTTTCACTGCACTGATTCTCCTTTCTTTTCAATAACTTTTAATATTCTGTGGCAACTAATAAGTTACTTGTAGCATTCTTTATTCTTGCCAGAATCATACTTGCTGTTAAACTGTCTACCATTGGAATAAATATATCTATTCAGAGTACGTCACAAGTTTTCATTGGATTTAGGTCACAGCAATTGGGTGGCCAGTCAATGTACAAATCCATTACAAATTTATTTACTTTTTTTTATTTATTTATTATATAGTTCACCCCTTACAAGACGGGCCGCCACTGTAGACGTAAGGGGCTACTGAGAAAAAAGGTGAATGTTTTTTGGGGAGTACAAACTAAATTGGGAGCTGCGCAGCGAGATGTATGTTTGCAATAGTTTTAAATTTATGCATGTCAATACCGTCATGGAAAACAGGGAGCAGTGAGCGAGTTCTAGAGTCCAGCAGCATGAAGAATATAGCTTTTAGAGTAAGAAAGCTATTCGGTATCTGGGCACCTCCACAGTGAATGGATGGAATTTGGCAGATTGTCGGGTTGGTCCAGTGAATTTACGTCGTGCGTGTACCAAAGGAGCAGGCTCATCAGAGCACAACCAATTGAAGTACTTGTAAAACAGACAGAATGAATCTACATTGCGGCGATGGAAAAGGGGCTAGAGCTTGGTGGATAGTGAGGAACCTTGTCTAAGAGGGAGAGACTAGTAAGTGATGCCACATCCCAGATGTGGTAACTCTACGTCATGCATGGGCGGATGGTGGCTTTGTAAGGATATATAATAATGTCAGTTGTGAGATGTTTACAGGCACGATAGACGAAGCCCACCTTCTTTGCAGTATCCCTGTCAATTTCTTCAATATATTTATTCCAATTCATGTTATCTGTTAAAGTTAGGCCGGGGATACGTACAATGGCGGGTTTTGTTGTAAGTGTAAATAGTAAGTTTTAACATGTTTCGGAGTTTGATTTTATTTCAAGAATTTATATGGCTCATCAAGATTGAGCTGATTTAATTTTTTGATTCTAACGTATATTATTTAAAGGGGTTATTGGATCAAGTTGGCTTTTTTTTTATTTCTTTCTTTATTCTAAATGATGTTATTGTTATTTTAATGTAAAATATCATTGTGTTTTTATATAACCGCTGGATAGTTGCGTTGTAATACTATAACTTATCATAGGCTATGTTTAGTCTTGAGAGACAATGGGCACCCATGTACGGGTGGCGTTTAATTGTGAATCAAAGGTTGCACAATACTTAGCACACCTTTCCTTATTCGCACTGCTGAATTCAGTGGCAAGGGGAATGAAGGACGACTGGAAACAATGCAGATATACGCGGAGAGCACATACATCGCCTCGTTTTCCCAAATGGTCACCCATTTAGTATTAATTGGGCTAGACGTTGCTTAACTACAAGAACAATGGTCGACTATTCGCGTGTCTCTTCCTGGTATAAAATCGTAATGCACTCGTCCTTCGCCATGAGTACTGTTTTTATATCGTCATCATGACATGTTTGAAACTCGATTGATTTTCTATTTACTATATTAATAAGTTCGATCAAGTCTGGCACAAGTTACTCTTCTCCAGCGAGTAGGGATAGAGTACGTTAGGAAAACCACTTTGGGACATTTTTTTTTATCAAAGTGAAAACATGTAAATCTCCTATCTCAATACTTCATTCATCCCGGAGGTTTAGCACAAGTATATATAACTGCATTTGTATTGGATTATATAAGACCTTAACACCCCGGTTCGTGTAATCTTCGCATCGATCGCTTTTAAAAAGAAATATCGCTAGATCTGATGTGTGTTAAGATGTTTTCCTCATAATATCTTGATGTATGGTTGGAGATTATTCATGGGGGATGGATTCTAACATTACTTTGCAACAACAGGTTTCAAGCATTATTTAAACCATTTTGACTACTATTCTCATTTTGGGTGTTTAGCTTACCAATGCAGGTTTATCTTGTCGAAGTCGTGAATGTTTATGCCGAACTCGGTTATCTATACGGATTTTCGAAATAGCCGATTTACATCCCACCTGAGAATCGTAGTACCAATTATCCCATAATAAAAAATCATCAGTCCTTATTTTTTAAATTCAGAAACAAGTTTAAAGTAATCAATATATTGTCTCTTTAATGGCATAATCGGCATTAAACAATGCGTAAATTTGTGATATGCCTTTAATTATGAAAATATACACATCATTATACTAGAGTTTATAGAGTTGTTTTGTTTGGCCATTCTCAAAACAAACGAGATAACCATTACGTGGTTGGCTTTAAGTCCTTGCCTCTCGCTGTCAGATGAAATTGTTTGGATTTACATACGCAAATAGAGATAGGCGTTTCTGTATGAAATTGTATTCTTTTATTTATATGTTTCTGTTTAGTGAACTCATTGTCAATCATTATTAAATACTGATCTACCGTATTTAGTAATGGCTACAGACAGTTTCAACGATAGACTGGAAACTTATTTGAAGATGACAGATATCCGTTGCTAAATTGAATGTTTGTTGCTAAGAATTAATAACAATGAAAACAACAAATACTCTGATATTTAGTCATGTGCTGGTTATTTAAAAATAATCGCTATTTTGATAGTAGTATATGTATATATATATATGAATACTGCACATATAATACATTTCATAATGTATTATTTGCGACGATTATTAATTCAAATTTCACCAAAATAGTATAAGGTAGATGTAAATTGTTTTTAGTATATAATATATATATATATATATATATATATATATATATATATATATCTTAAGGCCAACCATACACCAGAAATGTGGTACAAACATAACATTTTTAGAGGCTACAGAAAGTCTGATAGTGTGCTAAAATATAATTCCCGAACATCCCGAAATGCTCAAATGTCATAATTGAGTTGATTACTTGTCAAGTGACCCTTCTCCAGCGAGAAGGGATAAAGTACGTTAGGAAAACCACTTTGGGACATTTTTTTTATCAAAGTGAAAACATGTAAATCTCCTATCTCAATACTTCATTCATCCCGGAAAACAGTCCTTCAAATCCTTACCTAATCTTTTTTTCCATTGAGAAAAATCAGCAAGCCAACTTTATATAGGACTAAGAAAATTGCAAAAATTTAACCGGGTAGAAATCAAATTCGAATACATAAATGGAAATCTTTGAACTAAAAGTATTTGTGATGAAAATTTCGGTTAATTTATTAGGCACGGACTACATGGAGAGGTTTCAACTGTGGCATTTACCGATCAATTATTTTTGCCAGAATGTATGAATTAAAGATTCCGCGGATACATTTAAAAAGGAATTGAAAGATAACATTACAAAACGTTTTTTCTAGTAGGCTTGGCAGATTCAATAAAATAATTGATAACTTTGAGTTGAAACCGCCTATACAGAAAACTATCAAAAACAACAAAATATTTCGTTCACATGTTCAAACATGAACTTAGAATTGGATCGGATCGAGAAAAAGGGAGTGACAATAATCAATTGGCTTCATCGACAGTATGCGTAAAGAAAAATGAGCGGTTCGTTGATACTTTTAAATGCGTGTCAGAATAAGCGAGGAGTACTCATACGGTAAAAGCTTTACAGGATTGTCTTCAAATGTATAGAACTACCCCTAAGGATTACGTTCTATTTTGCAGGTCGCCAGCGGTAGCTAGATTCGCAAGAAATATTAAAAGGAGTTTCGATGAACTGTGAACGAATCATCAAAAACAGGAACGAAAAATAAATGTAAAAAAAGGCGTCTGCAAATTGGAGAAAATGTTTTTTTCTGAAGATTTATGAAACATAAGTAATTTTGAGAAATCGGATTTTTAGATAGAATAATTGGAAATATGATCTATGTGAGAGACATTTACACCACATCGGGAACATATATTCAGATATTGTAAGAAAACAACATAACAGAAGAATTAATGAACGTCGTGTTTGACACGACCGAATCCCCAGGCCCACAAGTAATTTCTCAAATGTGAACGTCGACACCAAGAGCAACAGATATTGACTCCTTACGGAGAAAAGGCTTAAAATGGAAGAGTTGTAAGATGATCAGATTAACCTATTTCATGAATAAATTGACTGATCTAAACACAATAAATTCAGTGACAACTAAGAATCAAAACAACGAATTGGTGCAGTTATGGCCCATAGCTCATGACGCGTACCCCTGTAACATACTTCTGTTGATACACTTTTCTTAATTATACCACATTGTCTGTCTCTATTATAACCGACCTGAAAGGCCACGACAGTTTACAGTTTATCGTTATTAATCTTTCTCTAAGAAATTTAAATAAGAAAATATTATGCTATACCGTGAAGTAAAGTATCGGCCTATTTCGCATAATTGTTAGTGTTCGTTAATGGGCCAAGTAACCTTGATTGAAATCCCTGATTGAGTCATACCAAAGACCCAGAAATAATGATTGATAGTATTCAATGAAACAAAATAGCTTATGAAAAAAGGCAGGAGTGGTGATATATCTAAATTAAAGAAGCAAGACATAATTATTAAAAAAAGTACGATAAAAATTCGAAGTATGAAAATAAATATAAAAATGATCTGATTCTAACTATTTAAATAATTAACACATGTGAGTTAAGGAATGGGTGTTAATATATCTTATTCGTACAATTATTTCAGTAATAAGACTGAATATCATCGATTTTAGTCTACTATGTTAATTCTGATCACAGTTTAACAATAATTTACTTTTAGCTTTTTTTTTATTAAAAACTTAGGTATTTCAAGGTTTAAGAACAGATTAAATGTTACACGTTAATTCTGTTGAAACGGAAAGGAAAGGAATGAAGACCAAATGAAAGATAAATATATTGATAGATAAATATGGGGAAGTAGGGATGGGACAAAAGGACAAGGTGAACAAGAATGGTAAGAGAGACAGCGACCTTGGTTACTCTTGTTATATTCATAAACCGTTACCTGTTATTTGAGTTGTTATTTAAACAGCGTATCAATCATTTGTATGTCATTTAATACAGAAAGACAATGCACATTGCTAACTATGTATTGTATACGATTAATTGAGGACAAATGTCTATTTACTCACAGTTAGGAAATTGTAGTCTAAACCCATTAAATAGTAATACATATTTTACAGAAAGATTAAGTTAATATACATATTAAAAAAAAATAATAATATAAAGAAGAAATAGAAGTAGAAGAAGAAGAAGAAGAAGAAGAAGAAGAAGAAGAAGAAGAAGAAGAAGAAAAAGAACAAGGGAAAGATAAAGTAGACAAAAAGGAAAAGTAGAAGTATATATACATTTAGGAAAAGGTGAATAAACGTGATTTAATAAGACGATTAAGACTGACGAGGGTAGCAGATAATAAAACTGGAAAGAAAGAAGAAAACTTAAGAAGAAACAAGAAGAAATAAACCACAATATATCAGAAGGAGACGAACGACCAAGATTATACAACTACACATCTCAAAAGTACAAACACAATTCAACAAAAGTAATGTCAGGTAACTCAAATAACATGACGAAATTCTTCAGGAAAGTTACGAAGTAACGAAACAGAAACTGGAGTTAATGAATAAACCTTCAAGCCGATCGTAAGAAAATGGAGGGATGGAAAGCAAAGGGATTCGACAGGATAAATAGATTCTAGTTGTAAAAGATGACAAGTCTATATAAAATGCTAACACAAAACCGACTAAGATGTATATGTAAAGCGGATAGACAGTAATAATTAATGACTAAGGAGGATCAAGATAATTCAAAATTACAGTGATAAAGAAAATACTACCATCAACTCAATGGAACACCTGTCTAACACCTATGTTCTTAACTTTAACAGTGCAGCTATACGATTGGATTTAGCCTCCTTAATATCCATAGGAACCTCGGCTAAAACAGAAATGATGGTGGAAATTAACTAACTACCTGTTATACATCAACCAAAACATCATTGCTTTGCATCAGGTGAAAGACTATCCTGTCACTTTTTACAAAATAGTTGTTGATTACTGGCTTTAGTCTGTAAGGCACCAATGTCTCTTGTATAGGCCAGTCCTTCGTATAATGTTAAGCAGTGCCCCTACTTTCTGGCATGCACAATAAGCATTAGTAGCTTATGAAATCGGACTGATTTCCTAACAAATAATTCACCATCTTCAAGTCAAATATATGTTTCATGTTAATGATGAGAAACTTATCCAGAAGATATCATACCGATTCATACTTGTTGTTCAGTTTAGTAAAATAGGCAAGAGTTACCAAGGCAAACTCCTTGTCGCTGTGCAGCGAGCGATTAATACTGATAATGCACAGTCTCTAATTTTAGGGGTTTGCACTGAGACACTATGAGTTGTGTTGAAGCTGAACGATATATGTACAGTACACCAAGTCATCATCTTAAAAGAAGAAATGGGCCTACTCATGGTGTTTGCTGTAATCTAAAGTAATGTTAGGCCTGTCAGAGGAACGGTTTTGATTCAGTCTTTATGCTAACAGTTCCTTAGTTTATTTTGTCAAGCTGAGATTGCGAAGATATCATGCAATCATATTGACTAAGGGGAACTGGCATCTTATCGTTAATCACTTCAGACTATTGTTTGTGTGTATTGTCCTAACAACTTAAAAAATATATTATCACTAATATTAGCAAATTCTCTAAATAATAAACCCGGAATTCATACAGTGGTACAGACAGAGACCGACGTACTGATTCAATTATACGTTAGTCTGCTGCGTTTTTCTGTTGATGACAGTCACTTCAATAGTAGGAAATCAGCAGTCATTCTCTGGTTTTGTCAGCTTCATTCAAACTGCTTGCAATTCTTCCTCCTCTTGGGCAATGTATTCAGATACTTGGTGCGTGCATGTGTTGGGCCATAACTGTATCTTTTTCATTTAGTTAAACACATAAATATGCATAATATATATGCTTTATAAAACAGTTCACATGCACATACTTCATCTGTTTGAGGATTGACTTAGGCATGACACACTAATGACAGTGTAAAAGTGTGTTTTCTTGTTATGGATAACGATGGTGTATTCGCAGAAAACTGTGTATAGTTCTAATAAAGAAATAAAACACAATAGTGTATACTATAAACTGAGAATACCTGTCAACACGTAAACAAAACAACAAGTACCTTATTTTAGAGAGTAATCTTCCTTGAGCTAAACTAATGTTAGATTTTCGTTAGGCGAACTCCTAAATAAAGTGAAAGAAGACAATTAATTTGTTATCTAGTGGAATAAAATAAATTTGTCACACTTCTACTAAGAACGAATCACGAATAAGATCGAAATAAATATAAGGTATAAAGACCTTTTAAAACATGTAGTGTATAAAGGGGTGCTTCATTTGTTTCTCCATCCGACGCTCAGACATAAGGAATATGGTAATTATGGCGCCACAATTGTCATAACAATAAGGGATGTTCAACAATGATTATATAAGATCTAAAGAGGATTTGAAATAATACAAAACAATTTTAGAACCTATAGTGCAACTTTAAAATTGCTGTAATGGCAGCAAGAATTGCTTCAACAATATTCATATGGTTTACGAAAACGGATTCACAACTATACTACGCTAAAGAATTAACCCTGTAATGCATCTGGCCAGGTAATAATATATATATATATATATATATATATATATATATATATATATATATATATATATATATATATATATATGGGGATGTAGCTTCATTTATTTTGTGAAGATAATATCATATACTTTGAAAAGAATTATCACGCTTAAAATTGTATCTATCGAATTAGAACACAAGTCGAAGATTATCTTCATTGGCTAAAAACAAGTCAGTCTACATACAACTATAAATAATTATCAAAGTTGTTACAAGACGATTGTGAGTTCCATACAACAAAATCCCTTCTATAGTTATGACCTTTATCTAGATCATGTATTCAAACCCCTAGTCGACTCTGATCCCGAGTTGTAATATTTTCTTGTAATATAAATTGTAGAGAACGCGCGGACAACAATCGATTTTTTCTTTCACGCAAACAAATTTTTAATAATTCGTTAGCTTAAAACATCTGGTTATGCAATTGTGAAAGATACACTACCATACTTACTTCACGCGAGAAAAATAGTATGTAAATCATAGTCGAGTTTGAATTTGTTTAACAGTTGTATATCCGTAATCAAAAGTTACATATACATATTTGTGTCCTATGTCAATTATTGATATGTGTTTAAAAATACGTTCGTTTGCAGTAATCGATGTTTGTATTTTATAAGATAAAGCTGTTACTCTCATTGTACTAATTTTAGCGACGGGATAGGAGTGAATAACTTTCCTCAGTAGACATTCATCATCCGTCGACACATAACACCAGAACGATACGATAAACATCTAATTAGTTTTACTTTTACGTATGACACAGTATGTCCACTCAGTTTCAGCAATTACACGGCTGATGAAACTGCTTTGCAAACATTCGTATTCAGTATTGTTGCCACATCTGGGCTGGTGCATCATCCGCTGGTCTCTCCCTCTTAGACAAGATCCAAAAAAGAGTCGCCAACTTGTTAGGTCCTTCACTATCCACCAAGCTCAAGCCTCTGTCCCATCGCCGCAATGTTGTTTCCTTGTGCTTGTTTTACAAGTACTTCAATGGGTTGTGCTCTCTGAGCTTGCTGCTCTGGTACCCTCACGACGTAAATTCACTAGACCAACCCGACAATCTGCCAAATCCTATCTCTACACTGTGAATGGCCCCCAGATGCCGATGAGCTTTCTACTTCAAAAGCTTATTTCCTCGTGCTGCTGGACTCTGGAACTCCTTCCCTACTCCCTGCTTTCCTGACGTTACTGACATGCAGAAATTTAAAACTAATGTAAACAGACAATTTGCTGCGCAGCTTCTAATTAAGGTTGACCCCCCAAAAAACCCTTCACCCTTTTTCTCAGTAGCATTTTACGTCTATATTGGCGGCCTGCCTTGTTTGAGGGTGAACTATGTAAAAAAAAAGATTATATATGACACAAAAATATCTACAATCTTCTTTTCCATATATTATTAAAATATAGATAACTAAATTCCCTTGCACTTATATATACCTGAAACTTACACAAACTTTAGCAAATATTACACACTATTTCTCACTGTCGCTTGTAACACATGAGCGATTCAATTTCTAGCGTTTCTCAGGTAAAGTGTATTGTTTGTATACGGCGAACCACAACTGTAGTGGAATGCATTTACTTTACTAAATACTATAGCATAACATACATGTACACTTACTTTAAACACGTTAGAAATAGTCTCATGTCAGGTTTTAATTACTGGGGGGAAAAGATACATACTCCTCGTAGGAGCAGTTACTTGATTTACGGGAGCACCTTTGCAAAAGCAACTACCAGTACTTACCGGTGGAGCATAGTTGGCGCTTCGCGCGAGACAGTCAATTATACGCAGGTCAGTTTGCTTTAGAACGAAGCCTCCCGTGTTTTAAGCTGAAATTATTCTTTTCTCATGAATACTGTATAGAAAATTTACATTATTCACATTTGATCTTATAAAAATGTAACTTCCTTAGAGTGTTCTGTAAAAACACTATTATTTGAATTAATTCGATTAAAATAAATAACACACAACTATCATCGTCCCTGTATACGTATAGTAATGCGAAAATCTTAGTTTCTTAGTAAAAAGTATTCGAACGGTTCAATCTTTATTTGTATTCATCAATTGACTTTCAAATTTCTTTATTTTAATCTTAATTTAATTTAGACGTTTCTACTTATTCAAATACATATCTGCTATTTATACAACATATTCGCTTACTTTTCTAATTACACATGAATATTCTTAACAATAATACGTTGAAAAATTACTTCATTTACGAATAGTTATATTAATTTAAAATAGTAGTTTTGTTTCAGTCTTTATGTATAATCAGTATTTCCTAAATCCTTTTAAATATATTTTAAACACGCTGGGAATTTTCGTTTTTAGTAAGGCGAAATAATACAATGATACACTACCTTAGTGATCAAATAATGGCAGCGTTTAGTTGTCCAGTATTATTTATAAATTTAAACATAAAAACAATTATAAACAATACTTTAAGATAGTTGAAAGACAGGGTAAACAACTAATATTTGATTTAAAGCTAATAACATGACTTTCCCAGGTTCTTGAATTTTCCCGGACAGCGCTCATGGACATGTACATCTAGTTTGTTTATAAAGTAATGTAACTTTATTATATGAGAATATAGACTATCAACATAAAAACACGTTTGTCGAATATGTTATCATACGGAAAAAATGCCAAAAATATTTTTCTCATTCCGTTCAATAAAATAATTGCTTTTTTTGTGGAGTAAAGTTTAGTCATATATGTGCGTCATGTCGTTAGTTGGAATTGAAGTAAACTTTTCTAACTTAATGATTTCTGAGTCCATCTTGTCAATAATTGCCTAAAAACAGCGTTGACGAGTTTGACATGAAAAACTTCTCTTAATAAAACTTTCTCTTGAGACGAAAACTGGCTCAAAACTAGAAATAATAACATATTTATTGTATATTTTTTTAGACTGACAGATGAGAAAGGAAAAACTCGTAAACACACACGCACACAGACACACACAGTATATATATACATATATATATATATATATATATATATATATATATATATATATATGCAATATACTGTATAAAAAGGAAATGCATACATTAAAATGTACACACACACACATATATATAAATATATATATATGTATATATATTGTGTCAAAATACGGATAACTATTTTATTTTATCAGTGAAAAACAAAATATAAATTGATATATATATATATATATATATATATATATATATATATATATAAGCACACATTATTAAAAATAACAGAGGTGTTTTGCTTTCTTAAACTTCTTTATCTTTTTAATTTTACTTATGATATTTTTGGTGTTAAAATCCAACTAGTTAATATATTTCCATATATATAACGAACATTTTCGATTCCTCTTCGACTCATGTTCAGGTGACAAAAACAAATCAACAAAAAAGCTTGATATGAGTAGGGAATTTTAAAAAGGCAGTCGTGAAGTTAGTTATCTACCAAAAGAACGAAATCATACAGTTTCAGGTAAGACGTTAACAAGTTAAAGGCATCGACGCCAGATTTAGCGTCAGATGATAAATTGTATTGCATCAAAACACTTAAAAAGTTGTAACTATTTACATACGTTATTGTGTTACTAGTAAATCATGGGTCTTGGTGAAGATAGCTTCGATATTCTTTTTTTTTTTAAATAAGTTGCGGGATGTAATTTTTCGTGTTATTAACTAGAATGTATCTTAAATTAGAGGGGGGCACTCATGTTTTTATAGATGTTGGTAAATTGAACAAGAGCTGACAAAATTATATAGTGAGGAGGAGGGATAGGGTTGTTGTGTTTGAACCAATGTTGCTATTAGCTTTATTATCATTATTATTATTGGAATTACATTCTCTCAAAGGATATTTAAACGTATACATAACATTGTTTTTTCTAGTGTGTTATGGTTTGTCGAGAATTTTTTTTTACTATCAGATTCTGGGTTTAAACTTTCTTATAGTAAGTAATTAGTCTAATTTATGTATTATTGTCAATTGGGGGCATGTATCTATAATTATTTTCTAATCTAAAGTTTGATTGCATTTGATTACAATAGTATAGGTTAATATAGTTTCAGTTTTTATGTTTTGTATTATTATTATTATTATTATTATTATTATTATTATTATTATTATTGTTATTATTATTATTATTATCTTTATCATTATTATTATTATTATTATTATTATTATTATTATTATTATTTTTATTATTATTTAAACGGTATTTTTATGTTCTGAATCATTAATTGTATTTTTTCATCAACGATATATATATTAGAGAATTCTTCATTAATAGAGACTTGTTTTATTTTTTAGCTTCAGTGAATAGTGTTTGTTTGTGGAAGGGATTAATTCTGCACGGTTTAGAAAGTGTTTGACAATGGCTATCATAATTTAAGAGATTAGAATTTTAGCTAGTTTGTATTTATAAGTAGTTAAACGTATATATATATATATATATATATATACATATTAATGTAAAGATCTATAATAAATAAGTCACTCTAAATTTGTTAAATATACATAGAGAGGAAGTATATATATATATATATATATATATATATATATATATATATATATATATATAATATATAAAAGTGACTACAACATATTTCATATAAATAATACTTTATTTATTCCAGATGATATTTCGGTATATTATATAACGTTTTCAAATAGGCAAATTGCAAGAAGAAACAGGGTTCTACACAGGCGCGAGAAAAAGAAACCAATGTTAATTGCACCTCTCGTGTGTCTATTTTATCTTGTTTTTATTTCTATTCCTTTTATTCTCTTTTGTCTCCGTATTTATTTTCCATTGTATCTCTGATTGGAAAATATTTTTGATAGGTGTTTTCATATGAAATATGTCATATAGAATGAATTAAGTGTTGTTTAACTAAAAATATTTTCTAATGTCATTTACACCTGATGTCTGTAAAGATACTCCCTGTACACAAAAACACATTTTCGCTATTCGCTTATTTAACTTGATTTACTTATAGTTGTTCTCAACTTGAGAAATTTAATTCGAATAACTTTCGCATTTGGGAATTAACAACCTACGAAGAGTATTCACTAATTAAGTGCGTTCCCGAGAAATAAAAACTACAGTCAAATCTAGAGGTTTCTATGGAAACACAGATATAGAGTTGAATGACATTCTGGTCGATTCAAGATGTATGCACTTTTACCCAAAACTACAACACATATGGATGACAATCCCCTCGATATGAATTGTAAAAATCATTAAAAATATTTCATCTACTCGTCTAGAAAGATGTATTTATATAAAATCTATCAATTCATAAACATCACACCAACTATATGACTGCCGCGAATTGAAACCGGAAATACGCGTATTGTAATCCGATAGTTTTCACCTGCTCCTACATGCCAGTCATTAGTAAAATGTTAACTATTCGCATGTAAAGTATTCTTTTATTTATTCTACGCTAGAAAACGTTGACGTGGAAAGTTCTTCTTATAGTAGTGATATTTCCAGAAGTAAAACGCATATAAGTATATCAAAGTATACGTCATCCACAGACGAATTTATCGATTCTTAATCCGGCTGTACTGCTTAGTCTCCTGCATTCCAGATAACGATTAGGACCCAATGTTTACGATTTGTAAATATATTAAAAAGAGCTTACCTACCGTGTTTCGATCTTCAACATTGTATTTGTCATTAATAGAATCTTCATAAGAATTAACGATACACACAAACGATATACGCCTTATTAGAATATCATTTTAAAACTGTTACATTATTGTTTTATTTTCTCAGCTAGCCGTAGAGGTCTATATACCTAAATACTCATAACATTGTTTTGTGTGTCGACATCTAACCTATAATATTCGAATCCACTTCTGTAAACTATCACATGACCTGCTTTACCAATCATGATTTATTCTTTATCATCCTTCGAGTGGTATAACTAAAAGCCTCTTGGCAGTATATGTATTGAGACTGAATCTGATATAGTGAAAGTCGTTGTTTCAGGACTTAATAGAAAATATCATGACGCATTAATAATATGTAGGGAAAACTTCAAACAAAGAAACGAGAATCTAATGTATTTGATTTTGACAGGAATTTCGGACGAAATTCCTTGTATAATTGTTAAGTAAGTTTTCGAGCTGAACATCACACACCTGAGTAGTTCGCTGCAAATTGTTATTAAACATAATATTCTACAATAGTATTAACAGTTGTATCACCGATGAAACAAAACAACTTAATATTTGAATTATTCAAGTTTACCATATAAATACGAAACATACATCAACAAGAAATTAATATAGAATTGTACTATCTTAACCGAAGATAATATCGTTAATATATATATATATATATATATATATATATATATATATATACATGTATATATATATATGTATGTATATATATATATACATATATATACATATATATATATATATGTATTAAGTAATGTAATAAATAATTTATTTTGTATGATCTTTCATTTTATTTATATTACTAAACGTATACGCGAATATTTATCAATTGGGTATTCGTCATTGTTTTCAATGCCGTTTTCGTATTCACCAATTAAATATTTAATGCCATCTAAATAAAAATGAAGACGGTTTTGATTCGAACACGATTTTGTATGTGTCATTTTACCTGTGTGTCTTCAGTGGATGTTTTGCCTTGACGTGGATTTTTAAAGTCCTAAAGAAGTGAAAATTAGTCGGAGCAAGATCAGGGGAGTATGGTGGATTGGGTCAAACAGGACAGCAAATTTGCTAAATTTTACGGTATCACATTTGCAGCATGTGGTCTTACGTTTTCATGGAGGAGGACGGGCTTTTGCTATTGACGAGTGCCTGGTGTTTAATTTTCTTAGATTTTCGTCCATAAGCTGCAATTGATCAACATAAAACGTAGCATGTAGTGATCGGTTACGGCCGAAAATCTTATGATAGGTAATGCTATGAGTATTATACGAAACGGATAGTAAAATCTTTCTTCCATTGATCTCAGGTTTTGAAGTTTGTTGTGGAGATTTACCTTCATTAACTTACTTTGTTGCGTTGAATATTTTCATTGAAAACATATCTTTATTCACCTGTTATGAAACCATAAAGAAATATCCTATCATGCCCCCAAAAGAGGATGTGTTGCTATGGAAAGACGATCTGCCTAATGTTCGTCACTTGAGTAGATGGAATCTAGACGCCTATTTTTGTTACCTTATCCATATTTTCTAAGTATTGATATATATTTTACTGTAATGTGTCTAGTTCTGCTAATGAGCTAGTGCTTACGGTGGGATTATTCTCCATTGAAGTGTTTAAAATATATGCATTGGCGTCCGATGTGCAGCCAGGCCGATGCTTATCTGCCAAGTTCAAATATTTGGAAGGAATCCATGAAACAAATTTCTTACTTGTCAAATTGTTTTTACATGTTGACTATAGTTTCTACATATATCTCCGTGCTATCTCTGCTAAACCATTCATTTTTAAAAGTCACATACCATCATCTGTCGAATATAGAGCGACAGTCCTGATATGCTACCTACATTTACGCATTACATGAACTCTTCCGCGTTATAAATACCGAGAGCACATCCCTATCTCTGTGAATTACTCCAGTCAAATACTGGCAGTTGAACAGACGTTAAACTATTCGCTTGTTATGCTGTAGTTATACTTTCCCTAATATACAGTGTTTCACTTAATGCCAGGTTCGTGTCTTCTTTTAGGACCCTTACCTGTCAGCAATACTGGCGACGATGAAAATTAAGGGATTTTTATTTGAGAACCGTCAAATAGGTTGAACGTAGAGAAACCAACGGCGACATTACCCGATAACCTCCAAAGTTCTACAATCAGGATATACACAGAACGAAATATCTCGTAATTTCGAGTTTTATAGACAAAGTGATGTCTATCTTTACTTCTTTCTTACGAAGTAACCAAGCCATTTTCTCTCAAAGTAAAAATCAGTGATTTAATTATTTCAATTTAACAAAAAAGTGATACATTATTTGTTTAGTCTCCAAAAGAGAAAACAGTACAACCGCCGAAATCATAAACTTAATTTTTACTGTCGACTAATGTGCTAACCGTAAAAAACTACTGTTTCGGTGGTTTTCTTCGTCGACAAAAATGTTTTATACTTTTTCTCTCTTTTGAATCTAATATTAATTAAGCAGCATGATATTAAATAAACGGCTTTTCAAATCTGTATTCTATAAAGACACATCTAAATATTGAACATTTCAAATCAACTATAGAAGAATTCGTTACATACCAAATGCAATAATAACTACAAGACGAAGAAAGATTTCAAAAACTTCAACTGTAACAACAATAAACACCGTAGAAAGTCAACAAAAAACTAACGAAAACAAATTTCGAAACAACAACAAAAAACTTAGAAAGTAAAAAACTCCACGTCGAAAGACTATGGAACAAAATTAAAAAAATCGAGAAAGACAGTACAACTGTAAGACGTATTTCCATTGACAGTGTCGAATTAGGGTTAAAATACTGACAACGAATATGCTTTTTTCTCAAAATGGTACTTGGAGTGCAATTCACAATTTCACTTATTGAACAGACAAGGGTAAAACATTCGCCTCATATTTCAGAAGGTATGAGGATATATACAAAATAAATTGTAAAACTTTGGAAGACTTTAAAACAGTCTGCCTACTGTCCCGAAAATTAGGGGCTATCTAGCATACCAAATGCGTCGACTATATTTTACTAAGAAAAATCAAAGATTTCACATTTTCTGAAGCTGGTAAACTTTTAACAGAATTATTTAGCCCTAAAATTTCCCTATTCCACAAATAGTAGGATGCATGAACTTATTCAGAACATAAAGCGAAGACTACTCGACTGCCACGTGAATCTTTAATAAACACTGTGATGAGTTCAAGCTAGCTGGACTTAGAGCGGATAACTTTCAATGCTTAATATTCGTGTAAGGACTTGTAACAGCAAAAGCTGCAGAGATAAGACGTAAAGCCCTTAACCAGTTCGAAAGTGAGTCAAATTCAACCTAACACAAAATAGCCGAATACTGCCAGATATTTCTTAGTGTTAAACACGATTTATCATATAGTTAAAAGGCAGGCATTTATCACATAATTAAAGATAGTTAGAAAACACATTTCAACTCTCCTTCACAAATAGTAAAATGAAACCTATTATTTCACGCTCAAAAACAAGATACCTAAATAAAAAAAACAGGAAATATTAACGCTTACTCTCTGATGTTGTTATTTATTATTTTCTATTGGATTATGGATTGCCTATATCTGTTTTAATCTGGTCTTACTTGTAATTAAGTATGGGGCAAGAGTTCAGATTGCATAACGCACAAAGTAAATAAAAGTCGGGTTAAATCTACAAACACAAACAAATAGGACGACGTAAATATGAAAAGGTACGTACAGGTAAGAATCCTGAATACAAATATCAACTTACAACTAGACTTCGACAAAGACGCGTCGATAATAAACCTGTATACATGAAAAGGGCTAGAGGAACAAATTAGCCAGAACGGGTACTATTATTACCAACGTTACTTTAAACGGAACTACGATTAATTGAAAATGTTCTCAGTAAAAACACCAACAATTTATTTTGTACATACTGTATATAGCAGTTCAATCTATGGGAGTAACTAATGAAACACTTTGTGCCAGACTTTTTGACGATCGAGTCAGAAAAACTAAATAATTAATTAGAAAAAAATATTTCCCGGATTTTTTTCTGACGGTATATATTGATGAAATAAGATATATTCAAGATTTGAACTGAACGAAAGCATTATTTCCCATGTAGCCAAAAAGTTGGTAGACACAAAAACTTATGCAGATATAACCAAAAACATCCGAATCAACCATTAACAAACAAAACTACTAAGTATGCGAAAACTACTTTCAGGGAAAAAAACTAAAGAATTATCCCATTTTATCAATGATATGAAAAACTTGGTACTAGAAATAATAAATGTACTTAAGTCAATAATAATATTATTTGATTGAAATAAAAATATTAGAATTTATTCTGGAATTTTAAGAATTAGTTTTGAAATACAGAATTCATTCTTATTTTTTAATATTTGCTCACTAAATAGAAACTTTGAAAATGATTTTTAAATAATTTACTTATGATTTTGGAACATATTTTGAATGTCTTCTAAAATAATTTACAATGTTATTAACTTACTTGAAACCCAGAAATATACATACATTTATTTTTATTATTCTGAAATTTATTTTGAAAATCAGATTTTATTTTAATTTTGATATTTCAGATTTAAATATTCACTATATTTTTATATTAATTTACTTTATTCTGAAAATCACAATTCTTTAATAGAATGTATACTGAAAGCAATACCAAATGACTTATGATATTTGAATTTATTCTGAAATAATTTAAACTTTTAAACACTTATTTGAAATTCGGAAATTGAAATGTATTCTTATTATTTTAAAACTTCTTTTGAAAATTAAAGATTTTATCAATTTATTAATTTTACGAAATTAATTAACATAATTCTTTGTAGCGAATAAAAGGTAATAAATGCAAGATTAGTTTACTAGTGAATGAGATGCTTCTATTATTGTGATGTCATAATGATTATTGGTTAAACTCAATTAGCAATTGTTACTAATGTTTCCATCAATTTAAAGTTAACGTAACGCAAGGTAAAACTAGCAATTGATGCATTGGGGTCTTGTTATTCGTTCCCTTTTTAAGTTATAATAAAGAAACTACACTGTACATTCTCAAACTGCAATACTTTTAAAAAATTGACTTAACTGAAAAATGCGGACGCATGTGTATTAATATTCTTTACTCTGGAGGAGTACAGGACAAGTGAGATTTACTCTTAATATATTGAAGCTAGTAATGAAATCTGAAGAAGTAATTGTACAGTAAAATTAGCAATGTAAAAAGAATAATAAATAATACTGAATTAGGTGATTCATTAAATAAAGTATAATTTGCTTGAATCATTATTTAAAATGTGAAAGATCAACAGTAACGAGTCTACATTTTGATGGGGTCGATTTTGAGAATATTTCCCTTAATTGGTTGTTTGTAAACGTAGAAACGCGTATTTTCATTTCCGCGATAGGTGAAATAGCAAGTTATTGTATAAGGACATCGTCTAGGATGTCTAGTTTATTTTGCAATTAAACGACCTAAAATGTTAAATTGACATATAGCATACGAACATAGCATCACCAAACGTTTGCCTATTCTAATAATTTCCGTAGGAGTAAGTTAATATCACATTTTTTAAAATTTCTGTAGCCTCTCACGTCTTCATAAAGGTTTATTTTCTGTTAATTGAATAAATATTTAATGTTTGGGGAATGTTTCTGCATTAACTACGTATTAAGTATTGTCTTAACCACGATCGATTATAAGGGTACTTTAACAATAGAATATGTATATGGGTATTCACGATTGGCTCAGATGCAGATTAGTTGGTAAATAATTTACGTAAAGGTAAAAGTTTTGTTTCGCACATATTACTTTCTCTTTTTTTTTTCGCAACCTCCAATATTAGGCGTCCCCTTTCAAAGCACGCTATAAACATACGTCCTCATTTGTGATTTCCTGAATGCCATTTTCATCTCTTTCTCTATGGTTTGTTCTATTCTCCTAAGCCTTGGCATTGCCAGTAATCGGCAGTTGTTCGTAGATACCAGAGACGATTGATTGTCAAAAACAGCGGAGTTGGCACTGCACGTTAAACATTTCAACAGACGGCGCCGTTTGACCTGATGTATAGCCGGCCGCGCCATGATTGGGAACAACACAATACCGGAGGGTTCCCCTTGACGCAGTCATCACCTCATACCTCTAGATGAAACTCCCTCAAGAAACGCCCGCCAGAAATAATATAAAAATAATAATAACAATCATAATATTAGCGAATATGAAATAGAAACACTATTTAATATACGTTTAAACAATTTACGAGTTTATCAATAGAAAGATAATTATAAACTTAAAAATGGCTGACGATTGGATATCGACGAAAATGCTATTTGAGACTTACGGCCATATATTCTTGTAAATATATTTGGAGAGATATAAAAGAGGACAGGTTCAGACAATTTTTGCGATTAGACATTGAAAGTATGTTTTAAATGTAAAAATCAGTTATCGACAAACGTACTATTTAAAATTTAAATCTGGCAGACGTACTTACGGACATAGACATTGCAGAGATGTTTAGAGGCATCTAAAATATGAACCGTTCATTTAATCTGCTTTCTTAGCGATAAAAATGCTATTTGGAACTTAGCCATGACAGACTTACAAAAATGCTAATTTTAAACTTAAACTTGACAGACCACCGAAAGTATTGATTCAAACAGTAAATTGGCAACTCAAAAGTAATTGTATTTTGAACTTAAAGTTGCAGATCAAATAAAAGTGCACGTATAAATCCTGTAAGACTGTAGCAAATGCTATTTCAAATTAAGCCTCCAAACAAAGGAAAGTCTTATTTAAAAGTATACTATGACAAAACAAAGATAAGTATATTCCTAACACAAGCGTAACAAATCACCAACACTTTTATTTAAAAATAAGGATAGCCTTATGTAGCAATATTAAATATCGATGTATAAGGAAAATGTTAGTATGGTAATCTTCCATGTAGAATTAAACATAAGGTAGAGTAGATATTTAAGTTTATGATAAGAAGAAGACTACCTTTATTGGCTATGAAGTATTGGCACATAAAGCGAACGAGACAAACGACTAGAGAGAATCGACCCTCTTACGTCTGAATCAGCAAGGAAGGATTTAAGATATGTGCTTGGTTCCATAAGAAGGAATCGGAGTGTGGTGTTGTTTTAGGTGTGTATGTTGCATAGGACCACTCCTGCATGGACTGCGGCAGTACGCGTTTTGTACACTAGTTCCACTACGGACCGTAGCTTTACTCGTTTCCTATACTCGTCCCTGAAAGTGTCGTCGCAGTTCACATTTAATACTCGTCATTTTTAAATCATTATGAATCACATAGTTCATATATTGTTTGCATACCTTAGATTTCTCCCTCGCCGTGTAGAGGGTTCTGTCGTCTAGTGGATGAATTATTTCCTCCTTCCTGCCGTAAACCACGCCGTCCGTTGTCTGCAACAAAAGCCTCATGACACACTCCGAAGACAAACAATCCTCTTCCAATTCCTTTTATTACAAGCGGTGTTATTTATCAGCCTGGGCCATTCACTACGTTGAGAAAGAGCAAACCACTACTTTATCGTAGTTAGTTAATAATTTTTTTCTTAACCATTCATAGAGGGAGAAAAGTATATTTCTCGCTTGTATTTTCTTAGGGAAATATTTCCCTTATCTGTTGTAGGATTACCTGGTAACAATAACGTCTCATCGGTTTGCCTTCAACCCCCAGACTGACGGAACTCACTTCTCACGAAGAACGCAAGGGTCTGTGACGTCACAGAGCCTCTCGCAGGTGCACACTGACCCCTGCTCTCGGATCTCGTTACATGGTGACCGTGTCACGTCCGTTAGCTCTGACTGTGAGAACAGGTCCTATTCTGCACTCGACTGCACCCGCGCTAATTTTCGCAAGTCTGACCAACGATTTCCAACATATACGTCCATTCCCATAGGGCCATTATCCAACATGTATACATATATTCTTAAGAACGAATACAATTCCAAAGAAGTTTTAAAGCCCAACTGTTAATGCGTTCTTTTTTAATAACGTTTGTGAAATTGATTATTTAGAAAAATAACATAGCAGGGGGGGGGGGTAGACGGAAGCTTTGATGATTTATTCAACACATCGAATCATATAAAGAAGTGAACGAAGCGTGGGTATCGAGACCAATGCATCGTGGGAATCAACAACACTTCCATAATGCTAGACTCACAAGCTGATGAATATACTACTCTCAACTTAAACGCCAGAGCCTATTATAATAGATAGCTGGGAAGTATGATGGTGTGAACCTGTTTACACGTACTTAATCGAATGGTCGATAAACAAAAGAAAGAAATGTTAGACATACAGGCGACGTGAAAAAGCACGAATACATACACTAATTAATAGTAAATAGATTTCTGGTTCATAGTGTTACACATTAATTCATTTTGTTTAAAGATAAACAACATATGTAAGAAATACTGTTAGGTTTAGAAAAATGCTACTTCGTTCTTCCAAGTGCAAATGTACTATATAAAAGCAGAAGAATGATGCCTATCTGAAGACGACCTTGTATTGTTATATAGTGGAAGGGCCAAATAGTAGTAGAACTCCATAGGAGAGGATCTTTTGATCTATGTATAGCAGATCATGCATCCCTCTTTTCCTTACGGCATTCTATTTTTTCATCAGGGAGCATTCCACGATTGTTCAGGGATTGGGAGATTTATTCTCTCATTTGTGCCGTTAGCATTATTCACATTGTTTGTATGCTGGTTATTGACATGCTACTTTTTTTAGGATCGTTCCCTTTTTAGCATGTGTTGTATTAACGATGTCCTTCCCTTGGTAATCTACTCTGTTATGTTTGTTTTGTGAAGATAACCTCTCAGTTTTTGCACAAGCCTTTCCAGTAGATTCGTGATTTTTTTAAAACCCGGATGCATGTATTCTATCGTGACCTGGTGTTGTCCAACTGGCCATTTAACTTAAGGTTGTCTAAATCGTTTCTACATTAATGTCTGTTTATTTTCCTTCTTCAATTTCCTTTAGTTCATTTTCCTGTTTTTCACCCGTTTGACATGTTGTTGCGTTTTTAGACTCATTCTATATCTTGTTCCAGAAGTGGTTTGTATCGGTGAGGTCTCATTATTCTGTTGTTCCTTCTCCGTGTACGTTTTTGTAAAACTGTTTGTTTGTTTTAAAAGGTCCTGTTCTGCTGATGCTCTTCCCATTATTATTATTAATAATAATAATAATAATAATAATAATAATAATAATAATAATAATAATAATAATAATAAGAAGAATAATAATAATAATAATAATAATAATAATAATAATAATAATAATAATAATAATAATAATATTTTCGTCATGATTGTTATAACTATAACGTTTTGGTAGTTGTACTGTACTTATTCCCCGGATTCTCTTTTTTATTCAGTATAATTCAGTCAAGTAGAAGTGAACCTTTTTATTTATTCTGCATGAATTGACGGTTGTAATTATGCGTCCGATGCTATACATGTTGTTACTTATGAAATAGTATTCACTTTTTAACAAGGGTTGTCTATTGTTTATGTATATGCATGTGGTAGTGTCTGTGTATATGTGAATATTACTACCACTATGACAATAACATTTTTGTAAGCATTTATAATTATGAAAATCATAATTGTATAATTACGGATGACTGACATCTAATATAAAGTACAGTCAATTTTCCACTTACATCAGTGCTCGATATGTTTATTAACCAAAGCTAAATGTAAAAGTATATTTCGTCATTTAGATAGACTCGTATGTTGGCCTGTTATCGCTTAATTAGAATAACATTTTCGATCGATTTCTTCGCCTTTTATATTTTCATCCGTTCATTATTAGATTTTTAATCTGATTTTTTTTAATGGGAATAGCTCACGACAAGGCATGACACCACTTGATGTAAGGAGCTAACAACAACCAAAAATATAATCGAAAAAATCGGAGATACCTATCGCTTTAGTCTTGAAAACACCAAGGTTATTTGTAGGAGGAAGAGAGTACTACAAGCTTGTAGTTTTTGTTTATAATCTACTAGAATAGGAAGCTGTATTATAATGAAGTATCAACACAGCGAATTGATGGAGCCCACTCGACCAACGATTAATACGAGCTTGAACAAAAAACGCAGGGAATAGATCACACGAATCTGAAGAATACATGTCTATAGTATTTATAGTAAATACTTAGGCAATCAATATCACGGCTGTGACAGAGAATGAGAAAAGGGTGGGGTCACTCAAATTATAGATACGTTGCTGCACCTTATCAAAGTCCCTGAAATGTGGCAGAGATTGCCAGCTCAAATATGACAAATGTAGTCCATACCTGGTCCTATTGCAGATTTGTAAATATATATAATAGCCTCAAGTGTCAGAAAGTGGTGAGGGGATAGAGAGAACGGTCTTTACGAGAAGCAAAAAGACCAATGCATCTAATATATGAACTCCATGAAAAAATGATGAAGGAGAAAGACCGAGAAGATTCAGAGTCGATTTATCCACAAGAGCTGAATAATCTAAGAGAATATCAGGAAGAAAAGGGACACGCTTACGATTTAAAGACACGAACAGATTAAAGGGAAGTTGTCGAACATGTTACAGTCTACCTTCTAAATTTTCAAACTTCATTCATATACACCGATGTCATAATTGTTTTGGACACAATTTTATACGTTCATCGAATAATAGTGTATTGCTTACAATAAATTAAAATTACGCCGCTATTTGTTTAAAATATGTTGTTACATTAAATTTCTACATCAGAAAGAAACAAACTCATTCAATCTTACACTTCAAAATAACAATAACCGGGAATTAATGCGTTGAAGCATTCTGCCGAATCGCACAACTATAGCCAATAATCGGGAAATACGTAGCTTTATTTAATATTGTTTTATCTCAAGTTGCCAAATAACTGTGTTATGACGTGGTTTTAATGTATTTAACAATATTTGCAGGTTTCGCATTATACAAAACATACGAATCGGCGGCCAAAGTCTTGTGTAAGCCTTACTTTTCTATATTGTATTAAGTATTTGCCAATTACGTCATGGGAAATTTGATAACTCAAAAATTATTCATCTGGTCATAATGTTGTTTGGTGCTTAATGGTGGTTCGGAATACTCGGCAGTTTCAATTCTGTAAAAATGTAGATCTTGACAGAACCTTTCAATGCCAAATGTCAAGGTTAATGTATAAGAGGTGGGACATACTTTGGTACAGCGTGGGCCAAGTAGCGAGTCTCTGTGAAAAACAGAACCGAAGTGTTTCCTAAAAGGTTGACCATTCAATTCCTCGTCACATGTATTTGACATTTGATATCTATAATCTAAAATTAAATCGCACTTAAGTTAAACATTGACCAATATTTTGATCAAGTCGGGTGACGATTGGTCAACTTTAGTGAACGACAGACTGTCACATACAAAGAAACAAACAATAGTATGAACTCGACCGAAAACATTACCTCCTTGGCGAAAGAGAATAATAAAACAAACGTTAATTCTATCCGACATATTGCTTCCATAGCGTGTGATATTTTTTTCTACGTGCGTCGGTTATGGTGAGTTAAGACAAGTTTACTTGCAGCCAAGACATTTGTTATGATAACAATTCGCCAATCATTTCAAATCAATAACATAACGATAAATATTTAAAAGTTAAATTTATCAAATACTATATATATATTTATTTATAACACTGAGCGATACATAATAAGGCTGGGTATCCCTTCCCATCTTTCATCATCATTATTTTTTATATAAATTAAATATTTATGAGATAAAAAATGTACTTTACGATTTTGCTTTTATCATAACGTTTTCCTTAAAACCGTCTTCCTTAATATATCCGTCACTTATAATTTATATAGTTACAGAATTACAGAACAAAATAACAGCAGCTATGATTTTAGTGATTTCTACATTTCAGTCTGCTCTTCATCTCTTAAGAAACACATCTATAGAGAGATTTGAAGAAATTGTAATTATCGTGTTTAGATTCACTTCCACATTAACCCACGTTCGCCAGAGATGTGTTTATAGGACACATAGTATTATATTACCGTTATTCATTCCTATTTAAGTCTTTTATTTTTATGTTAGGTACTCTACATCTTCAAACTAAATAAGGTACGCTTCTTTTTCATACATGTTTCAAATCACTGAAACGTTCATGACTACTAAAATATTTTATTATCCCTTCAGGATTACCGATGTAACAGATTAGCAGAATTATATTGAAGAAAAATTAAGCGGTTCTATAAGTAAAAGGTTTCCTGTTCATGAATGTTACTTTACATTATTCTTACATAAACAGTCATACTATTTTATCTGTATGCACTTACTTATAGGTTATATCATAATTTTAAATTCATATGAATTATGTGCATGGATAGAAAATCCCATCTAACACCGGCTACATTACACTACACATTAAATGTTCCCCTTCAAATCAATAATTTCAAAGGGGGTACCAATGTCTAGGTTAAAACACTACTTTACTTCATATATATATATATATATATATATATATATATATATATATATATATATATATATAATATGTGATAAAATAATAGTATCGTAAGCTAAGCTGATAATGAACGCACTAAAACTATATAATACGCCAAAATATCATCGGAACGTATACACTATTTTTGAATGATATTTAAATATTTAAGCTTCGAACATCATAATGGAAATGTATATATAAATTCACTATGAAATAAAATGACAAATATTAGTATGATTGTTATATATCTCTACCATATATGTATGTTTAGAAAGTAAAATCAAAGAAAAATAATGGTTATATCATGCATTATGCTCTAATATAGCTGACATAATGATAAACAGAGTTACGTCAAATGTTGAAAAAACAGTTTAAAGGCTAGAACTGACCGACACCTGAACTATAATAACATTTCATTTTTATGACTGAAATTTTCGCAACTGCAAAAATAATCAATCAACGACCTAGTTTTGGCATATTTCCTTGATGATTTTCTACTAATCTGTCTCTATTTGTACTTCTTACGTATGTATTATAATACTGTAGGCAAACAATCGGCTGTTTCTAATCGGCACACTATTTAACAAAACACAACCTGTTGTCTGCTTGCTTTGTTCCTATGAGAGAAAAAAGTAATGTTTTTAATTTCCTCTATGTGTTTCATTGTACATTAAGACTTTTTATGTTTAGCTGATTGAATTATGTTTGGTTAGTGTTTTGTTTTATTACTTATTTTAAGAGCAGCATAAAACTATTTTCATTGCGCGGCTAGTAATTAGTTGCAAGTTGTCGAACGACTAAATTGGTGAACCTGTTGCTTTGCTTAAACAAATGTAAATTATCGCTCATGGCAATCCTGGTAATTATAGTAATTATAGCCTACCGTGAGCAATTAATATATTAGTCCTAAGCTAATACAAACAAAGTGAATCACACATGTACGACGATTGGAATATTATATTGGTATTAGAATGTATAAAAGTTAAGTGATTAAAAAATGAAAGGAAATACCATATATCAATTACACACATATTAAACTTCGCAGTTTAATTTATTTAACTTAAAATAAGAATGAATCGTAAGTTTATATAGACTTAAATATCGGGTTTTCCAAGTGAAAAACACATGTTATTACCTTTTCGCACTGAAAACTCATTAATAAAGGTGGTTTAAACTGTACTCAGATGGATACATTGAGCGAGGACACAATTACTTTTGTAAACATAATATATCTATCTATAGCTATCTATCTCTCTCTCTCTCTCTCTCTATATATATATATATATATATATATATATATATATATATAAACTCAATATTTGTGTGTATAAGTGTTACACGGAGAGTACTCTAACATTTTAGCTTCTTCTGACTATATTACGAGGCGAAACGGGATATATATATATATATATATATATATATATATATATATATATATATATATATATATATATATACATATAAATTATACTTTGCAAGGTAAACACTCGACTACAGAAAAAGTTGTGTTTCTATCCCCGGTGGGAAACATGAAGCCGATTGTATTGATTTACATTTTAGGATTGGTTTACTTCTTAAAACATTGCCTGGTCTAGTTTACGACCATCAACAATTTTATTTATGATATTTCCATTCATGTGTAGAGGGTTTGCAGCTTTTCATTTCAAATTAGGTGAAAGAAACAAAGGGTGGATCTATGTGCATACAAAACGTGTTTCGTCTCTCAAATAATTCGTGTTTTAGTATTACTATTTTAGATCTATTTTACACTCTAATATATGAGATTTCACAATTTTATTGTAGCACTATAGATGCTTTTAAGATGTTGTTTAGTTGTTTTCACTCTACACTTTGTTTTAGTTAAGTGCCTTGATTAGTTACCCCAGAGTTAACTGTATCTGCAGTTAATGTTCTTCTGCTGTTACGTATTTTATAACCTCCTTAAGCTTTAAAATGTATTGTGCATAGATCAAACATCAGATACAGGGATTGTCTAAATATCTGCATGTTCTAGTCCGTTTCAATATTTTCTATTCAAGTTATGCTGACTGTCAGCTTTCTAAAAGTTCCTAATTATAGTTGTGTACTGGTGTTCTATTCTGTTTATGATTGAATGTTCTTTTGTTGTCGTTGTCTTTGGGGTAAATGGCATGTCGACTATCGTTGGATAATTACCTACTAAAATTGTATATGATTTTTATATGATTTATTTCCAGATTAATTTATATTTGGAAAAGGGTGTATTAACATATAGAACATTCTTTTTTAAATGGCCACCAATTTAGTAATGTCCAGACTCACATTCGCTTAACTTCGATAATCCAACTGGAACCGGTGTGTTAAAATGAGTAGAGCTGTATGTGAGTGTGATTATGTGATGCTAATGTATTCTGGTTTACATCGTTATATATTGTGGATTGATAAAGTATTCTCTTTGCTAAATTTTTATTTATGGATAGGACAATGTTTTCCAATGTTATACTTACATGTTTTCAATAGTTGTAGATGTCTTATTTCTATTTGAGTTGTTACTATGTTAATCAGTGCTTTCATATTATTCTTCTTCTCCTTCTTTTTCTTCTTCTTCTTATTCTTATTATTATTGTTAGTATTATTGTTATTATTATAACCATTGTTATTACTGTCATATTTGTCAATATTTCTTTCAAATTGTATTGTTATTTTACTCTTGCCTAGTATCATTAAATATATTTTATTATTGTGACCTTGTAATATAATTTCTTAATTCCCACAGCCGCTATCAGACCTTTTTAAATAAGTTCTATTAAGAATGTATGCATAAGATCAGGTACTGGAAAAGGTGTATCGATAAAAGTAGTTTTCAGCACATTTTACTGCGAGGATATTTCCCTTTGTTATTCTTATTATCAGTTGTTGTTACTTGTTTCTTATATTTTACTTGAATGTTATAATATAAAGGATTTCGCTAACTGTGTTATAGACGTTACTTAAATTCTCAAATAATTATTCGTTAGTAGAGCTATTTACACTCGTTCATTCCATAAAACTTGGAATATCTTTTGTAATTAATAGGATTGTATTCGATTTTAGTTTCACGTATATATATTTAACGTTTAATTTTAATACGGCTCATAAGTATTCTGTCTAAGTTCAAATGATACTGGAAAAACTTTTTAATATTACGTATGAAAATAATTAGATATTTGGGCCGATTTTTTAACTGCTATATATTCAACATTTAAAATTGTTGACCCTTGAATACGAGACATAAAAACAATTGTCATTCATCATCATAACATGCCGGTTGTCTATCAAGCATACAACATTCTTTCTCAGCCGTATACAACTTTTTCACATCTCTTCTCTTGTCTATACTGCTGCCAGGAATATCACATCTACATTCGAAAATCTTTGAAGCTTTAAAATAATCGATTACTTGCAATTACTCATACATATACACTAAACCGTTGTGGTTGTACCTGACAGAGACTATCGTTTGCAGACTACTTATTAACACAACGACTTTATATTGAAATATTTGAAAGTTTCAATATTTTAAATAATACAACTTTTACCATAACAAGTTCTTGAAATATATATATATAATATTTATAAATAAATATTAAATGATTAATAACCCACAGCGTTTCAAGCTTATTGCTCTCATCAGTGTAGGAAAGTAATAATTTCAGAGGTTCGAAGGCGCTAACCCAGTTCGCACAGTCAGTATAAACTCTGCATGCAGTTGCCCTATTCAAACGGCCGACGGAAACAGTAATATATATATATATATATATATATATATATATATATATATATTTCTTTTTTACCTTTCATTTTACTTCAGTCGGAGTTCTCATAAATCAAGGAGCCCCTCATCGGACTAACACTTTATCTTCATATGAGATACCAATATAGTTGAATATTCCATTAAATTTCTTCTTTACCTGTCAAACATTGACTTTGTAATGAAGTTCAGAACATTATTGTTCTCCCTTACTATTTGACCAGTTTAACATGTTATAGTATATTATTCTAGTGGCATTTTCGTCTTACCCGATTCCGGGACAAAGATCTATCTTTTCTAGTGGAGCACCAATTTTAGTGAGTTTATTATAGGCAATATCACTTAGAGAAGGTGCACCATTTTTCGTATTAGCAAGGGGTAGCCGTACCGAGGGGATCTTATTTGGGCTTCGGATACTATGTTATGGTGAATATTTAGGCAAGGTTACTTGTAGGGGAAAGTATCCTCATGCAGGATTACCCTGTTAAACCCCTGTATCGAGAGACCTACTTACTCAAGGGTTGTATCTCGCAGGCATTAAAGTTCTTTCCGGTGTATGCAGGTATATGTGTGTGTGAAAATATTAATGCGTTGTAGCTACAGTCAATAAAGTAATTGGGTTCACTGAAACCTTTCTCTGGCTGCATCTTTTTGCGTGTTCGGTCAACGTTACCCTGATAAGATCAGGTTCAGAATCTACTTCCGACCCAATATGCAAATGTATGTCTTCTATCGACATACATCCGACTTCTTCTAACCAACTTGATTTGTATAACTACACTTTTAAGTACCAAATTGTGAATAAGCTGCACAGAAAATGAAATAAAGTTCAACCAGTTTACTTATCAAAGTTACAGTATCGTGTTAAATAAAGAATAGTAATTAATGATACGCATTATAAGGAGCCGTAAACCTTTAATTGAAATATGTTAAGACTGGAATAACATGTATGCCATATCAAAACTGCATAAAAGTTTACGATGGCTTCAAAAAACTGTTCGTAGTAAAATTCGCATTAGATCCTTTGTGAAAACGACTTCTACCAAAGTATAACTCGCTATCTTAATAAACATACTATATTCGAAGACAGAAACGCTATTTAAACAATAAATATGCCAGATGATACCATGGACATGACTAATAGATATTGAAATGTTTAATTCATGGGTGTAAATGTTGATAGACATCATATTATTTCGAGTATAATTATTATTTCAATGTTATGAAAAAGACTGTTGGCTTTAAATTAATCACAGTGTTGAATAAGCGTATTACATCGGCAAGTAGATTTTTACTCTCTCAAGACAAAAAAAATACACTGAGTGGCACCTTCTCATGTGTGGAAACAGTACTTCATCTAAGGACGTATTTGATTCTCATACAAGTAGAAGATTACGTCAGGTGTGAGATATTCTTGGATCGGAAGAATGATTCAATTATCTTTTCCACCTACCTTAACAGTGGATTTCATGTAAGTCAGGTCTTGTGAAATGATCATCCCGAGAATCTTATCAATCGTTGTTTAAAGGAGATAGTATTCTGATCACGTTGGAAAACTTCGTCTGTCTACCCAGTATTCTAAAATACTGGAGACCAGTCTTCCGCATATCAGTACTTCCTCAAGGTGAGAGACATTCAATCAATTGGGGCACAGTGAGGATTAGAGCGTTGGTGGTGAAACGAGAGACTTGGTTTTAAACGTATTGAAAGTAATCAGCCAACGTTTTCTCTATTGTACGACGTGCTCCTTGTCAGAATTGAGAATGAGAAAGATATATATAATTAATGATCTTCAAAGTGTTACCATCGATCATTGTGTCATCTGCATACATATGGACGAATTATCCTAGAATGTGATCATTCCAGAATGGATCATTTAGGCACATCAGCGTTGATAGTATTAGCTTCAGATGTATGTCTATCAAAAACTAATTTTATTTACTTATCAAACAGAAAGACTGATAGTTTACAGGTAATTTCAATATAGCTTGTGAAGTAGATATGAGTGTCAAACCCTATCAAATACCTTTAATATGTCGATAGCTATTGCGCTAGAAACAAATTCCCCGTCGATAGATTAACTGATCCTGTATAATATTATCATCACATAAGCTGTAAATCTTGCAGCACTAAATCCATATTGCTTGTCACTGAATAGGAGTGTTTTGCATTCGTGGTTGGCAACTTTTTGATCTGTCACAGATTCAGGGAACTTACTTCTTACGTACAGGAGAGTGATTGGGCTGTACTGATATGCGGAAGACTGATCTCCAGTATTTTAGAATACTGGGTAGACTGCCGAAGTTTTCCAACGTGATCAGAACACTTTCTCCTTTAAACAACGATTGAACAGCTTTGTAAGAATGGGAGTTGTTCCCGTGGTAGCTTATTAAGCACTGTGATTGGAATGGTGTCATTGTCAGTTTCATTGTTGTCATAAAGATTCTTGATAAGTTTGGTAATATCATGATCAGATATATGGATGTTTCAGAATGTGATCAGTCATAGGAGGAACTTCATTGATCACAAAGGGTGGAATTTAATGCAAGGTTCTTTAAAAAAAGTTTGGTTTTATTGGATGCTGAGGAAATACACTCTGTTTAGTGAGTATGGTTGGAATAGAGGTCACACATCTGTTCAAGATTGTTTTAGTTTCAGAACATCTATTTCGTTTAAAGCGATTGAAATAGTGGCGTCTGTAAGCAGTTGTGGCGACATATTCCGGGGTGTACCACGGTTGACAGTTTGGTATTTAGTGGAATTTCTTGGAGGGTATGGAGCTCTTTATACCAACGATTTATCAATCAGTTAAATCGAATAAAATACATTACACATTTTTCGAACATAGAACGCAGGGGAATATCTGATATGAAAGTGCTGAGGTTGTCCTAATTAGTCATCAAGTATCATACATTGTGCGATAAAGATGAGCATTAGGAGTATTGATGAACATTTTTAATCTTAAGTATGACAACTGAGTGATCAGGAAGCCACAACGAAAACAGAAGAGTTGATGAGCATATTTCAGTACAGGTTGTCAGGAATAGATCCATAATAATTGGAAAATGGTCCTCAGTAAGCGATTCCATGTGTCAACAATCGGTGATTAGATGTAAGCAAGAGCGAAATCGTGAAAATACTCCATTTTTCTCATCTTGTTTACGTTGACTAGCTATTAAACACTGTACACATTAACATCTCTACAGACATGCATGTTGTCAGACGGATGAGTAGACAGAATATGGTAAATTAGTATTACTTAAAATTGAGGCTAAATCAAAGTAAACCTATTTTTGTAAGATGCTGTGTATCTTCATAAGCGTTTACCTATTGTGCTCCCCACAATATACACATTTTTAAATGAATATTATGTTGTAAGTAGTGCTCAATATCCTCGATGATCCAAGGGCTAACATTATTTCTCGTATTAGCATCAGCTTGATCAGATTTGATGTTAATTATTTTAATCGAGATTTTACAACCATTCACTATCTGCTAGATCAAGGTTATAGCTGACGTTTATTTTATTGAATAGAAAGTAACACATCCAAAAAAATTTTTAAATGCCGTCATAGTAAATAAATAAAATTTAAAAAATCATGTCGAAGTAACGAAAACAATGTTACTTTAACTTCCGGCGAATTCCGGGGTAAATAGCGGGTATTCTTATAATCAATTCGATTTGTCTAAAGAAGATTATTATCGATCTTTCGAAGATGATGGTGCACTAATCGAATTTTAGTTAATTAATTTAAAATCAAGATACTGTCAAATTTACAAAGATTCAAGTTGTATAAATGATGTAAATTTACAAAATTACAAATGTTCCAACTAAACTGGCATTTTTGTTTACACATTTGTTATTATATATTTATTTTGTAATCACTTTGATGTTTAGTAGATTGGAATGTATTTAGTAACGTGCATGAACTGCATAATAGAAAACGCCACCTTCTATGAAATAGGATCACTCAAGTCAAACTCAATTGGATATATTGTGCTTATTTCATCCTTAATCTGGAAACACTAAAGTTTCCTCAGTTATATCAAGTGTGATTATATGTCTTTAGGGTTGGCTTGTGTAATACTAAGGCACATGCAAATGTGAGTTCAGGTATAAACAAAATTAGAAATCAGTTTTTTTTTATCGAATAGTGGTCACAAGACGCGTTAAATAAATAAACAAGTTGTTCAACTGGTCAACATACCGTGATAAAACATCGTGAAGTAGGCAAAGTACGGTAGTTTAATTGAACCCAGATACAGTGCCTAAAATACGGATGAAACTTTATATATATATATATATATATATATGCATATATATATATATATATATATATATATATATATAGGTCTTCATAAGAATGAGCTGTTTTAATATGTTTAGTGTTTACAATCAAGACCTATACAAGACTAGGCAAATGTTAACTAGCCTATGACACATCTTCTTTATAGATCCGTTGAGGTACACGCAAAACTGGAGTTTTCTCCCTCTTACACAGGGCCCAAAAAAGAGTCGCTAATATAATAGGTCCCTCACTATCTTCTAAAATTCGGCCCCTGCCCCATCGCCGAAATGTTGCATCCATGTGCTTGGTTTACAAGTACTTACATGGAATGTGCTCCGATGAAACAAGACAATCAGTTAAATCCCATCCATTCACTGAGACTGCTTCAAGATGGCAGATGGATTTCTACTCTTATAGTCTTCTTCGAGATTCCAGCAATTCAATCTCCCTCCTTTCTCCTTGTTTTCCTTGTCTGGGGTGAACTCAAGTTAAATAGAAAAAGTCTATATCCAACAGTTAAACATACGTTTTAGTTTTATTTATCTACTGTTCTCTTGTATTTGTTATCCGTTGTAGTATTCTCTCTTTCGTATTATTATTTGTCTGCCTCTTTTCATAACTAAATACTTATTATCAGATCGCACGTCTAATAATAAAAATAAAAAAGAAATTAATATTGTTTCCTGATTACATCTAGAGATTTATGATTATTTCAGGTAAAGAATCATCGACATATAAGATATTTTCTATTTACATATGTCTTTCTTTGGCTTCCTTGAATTAGTCTACCTGGATAAGTTGTATGTTTGGTATATCATATTGATTTCATAGCAATAAAGACAAATCAGTAGAATCTGGAGTTGATAGAAGACAGAAAGAAAGTCATAAATTATTTTATTTCAGCAACTCCAATTATATATATTATATGTTAGAGGCCAAAATCATATTTACAACAAATCGTGTAAAAAATTGAATACACATCACATATATATCAATCTAGTAGTAGAATATGATTATATAGTATTCACATAAACAGAACCAGATGTGGACATTTACAAAGTAAATATTGTGTTGAAATTGTGAAAAAACATCACTGAATAAATAATTGCACGTTCACTTTGTAAGAGTTACAACACGAAATAACAAGCCACCTTGTGAACACATTGAATCACTTTAAATCTCTGAACAATGTTCTACTAGCTTCGAGAAAACATATTCGAAGGTTTACTCAAAATAGTATTTCGTCAAAATTATTTACACGTTTAGGACTGTTGTCTGTATCTTGGTTGGAGAAAGATGATAAACCAATATCACAAATAGAGTTCTAAACATCGTAATAATGCAAATATAAATAGAGGTAAAGGAAATATAATGGAATAAATTATCCAATTTAATACCGATATTCAGGTTTTACACATTAGTAGAATGTATATATTCTACTAAAACTCCAACTGAATTAATTAAATCCTATTTCATACACATATGTTTTCCAGACATTATATATATATATATATATATATGGGAAGAGAAGGATGAAGGTAATCCGACGTGATGGGAAAATGAAAAAGGAAAACCAAAAACATCCATTTTTTAGTTTTCCTTTTTCATTTTCCCATATATATATATATATATATATATATATATATATATATATATATATATATATATATATATATATATATATATATATATACATATATAAATGAATAAATATATATATATATATATATATATATATATATATATATACATATATAAATGAATAAATGTGAAATATATCTTTCATTTACCTGAACGATACTCATATAAAAACACTTTTGCTGTACCTAATTAAAATATACATCGTATGTACGGTATATAAACTCACAGGACACTTCACTAAACATACGGAAGGTGATAAATCATCTGCATATCTATTTTTAAACATTGTCCAATAAATTCATATCCAGTACGATTCACTTATACTTTGATTCTGCTATTTTATTATATATACGAAAATAATTTCTTCATATTAATATCTTAATTATTACCAGTATTGCTATTAATTTAAGCGATGTACTGTATGTATAAAATTCAAAATCATAACTTCCGGTTCATTTTATTTCGGTTACGTTTTCGCAAGCGTATACTTACACATAGCGAGACACTTCGATACCTTTGGAATAATTACTTTTAAAAATAAAGTTTGCATTAAACCAAATAATAAACAAATGGTGTCTGTAATAATTAAATACATGTGTTTATTTTTGTTTTTTAAATAATTGTGTTGTTGTTGTTGTTGTTTCCATTTACTTTCTGTCCACGAGAACAGAGTTAATAGGGATTTTTAAAATGTTTATGCTGAAACAAAATTAAAGTCCTCGACTTTGAATGTTGTAAATCAAGTTTTTTGTTCTTTTATCTTTAAAAAAATCAAATTTGATTATGTGTATGCAGAGAACATTTCTTGCACATTGGCATATATCAAATAGCACTGCGACAATCCTTATTTTGTTGTTTTCTTCGGAAATACTAAAATGTCAATTAGGAGGTATTCTTTTAATTTTCTGTGAAGGAAACTACAGTTTCAGCAAATGCTGCCCGGAGGACGGGTAATTTTCGCGAGTATAAATATATATATATATATATATATATATATATATATATATATATATATATATATATATATATATTATATATATATATATATATAAACATACATATATATTTATAAAGTTATACTATCTGCATCTATCATTATTACTGATAAACACTGGTAGTAATGCATATGCGTGAGAACCATTCTAAAGAAAGTTGCTAATATATCATATAGGTAGGAAACTAAGACAGCCATCATTCCATCCATGTCCATACTTGAGATGGTAAGATTATTGAACAAACCTCCAGCGAATTGACGAGACAGTGCTGAATACGTGATAGCACTGGTGTTAACATGCGCGCTTTATCCCCTGGGGTCAGAAACCGTCAAGTTTGATCTAATAACAAAAATGTCTCCTCAATCGCCTTACTCTTTTCGGATGTTGTTTCTGCTGCACTCTAATGATCTTTGTAATAACAAAAACTATTCTGAGCCGTCATCTACAACTAACAAAGCATAGACTTTTCCGCCGGTTCCATGATACGTAAACTAGGTTCTAGAATAAGTAACCACTTTACGAGAAATGAGTAAAATGTTCACAGAATATTAATGAAATGGTTATGTTATTAAATAAGCAGAGTTAAAAATTGTGTTTAACATCTTTATATTAAAAGGCTTCTCTCTCTTCTACTCTCTATCCCCCTCTCTATATCTATATCTAGCCACGTCACGTCAATTACATCGCTTCCTACCTTCTGCACGTTTCCTCCTACTACTCTCTTCCTCTTTTTGTCTCTCTTTGTCTCTCTTTGCTATCTCCTGTTTCTCGTCCTTTGGTAATCCTTTCTTCTTCTCAGTCTCCCATCGTCTTATATCACCCTCTTTCTATTTCCCCTCTCTATAATTGCTTCACAATCTTCTTCCTCTCCTTCACCAATCACGAAATAATGTATCTTCCTTCGATCGGGGACAGAACGAATACTATACTTTAATCCAAGCCAAAAGGACAAGAAAATAGTATTTACGTTCTAGTTTCGCACTAGACAACGCTGAGTAAAAATCGCTCTTGATGACAATTTATTTTTTTGAATAATCAAAATGGGATAAAGATTACTAAAAATGTTTATATCCATTCTAATGCGATGGTAAATAAGAATATATCATTTTTGAGTGTGTCTTGTGTAGTCTCTGATTTTAAGCTAAAAACGATTACAAACAGATCACTGACATTATATGATAGATTAAGGCATAAATAGCATTTCACTTATTTATTTATTTTTACTAAGAATACCGAATTTTGTAAGCTCGAATAAAATGCCCGGTTTACTTTTGCTCAAAAAGATTTTATTAGTACTGTTTTATTCTATGAACGTCTATTTGTCATGTATCAATAATTTAAAATAAGGATTCGGTTTTACGGGTTATGAATGTACACTAAGAAAATACGATAATCGACATGTAAAATTCTTAATACAAAATTAATAAAACGATTGAATAACTTTTTTACTACAGAAAAGTATATTTTATTATGCTATACTGTTTTGTCATTAATTACATATCCGGCAGATAAACAGAGACACTAGATATATAAATATAAGTAATGTATTACGTGGATCAATCACTCATGGTCCTCATATATTTGCCACAATGCCATTTAATATTTCACATATTTACAAGGCAACTTCACTCCAAATTTATGTTAGAAAAAACTGAACTTGCTGTTTATTTTATAATATTTTAAAATATGTTTAGCTTAATTGAACATAGCAGTGTGTACCAAACTATGTACGTAGTTGTCTTATATGATGTTGTAACCTGTACACTTTATTAGAGAAATGCTTGTGAAAATTAAACAATGACAAAGTAATGAACTTTCATTTTTACAAACTCGATATGACGCAGTCCACAATAGTCCACAAAACTCGATACATAAGACACATAGCACACTTAACAAACGTCGACATGCACACATCCTGTTTGAGTTGGGGAAAAAACTGCAATGTGTTATCAGCTCCCCGGAGTTTAATCAAGGCACGTTGTCTTCCTCAATCGACAAAAATCGACAAATTCGCAGCCAATCAAAGTAGATAAAGTAAAAATTAACAGTTTCACCAACAATGGTTTCTGCTCCAATGGACAACATCTGGATGAACGCTGTCCACCAAAGTCGACAAAATTTTACCTGCACTCATCCCATTAAACTTTAAAATGTGCGACATTACGCTTCCCGCCATAGTCGACACAACGACATGGTAGCATCCCACCAGAGTCGATGAGGCAGGTCAATATGTGTGTATTCATTTCTGTAAACTTAACGTTGATTCGTGTGCGCAACGTTTTCACTGGGCTTTAGCATAGATGTTAGGAGGATTAGAAAAGCCGATTTCCAGATCAAAAATTGAGTTATTATTGGTAGTTAATAGCGAAGCGCCCAGTGTGATTTCATGATTTTGGAAATATTTTAACAAAATATCTTAACATTGAAAAAAAAACGTAATCGTACATCTCTACTCTCTATAAAAAGGTGATATTTTCGCGACCAGCGAAAGTGCTAATTACAGGATACTAACATATAATTTCTTCCGATTATTTTGGGGTAAATAGCACAGATGTCTACTATATAATTCCAAAGGTCACGCGTACAAATTCGCATTAATTAATATAAATATAATAAAAGAGAAATTCCTCGCGAGCATTTCTATGTCCCATCAGCAACATCGCTTTTACAGTTTTCTTTCACTAATCTTATCCATATATTTTTTATCTTGTTTCCTTATTTTAATGCTGCATATTTTCTTATATTCAAAGTAAGAATTCTAGGAATTGCCAAATAAACTTCACTTCGCTTAACACGAATAGAATTACATAAGAATAGCGAAAACTAATATATTATGTAATAACAGCTGTTGAGTATAACAACCATATTCTTTTTCTTCTTTCTGTTAATTTGCCTGAGCTGTGTTCGTTTCGACTGTGATATGATGAAGAGTAAAACGAAAGATATGGCGATGATTATCACGTGACTAGGAGGATAAGAAATATGAGACAATAAACGAATAGATGTTTCAATGTCAAGCTACATCAAAGCGTCAATAAAAAGAGCAAATAATATTAACAGCAGATCAGACAACGAAAGATACTGGATTATATCAGGATTGTCTGTTCGTGTTTTAGTGTTTCGGTCATTACCGATTCTAAAACCAATCTACATAATTCCACCGAATCTTAAATAACAATCGTTTATGTAATCGAGGTTTTATAGGGGATGCAACTGCTACTTCTACTACAACTATAACACAAAAACATAGCCACTTATACTACTACTACTAATAATAATACTACTACTAATAATAATAAGACTACGCATGTAAAAAAATTACTATTTCAAATACTATTTGAAATTTACATCATCAAATTCGACAAAGTAGTATTTGTAAATTTGTTTTATTTGGATCAGTTAGGATACTGTTTTCATTCTTGCATGTTATTCCCATAATGATTCGACTGGGATAATCTCCGACCTTCCTCAGGTGCATTTTAGAGAAGTTCGTGAATCCTTATATCAAACTCGGAAATCTGTACGAAATTGAAATCGGAACCTTGCATGTAATCCAGAGGGAGAGGCTCTTTTTCTCGTACCGTCAGCCAGGACTGTGTAATAGTCTTTAGTAACTCGTAATCGTGTTCCTAATATCGCCCATACCGAGGAGTGAACCATCACCCTTGAGACGACTGTAACTTAGAACTGAGCATTCGTAGCAATGTTACCCGTTGCTCCACGGTTCTTTGCTGACAGAACGAGATCAAGCTACTCCTGTTGATTAAAGAAAAGGTCATGTTCCAAATTCGGTACAGATTCCCGACGTCGGCAACACGCACCTTAAGAAGGTCGAAAGTTACATTAGTGGAAATTTTATAAGAATTACAACTTAAACTATAAAAAGATTGATATAACAAAAATCCATGCAATCCGTCGGAAATAAAACACATACTTTTATATGTACTTACTTTTCATACGTAAATGTTTTAGGACTGCACAGTTTTACTTATGTATTTAGCACTGTTGAAATAAATACTGACATTTCATATATACTTATATTATTCAATAATAGTGTATGTATATAAATATTATGTATATATATATATATATATATATATATATATATATATATATATATATATATATATATATATATATAACATGAGTAAATATTTCTAAATCGCTAATTGATGTATTTTTGTAACGAAATAACCCCAGTGGAAGTCACAGGGTGCGTTAAAAGGCCGCTAATTATTTAAGTAACAAAGCAGCTTTGCCGTCGCAATAGTTGTGTTTTACCTTTTTAGTATAATCTGTTTTAATAAATCCAGTATTTTGATTGATTCACAATATATATATATATATATATATATATATATATATATATATATATAATTTATTTAAATTCTTTAAGTTTACACAACATATTGTGTTTAGAGCTGGATAATGTTTATATTAATAAAGTCTAAAATATATACTACAAATGTTCAAAGCTTTTTTTTAAATGATATGTTTATTAACCTAATTGTGTCTGCTTATTTCAACACCTATTCTTTTCTTTATGCGAAATGTGTTTTCAAAATGCTTCTGCTGTAAACGTTTATGTTCAATAAAATTAAACCCAGAAAAAATAAAATAAAATAAAAACCGTAAAACTGAAAACGGTGTTCGTCATTTATATCACATCCTAATCTTTTTTAAAGCAAACCAACGAAAACATGCCGGACTGCATTGTTTCAGAGGCAAATCGCTTAATTCAAAAATAATTATGAATAATAATCAATAAAATTATCATATCTGGTTACTAGGAGTTGTCACATAGGTCTTCATCAGTGATTGCTCACTGATAATTTTCGCGGTATTCTATGGAGTTCGATTACCATTGATTTCTCGCTGGCAGCAACCATTAGTCCACTCTCGGTTTTGGGTGACAATAGGTCTCCCTAAGGTTGCAATACTCTCGGCACTTTCTAGTGACGGTTGGGTTAGTGCTCTTCCTCCTCGTTCTTTCCATCCTCCTTGACCCTTCACGACGATTTTGTGTGAAATCAGCCGAGGCTAATGCCTTTTTAGGGGGTAGTATATAAGATTTATTTTAGATTGACGTCTCTTAAGGTCAAGTGGTGTTCCCTCTATTCCTTTCTTGATGCAACTACAATTTGGTTGATGATATTCATATTTTATGTAGGAGCGTTTCCACATTCAAAGATTTTACTTATTATTATTATTATTATTATTATTATTATTATTATTATTATTATTATTATTATTATTATTATTATTAATGTTATTATTATCATTATTATTATTATCATTATTAATAATAAACACCAAGTCGACAATTTTAAATTAAAAAAATTAAATAATAAAAAAAAAACGGAAGTTGAAAAAAAGGTATTACAGTCAACTTTGAACAAAATGTAGGGTTGAATATTTTTTCGTGACGGCACCGGAGGGCATTGAACTATGGAAATCGTAAACAAAGAGAAAAGAAAAAGATGGTTAGAAAAATGTTCTATATTTGTTTTTTGTGTGTATTCTATTGTTCAAACGACAAATGTAGGAACTTATGAAACAAGATGATATAATTTAATCAGTTGGTGTTTGTAAAATATGTTTGGATTATACAGGACAATACCATCTAAAGCTGAAAAACTGAATAGCGAACAAATAGCGCGATGCAAAAAGCTATCGAACCGAAAAAAGTGTTATGGGGAAAAACAGAAGCGAAATATATATTCGTATAAAAAACATATTCGCCGGGAAAAATGAAATACTGGCTCATCAGAATCAAATATTGATTCAACATTTTTTTTGTAAAAGACCACGTCAGAAAATCCAACAGAGAAACTTTAAATAATTGATATAACATGCAATTTATAAAGCGTTTCGCATGCATCCTCTTCTCCCTCTTTTTCTCTCCCTATGTCTCTCTGTCTCTCTGTCTCTGTCTCTGTCTCTGTCTCTGTCTCTGTCTCTGTCTCTCTCTCTCTCTCTCTCTCTCTCTCTCTCTCTCTCTCTCTCTCTCTCTCTCTATCTATCTATATATATATATATATATAAATATATATATAGAGAGAGATAAATAGATATAAATATATATTGTCTTGTCTGTCTTTCTGTTTATATATATATACAGTCCTGCCTATGTCGTTATTTTTGTTGTTATCGTTAGCGATAAATGACTGTTATACAGCCTCAAATGCTCAGTAAGCAATAAGTACCAGCGGCTGTAGCACATCTATTTATCGCAAATAATGACAAAAATAACCACACACAGACACACACATATATACATATATATACACACACACACACACACATATATATATATATATATATATATATATATATATATATATATATATATATATATATATATATATATATATATATGTAAAGGAGTAAGGCTATCAACATTTTTGTTTTTCAACTTCCATTGATTATTTTGTTATTTTTATCATATTATAATTTCATACCACGCGTTTCAAGCGGTGGTCCGCTATCATCAGATATGTAAATTCATTTCATATATATATATATATATATATATATATATATATATATATATATATATATATATATATATATATATATATATGCGTGTAGATTGAAAAATATTGTTAATTACGTGTCGCCCCCAATTTACACTGAGCACAGTTGTGAGTAGTATTAATACAACCGTTTAAATCATAGCTTCAATCCATGTTACTTCATTAGTTAAACACTGTCTACATCGGCTGCCTACAATATGTTGTATACTCTCACCATTTATGTAGTTGTTCATAATGGCCAATATAATTAATATGTCGGATATTGAGTTATACACATTACTTGTTTGGGGATTTCGAATCCTGCTACCAGCTTGAATAAGTATACCTACACTGAAAGTTATGTTAGGATCGAAACGTATATGTATTTAGATGAAACAAACATGTATAATTATTTGTCGCCCTCAATCTAGACTGGGCACTGTAGTGAGTAGTATTAATACAGCCTTCAAAATCATAGCTGTAATGCATGTTCCTTTATTAGTTAAACTCTCTCTCCAACGGCTGTCTATAATAGGTTAATACCTCTAACCGTTTGTGTAGTTGTTCATGATGGTCGTGAGGGTTTTTTGTTCCGTATTTTTATCCTACAACCGGCTTGAATAATCTTATGTACACTGGCGATTCTGTAATAATTGAACGTATATGTATGTAGATAAAAAAAAATATTCATAATTATTTGTCGAGTTAATGTAGACTGAGTACTGTAGTCAAAACTATAGCTTTAATGAATGTTCTTTCAATAGTATCAATGCGTCCATGTCAGCTACCTACAATAGCTTTTAAACAGTCATTGTTTATGCAGTTGTTCTTAAAAGGTTACACACTGTCTCTGCCGACTCTGTACAATGGGTTTACAACTCACCGTTTAGGCAAGTGATTTAGTAAAAACTATCCTCATGTCAGAGTCTCTGGTAAACCCCTGTACAGGGAGACCACAGCCACCCGAGGGTGGTGTATAGTAGGCATACAAGTCCTCTCTACGTATGTGGGTCTGCGTGTGTATATTAATATATTGCCACTTATTTAAAGTAAACACACTCTGTGAAGACTGCAATGCACGCTTGTGGACATTTAGATCTTACATGTTTTGGCGAATAGTTGACATAAGTGTTCAGTGGTTTCTAGTTCTGCATATCTATACCCTCTTTATGTGTTATACTCGCATTGTATATTTCTGGTATGGGACCTTATGTGGCTCAGTTTCCCTGCTCTCGACAAACAGATACTTCCCCCGAAACCACACACATTATCAAACTGAAATGTGTGTAGGTGGTTTCACACTGACAAAGGCAAGCATGTTTCGAGATGGAGTCCTCTCGTTGCCTTGTCTGAAATATTAAGCATCCGTCATAGACACGCTTTCGAAAAACCGATTGTTCCGGGCGGTCCTCCCCTAGTACTCACGTGCATGCTTAAGGTTTTCGGAGTGCCCTTACGAAATCCCTTAAAATTGTCTCTCTGGCTTGTATCATAGACGTTAACCATAATATGTTTTCCGCATGACAAATGCCATGCCGTCTTTTATTCCAACCAGATACCCCTACCTAAACTATCTGAATAGATATACTGTACACTGAACTCAGCAGCCTAGGTCGTTCTAAAACAGTGATTACCTGCTGTGGATGATTGATAATTGTTGTTAAGTATCATCCTAATTGATGCGAAGACGGTATGTGCCTGATGTCTCGATAGAAAACATTAAGCCATTCTACAGCAGACTTCTTTTTATAGGTTCTTCTCTAGTAACGTTCGTAGATTTTTTTTGTAAACACAAATGTCCATTTTCCATCCTGACGGACAACCATCAACACCAACAAGGTTTGTTACGATACTCTGATGAAGCTAGAGTTATCTAGCGAAATTATTAATAAAAAGTAAAAAGTGAAACCGAAAAAAAATATTCATACCTGTGCTGATTTTTATTAATAAATATCGCATCTAAACATGCTTCCAGGCGTTTAGCCTCATATATTATTCTTAAATTCTTAAAAAGATGATTATAAAAAAATATGAACTGTCCAAATTTAATATATATATATATATATATATATATATATATATATATATATATATATATTAATTCATTGAGAGTCGAACGTTCAAACTCCACGGTCTAACAGTCACAGATACCATTAATTGGAGCTCATACATGGAAGACTTTACCAAGGCTGCTGCTAAGAAAGTGAACTCCCTCTACCGTTCTAGAAAACTCGTCACACCTGACAGTATCCTATTTCGCGACAAAGCTTCCATCCGCCCATGCATACAGTATCGTTGTCATATCTGGGCTGGTTAACCATCAACTTGTCTCTCCCTCTTAGACACGGTCCAAAAAAGAGTTTCTAATCTGATAGGTCCTTCACTATCCACCAAGCCTCATCTTCTGTCCTATCGCCAAAATGTTGCATCCTTGTGCTTGTTTTACAAGTACGTCAATGGACTATGCTCCTATTAATTGCTGCTCAAGTTCCCCCTCGATGTAAATACACCCGACTAACCCGACAACTAGCTTAATCCATTCCATTTACGGGGGAGATCCCCAGATGCCGTAGAACCTGCTACTCTAATAGCTTCTTTTCCCGACCTGCCGGCCTTTGAGAACTCCCTCTCTGCTCAGTTTTTCCGATTGTACAGACATGCAGAAATTTAAAACTAATATGAACAAGAATTTCGCTCAACACCCCCCAATTTAGCATGACTCCTTAAACTTTATGCCAAATTATCAGTAGCCCTATACATCAACAGTGGCACCATGCCTTATTTGGGGTGAACAATTTTTTAAAAAATATTAATGAAGTTAACTTAAAACTTTTATAATTTTTCAAAAGTACTCAATAACGAGTACAGCATTTATTAAATTAAATACACACGGTTACATAGGGTAGAATGTAAAACTATTTATATATATACACACACACACACATATATATATATATATATATATATATATATATATAATTTATATCAATATATACATATATATGATATCTATTAATAATTGATTTTATCTATATATATACTGCTACAAAAACTCGTCCAAACACCATGCGTTTTTGCCAATTTACATAGTTAATTGCTTTTAAACTTCTAATAAATTAACATTAACGAATATACACTCATAACTCGTGTTCTTAAATGTACATATGTATTTAGAATATGTTCATCCATATGATGAATACTTATTAATACAATTAATTAAAGACATTTTTCCAAAAAACGATCGCTCAGATGTTTACAAATAAAGCAATGTAGTTTTCTTATGTATTCTTCCGGAAATGACATCATTGTCACATATGTAAACATCACTCTTCCTTCGATCCGGCTAATTCATAAGTTAGTGTCTACGCTTCGCTACTTTAATGCAAAATTAAAAAAATAAAATACATTTCATCAAATTACATCAAAGAAATATTTTTTTAAACTAATAAATAAATAAAATGTCGTTATTTTCTTACATTTACAAGTGATATTTTTTTTTAATTTACTGTCTCATTTGTACGATTTTTAACGGTGTTTACTTCGGCGCTAGATTAGTGGGTTTAATTGTTAAATGTTTTAAATGTTTAATATGTGTTGGTATTTACTACAGAGGGTTAAAATAAAAATAAGTTGAATTCGGTTAGATCATAAAGATATAGTTGCCATATTTATAAATATTCAGAAAAAGGCTAGCTTACATAAACAAGTAAAAATCAAGCATTTCACCGTGAATAATTTACGTGACTGAGATAAGAATACACCTATAAATATTGCCCAAGACGAGAAGGATTTCTCCTATTATGACCAAAGACAGGTCTGATAGTTTGATCTCAGTCTGAAGCAAAGAATTCCAATAATTCTTAAGTATTATTGGAGACATTCACCTTATGTAGACGCCCCCCCCCCCCAAAAAAAAATGAAATACTATGTTTTTCAGTCGGTTGGAGCTAGCACTTTTTATACTAGCCTGAGACGCCGGAGCCGCCAGAAACGCCAGAGGCGACAAAGTCGTGACGAAAATCAACATTTACGAAAATGCAAATTCCAATTGAGTGATAAGTTTTGCATACAATTTAAACATCAAATGATCCACCATTACAAAACAATTCTAACTTTTTAGGATAATTAACCAATTTTCTTTTTTTGATTTGCGATGAATTCGATGCATTGTTTTTCGGTCGGGCTGGGTTGGTTCTACTTTTTAAAGCTATTATATGTGATGTTATGACTTAAGTTCGTGGTAAAAAAATTAGTAACCTGCTCTAAAAGGTTAGAATGGTCCGGAAAGATGGGGAAGAGCCTCGCAAAAAAATGCGACCGAGAGGGAGCATTTATATTCTAGTTAATGTTATATATATATATATATATATATATATATATATATATATATATATATATATATATATATATATATATATATATATTTATATATATATATTTATATATATGTATTTGTGTGTGGTTGTGTGTGTTTATATATTTTTTGTGATTATTTCTTAATTAGTTGACGTATAGGACTACAGAATGTTTCTAAAACAGTATTTTTCGTCAGCTTTCTTCGACGTTATTCAGTCTAGTGAGAGATATCTGTGTGGGCAGCGAAATAGATTAGACCCAATACATTGGTAAGGCATGAACACGTGTCTGGTGAATACTTATATCACTGATCGCCGATTATCGCTTTTCGCACCAATATGCAAATGATGTATCAGATATCATTTCAAGAGTGCGCTAAAATGACAATCGATATAGATAGAGAACAATATATATATATATATATATATATATATATATATATATATATATATATATATATATATATGTATATATTAATTATTTTTTAATGAAATAAATAATCATGATAATGAAAACTTCTGCATCTTAGGAAGTGAAAGCATTTATATAGTAGTATATTACTAAACACAACAAACTTTACAATCACCAATAAAAACAATTAAATACAAATTTAATAATATTTAGGTGATAAAAATCCTACATATTTCCAGGCATGGCGTCATAGCCGGGAGATAAAACGCCAGACTGTAGACATCAATGGCGAAGATTCTATCCTCGTCTAGGTTAAACATGGTTATGACGGCTGTGAGCCAGAAACAGTATATTACTAAAAGCAATGACCGCTACAATCACCAATAAATACAATTACATAAAAAATGCGCATATATATATATATGTTTTATATATATATATATATATATATATATATATATATATATATATATATTTATATATATATATATATATATATATATATATATTATATGTATATATGAGTGTGTGTATAAAGAAAACAAAGTATTACATTGTTTTACAAGTCATATTTTTAACTAATTAGTCACCGTTTTTCAATACTAAACGCTACTCAAGGATAGAGGTTGAGATATATGGAATTTTACTTTGATGATAGAGAACCCATGAGAAGTTTAGAAAATGATAAAACCAATGAACAATGTTTGATTAATTATGGGGACGGTGTATGACAAATATTTGTTTAAATTCGATTTTAAGACAGCCATGTTGCTGGGAAATAAACTTTGTCCATGTAACTCTTAAACAAGTACAATGAGAGAGAAAGGGAAGTTATGTCCAGTCGTGGAAGGGGGAAGAATGTTTTGTGTTAATGTCTTACACGTATAATCCAATATTTGATCGAGCATCTTCCATGGAAATCAAGATAGAGTAGAGAAAGACACGACACGTTTCTTCTGTGAGAAAGAGGCCGTGGCAAATAGGCATAACTTTACTCACTAGATCGAGGAGTCGATTCAATATTCTGTATGGAAAGTAAGTGTGCTCAAGACTTCACTTGCCAAAGATGGCAGCATTCCTTCATCTTAGGCCTATGTCATTATTAATAAATTAAGCATGTGACTATTTCTACATCACATATGTGAATATTTCGTAATACTTGTATATATTTTTGATGTCATCATATATATTTCAGTTGAAACACTATCTCCCCCTATCTAAACAAGTGTATTTGGTTTCTTCTTGATCGCCTGAGTAAAGAGAATGCAATTTGATCTAAAAAAACATCTTAAATTACAAAAACAAATATAATCATTTATCTTTAATACAAGTTCATAAAGACTGATAGCCCGTTCGTTGATACGCACTCAGCGTTACTTTATATATATATATATATATATATATATATATATATATATATATATATATATATATATGTATATATATATGTATACATATATGTATACATATATGTATACATATATGTATACATATATGTATACATATATGTATATATATATATATATATATATATATATAATTACGTAATGATAAATATTTACGTATTATCGTCATACGTATATGTTTCATCCTTGCGGAATCATCAGGATAGAAAACTATTCAAGCCGGTAGACCGATTCGAACACCGAGACCAACATTGTTTGTTTATAATTCTAAAACGACGCTTTAACCGAGGAGATCAGCATGAATAGTAATACGGAAGTCATGCGAAATAAGCTTGTTTATGTCAGTAAGCGGACCTTTTTCTAAGCACTAGTCAGGAACTGTTCTACATAAAAGAGCGTTGCATTACAGCAAAGGTTTACGGCTGTCCTGTCACGCATTTAATTGATACAACCAAACAGAGTCTACAAATAATATATATATATATATATATATATATATATATATATATATATATATATATATTATAAAATATATAAATACAATATATAATGCTGACTTAAACATGTGATTGTAAGATAACCTGTGTTAGATATTGAGCTCGTAAACAAAAGTCTAGTTAATGAGTATTTGGTAATAACAGAAACGGTATTGCTTAACTCTAGTTGAGAACTGTAAGACTCTGGGAATTATTAGAAACAGATATGACATAACATGGCCCAAAAAGAGCGTGGGTGACAGAAAAGGAACATCCGTTTGGAAAAACACGACTTGTAGACATACAAAAATGAGATAAGCTGATAAAATATAATTTAAGAGTTATTATCAACCTATTTCTGCACCCCCTCCCCCGCTGGTCAGTAATTTGCAACAAAGATGAAGTCGAATAAACCACTTCTGTTATCTGTTTGCAGTGTCTCGAATTAGTCCTTTTGAAAGTAGAAACAAGGAGCTTTGATGTTTCTCTAACAATAACGGCAACTTGGTTTTCTGAATATATGACACAACGATGAAACGTAACACCTATTGATGTCAGTGTCTATATTCACCGAACTTCAACCTATGTATCGTTAATACTAAGAAAATCATTAGTGAAATTTCGTTAAAACAAATACGCTACTTAATATTTGAATGAGAGAGTAACTACGATGAATGCATCTTGGTATTGTTTAATCGGCAGAAAAGATCAACAATTGTTTTCTTTATTAAAAATAATTCTCTTTGAACAAATACCGAATAATATTTATGTTTACTGTTTGCGTATTATGAAACATATTGTAATGATATATTTTTTCATGGTATTATTTTATGTGTATTTCCTTACATTTATTAAATACGTATCCAGTTAAAACATCTCTTAGACTTTCGTAAAGACAGCTGCCTTAATAATGTGCAGCCTACTTTTTTGGTATTATGGTAATCAGTCACACGTTTTTACTTGCATACGAACAGAAAAAAACACATGGACTATAATGTTTTAATAACAATAATAATACTACTAATAATAATATATCAATTAAACTAATGTAAACGGACATTTCGCTGTACAACTCCACACTTAGGATGACACCTAAAACGTACACCCAAGTTCTCACGTTTACAGTGGCGGCCTCCTTTTTGGGGGTTGAAATATGTTAAACAAAAGAAAAAAAAGAGGAATAGTCATCCTCTACCCAACCCTATCTCCCATTTTGACATTGAATAAGTTAACGGGAAACAAAAGAACTGAAACATGTTTAATGGTGAAGACAATACAGATTTGTTCGTACACTTGTCATCATCTCGTCACAATCGTCCCGGGCAATTATTGGCGCGCAAAAAGGTCGAGCTAAAAAGCCTGCAAAGTTAACAATGGTAGAACTTGAAATAATAGGGGAAAAGAGGCATAATAGAAAAAGAAGCGAGTGAAGACTGAGAAAATCAATTTAAATTCTTATCGATGAATCGACCATCAATACGTGAATGAACATCAGTGCGTTTAAGTGAAGTTGGTCAAATGTACATCGACGCGCACCCTGGAATTTAATTGTCCTCTGATATGTCCTCCTACTTAAGATTAGAGTTGCAGGTGAGACTATAGCTTAAGCTTGAGATTCTACTTGTGAATATTTTAAATTTCTCGCTGACAAAAGAAAAGTAACAAACCATTCAATTATTTTAGGATTGTACGTGCTAGATAAGTTCCATGCATAAATTATATGTAAAATCCCCATTTAAAAGCCATTCTAACTATCAGAGCAGTTGACTAAATGTTTATTACTAAACCTAAGTCCGAGTAAAAAAAGGCATAAAGCAACACGTAATCGCATAATAAAGTAAATGTGGGTCCATTTTACATTAAATTATATAAAAACTGATCCCAACGCCAAATTCTAAATGAATATTCTGCCAAAGTTTATAAACCTATTCACATATACTCACCTAAAATAGTAGAACCTTTTTAGACTGGGAGAGACATTTTCGTTTTATTAACTACTGGCATACTTCGTCTGCTCGCTATCGTTACACAATGTAATTCACATTCAGAAAAAGAGTGGCAGTGTTGCTATCTAATTTACATGCGTTTCTATGTAAACACGTATGTAAATCAGATGGTAAAATAATACGTCTGTGTGCATGTATATAAGAAAAATAAATAAATATTCATATAAAAATAGTAAGCATAATATAGAAATAAAGAGGTTTATTATTTTTAATTATTCAAAAATACCATTAGAATAAATTTAAGTAAGTACCGTGCCCCGACCGGTAATATCTGCTTCATATATATATATATATATATATATATATATATATATATATATATATATATATATATATATATATATATATATATATAGTAATGGCATATGGAACGAGAGGATGCTACCTCCGTGGATTTAATAAAGTGTTTCCTGATTCCCGAGTTCGACAGAAAGATTTCCGAGTTCGACAAAATACACCGGAAGAACGTCTGGGGTTACATCGTTTAAAACGTTGTGATGATAAACTAAAATGAGAACAGAAGTCTGAATATACCAAATTCTAAAAATTACTAATCCTCATCTAAAAAAATCCGTAACGTATAAATATATATATATATATATATGTGTATATATATATATATATATGTATACTCACCCCCACCCCCCCACACACACATATATATATATATATATATATATATATATATATGTGTATGCATGTATAGATGTTTGATTTAATTGGGAAAAAACGTTGCTTTACAGCTTACTGCTCTGCTGATATTTCTTATATATATATATATATATATATATATATATATGTATATGATAATGTTAACTGTTTTATTTCGTGGGGTATGTCATCGATCTATTATTTTGCAAAATAAACATTTCATTATTAATTGCCAGTAAGTTCAAAGAATCATAACTGTTTTAATACATATGTTGGTGCAGGAAGTTAGCTACGATGTTAATATTTAATTATCAAGGATATAATATTTGATCTCTATTAAGTATTATTTTATGATTTGATGTGTCAGATAATACTTGTTATTGGCTTCAAGTAAATGCATTTGTTGATGAAAAGTATCTTAAGAACAGTTAGTCTATCATCCTTTTTCAGAAATTGAATTTTTTTTTAGAGATACTCCAAATCTGCATCGACATTGGGTGTCGCGACTGAAGGAAACCAACTTTTTAACTTCAAAAGCATGTAACTCACTTATTACAAATGATGAACAACAAATGCAATGCACTTATTATAAACATGATTTATTCTTTTATGATCATATTTTAGTTTCTATTAACCTTAGAAATTGAAGCAATCTTTTTGTCGATACTTGTATCAGTAAGAATTTAATTTGACATATATATAATTTACATACTCAAGTCGAACGCATGTTATTTTACCGGTAATGTTCGCCCATTATCGTGGGCACTACGACAAAACCACCACCGTAAACTATTTTGCACTAGACTTTCTTTTGGAAATGATTTGTTGGTCATTATTATTTAAACAAAACTTTTTTCATATTATAATAAATATTTCAATTTCTATCCCTGTGGTTTGATTTTCTATATGTCTTACATAAATAAATCGTTTCCCCACTTCATTTTCCGATCGATGTTTTTAATTAAAATTTACACTAACGCTTTTCCGGGTAAAACAATTATTTTCTACTGGCTGTACCTAGAGAAATTGAAAAGAATGCATTGAAATGTCTTAACACTAGACCGAACGCAAATATATCACATCTGAATGATATTCACAATAGTTTAAGTACAACATACTGCATTGGTTTTTTCAAATGACTACATGATAACGCTGATTTAAAAAATCAGGTCCATAGTCCTCTATTTCCCCCTCTCTTGTAGGCAGAAGTTAAACAATGTAAAAAAATGTGTGAAAAGATTGTATCGAACCATAAACTTCTCGGTGTTGGATCCACGTTCGTGACAACTTGTTTACGAGAGTGAGTATTGATTTACTCCTCTCCAGGAGTTAGGCACAGGGCCAGTTTTTATCTTACTCCCACAAGTAAGATGTGCCCCAAGGTCGGGTCGGGAAAGTGGAGTTTAAAAATTGCCTGGGCAGCCTCGTCAGCATTTCCCGGTAGGGGCGCCTCAGGCAGTAAGCAATAAACTTACTCCTCCCCAAAGAGGGGAGGCGCAGCCTGGGAGGGTAGACCTTCTAGAACTGCACAGTACAGACCCATTTACCGGCGTAAATCAAGCCCCGAAGGCCAAGACAATACCAGTCTATGGGGTGCAGTATCCATCGGAACAGATACTACACTTTGACCTTAGCCAAAAGGCCAAGAACTTGAAGCCAGCTAGCCAATAGCAGGCATGCGTGTTATCGTACGATCCGCTTTAAGACGACTAAATAAAGAGTAAAACTGTCAAAAGTTTTGGGTTATTTCTATACCAATAAATCGGTGTCTTTTCCAATTTGGGGATATTATGCGTGTTAAATGTGTTTGAATCAGACAATGTACACTGTATCGAGTTGGTTTAGTATCTTGGCGTATAATTACAGAATTCGGAAGTCGAGTCGTTGAAGAAATTGTAGCCGCTATGTTTAAAGATGAAATACTCTGTTCATGCTGTAGAAACCGGAATGACTATTAATGTATACGTAATAGGGAAAACTAACGTAATACGATTTTTTTTAAATCCGCGTGATTAGCGGGAACGTCCAGTAAATGTGTGCTTTTGTATTATGTAGTTAATTAATAACAGACAAATGCAAAAATAATAACGGATCGTTTTTTTGAAAAGTAGACGCTGTTTATAAATTCCCGGTGACGATGAGGGAGTGTCAGTACTTAAGTTTAGGGAAAAGGGTTTTTGCTGCCACCTAAATGGAGTATGTTTTGAAAAGAGTTGAAGATGGTGAGCAAAAAGTAATATTTAGTGTTATCTGGAGAAAAAAATAACAAATTTACCAAAACACGCTCGAGTGTATAAGCGTAATATAGTGGTAAATTTAGTAGTATGTGATGAAAATGATCATTTTCTTTTTCTTCAAGGAGGTACAGGGGGAAATCGTCTTAACTTTTAAGTTTAGATTATTTTCATACAGTAAATTGAATAGCGCTTTAAAATATTTAACAGCCGTTTTTTAATGTTATTATCTGAGGTTATGTTTAATCAATATATAAATTCGAAAACTTTCTCAAAATAATTATATAATACATATGCACCTCGAAGAGCACGTTTACATGCGAAGTATTATCTCCAAGAAAGCCATATCAGGGTACACGTACATAGCATTGTTCATCCACCAGACGATTATAAAAGTTATTTTGAAAACAAGTGCGTGCCCGTTAAAACTGTGAGTTTAGCGATGAATATGATACTTTCAATAAAAAAGAACATATTTAACCTAAAGCAGGGAAAACTGGAAAGATCTCATTTTTGAATAACTTCAAATATATGAAGTCATACCAAACACACTCGAGGCATTGCTAGATTATGTCACAATCGACACACCCAATCTTCATAAAGCTTTACTGTGTAGTATTAGAAACATTAAGATTTATTGGAGAGAAAATTAATTGTGACAAACATACGGCTTACTAGCCTTGCTAATAACAGACAGAATGAAACTGAGACGAAAGGACGCATCTAATTAAGCATTATACAATCGAAAAAGCTGTAACTAAAGGATAAAAACTAAATATATATAACAAAATGTTAAAATTGGAGAACATTGTTTTTTGTATAGCACATAGAATTTTCGAAATAATCTACTAACACTTAATGCACTTTAATAATTGGGAAATATCACTATGAGTGAGATATAATCAGTCGGTAAGTGTTCATCTGAGTACATATCTTTAGATCCGCCATCGCATGTGTTTAAATCAAAAGATAACGTTTGAAAAAAAGTCACGTGGCATTGCATGCTGTTCAGTCATGAGAAAAATGAACGTCGAAGATTCGCGCCTTGTACTGAATAACTCTAGTTCAATCGACATCAATTTCGATTATTCTATCGTTGTTTTGAATACGTGCAAAACAGAAAAAAGAATATCGCCATTTCATAAGTGTACACAGACGTATTTAATAATGGTTTTATCGAAATCGCACGAAACAAAAACAACAAAAACAATGATGATGATGATAAAAACAACAATGATAATAATTATAATAATAATAATAATAATAATAATAATAATGAAAATGATAATAATAATGTAAATTTAATGGGTAAAGAGACGAAACAGTAAACAATGTAGTACGTGAATGCACCAACCTTGCCCAAGTTTTATAGAAAATCAGACATGATTGCGTTGGATAATAAGTGCACTGTGAACAATGCTAAGCTATACTTAGAATACACGGACAAAATCTACAGCGAGATTGTTAAGGTACAGTGTGAAAGTCTAAAGTCAAGGTAATTGACTTGATTTTCAAAAAGGAAATCTCATTTAGTCGCAGTCGACTGTATTTGTACAACGCATTATATATATATATATATATATATATATATATATAAATTCTTTGTAATATAGTAGGAAGAGAGCCGGATGACTAAGACTTTCCGAGCTTGAAACCGACGGTACGAATGTTGTACTATTTTTTCTGTACCAAAATATATATATATATATATATATATATATATATATATATATATATATATATATATATAACACATTCGGACATCATTAATAAATAAATATGTATATTAATGGTGGTGTATATACTATTCATATTTAATTTACATAATGTATGAAAGTCAATACTATTTTTACTTAGAAGTCAGTTATCGGGCAACATATATGCTGTTTCGTTTTTCTTTCATACGTTCTGCTCCGTCTATAAGTTTTGATAGCTCCCACTAGTATAAATCATTTCTCTTTTTCCCTAACATGCAGTCAGCTATACCCGACTTTTCGGTATCTCAACGTATTACGACTCTCCGATGTAGTTCCAGTTTACTTTTAGCAGAGTTCATGTCTCATTTTTGTCTATTTTTGAAAACTGCATAGAATTCCATACACACAATTTCTATTCATGATGTTTTGAGGCTTAATTCTGAACGAGATGCATTTGGGGGATTGAGTTGCTAGTGAACACTGTCTTTATGTCATATGTATTTCTGGCATCTACAAACGGACGTATACAAAAATGAGTTACATTACTATTGATGAAACGCAAAAGTGTTCAACAAATAATTTTATTCACGATAAGATTAGTAAAGTAATCATGAAACTAATCTGGATCTTTCTACCAAAACACTCTCATAATTATATGGAATTGTCTAATAAAATGTGATTTTTGAAACTTACTACGATTTTCCGAATTACGAAGTGTTTTTTTTTTCAGAAAATTTCAGATTTATTTAATCATTACGTTTAGAAATGAGTAATAGTATAACACCATTTTTATTCTGTAAAACGTCTATAAACATAATGGGAAAAACAAAATAACTCATAAATACTTCCATTAAGGTATTATTGGACTTAATAAAATTGATTGGGTTATAGGAAGCTGTGGAAGACATGTCATCGTATGTGTCCTCATAAAGGATCCGATTGTCTTCTTGGGTAAGGAAACATACGGCAAGGTTATTATCTTTAAAACTTGGCAAGGCACCGTGATATTCCTTAATAATTAAGGAAAATAATGAGTACGCATACATTGAGTCTTAATTCTGTCGATATATCTTTTCGCGTATTCCAAGTAAAAAACAAACACTTTTTAAGCAGAAACAGGTTCCTATTAGAGTGAATTTCGCCTAAGAGTATTGTTTCAAACATTTAGCATTTTGGAAAAATGTACTTCTATCATAAGAAATGAAAATGTATACTTTTTGCAGAAATGCTGTGGCGAAGGTCTGTAGAAAGAAAGGTAAGGTATATTGGTCGAAGGATACTAATCCAACTGTGACATTTGGACGCGGGTTAAGCGAGTATATTTAATACACACGATGTAGAGAACCTCAAAATAACTAGGGCGGCATTAATTAAGCATATTATTTGGATATTAAGGAGTGAAAAATGCGTCAAAGTAAGCATTTGCTGGTCTTGAAATCAGGTTTCCTCTTTTAAAAAGACGACAATCATCAGCATACGGTAAAGCTTACAAAACCATGGTTCAATTCAAATACAATAGCCGTTCTTAAAACTGTTACATCAATCTCCAGATCTTTACAAGATTGAAAATGGGGAGAACACACACCAAGAATTGAAAAAAGGATCATACAAAAGATGCATAACATCACAAACATTATTTAAAAATAATAAACAAATATTATTTAAGAAACAGTCTTTTCTTAAATGTTGCTCTTATCTTTTGTCTAATTGAATCAAATACACTTTTGATTTTCAGATTAAATTCCACACTTATTGTGGGGAAGGTACTGATCTAGAACCCGAATCAAGTATTAGAAATAATTTTGACTAACAGTATCGTCAATAAAACTAGTCTGGTATCTGCCCGGCGTGTAGAGCCCGGATGTGAGGGATAACAAGTTAACGTGGGAACAAGAGTTTTGTGAAGTTGTTCAACAGTAAATAATAAATAAAGGAAGTCAAGTCGAGGGTTGGTTTAACAAGTGTATTAACAAAGTAAGAAATTGACTAGCACTTGGCTAGACAGTTACAAGACTGTGTTTTGTCTTCTCTGTGTCTCTGGTGACTCGCACTATTTATAGTGACAACCGGTGCAGTTTCTCCTGTGTAAGAACGACCGGTGTAACAAAGAGTATCGACCACGTGTGACTAGTGTTATTTTCCTTCAATAAGAACGAGTCTAGCAGAAGTTGTCAGCCGACAGGCCTTCAACGATAAATATTAGTACTGAAAACGGTGATATTCATGTATTTTAATTTATTTTTATTCTTTCACCAACGAGTCATTCACTTTTGCTGCATTTCATTAACACGCTTTGTAACGGATTTAGCTGTTAATATCTGCAATTTCACCTTTAAGAAAAAAGTAATACTTTTTCCAATTGATAGTGTCATTTTTAAGGTGAATTGAATCTTAGAGAGTTATCGGTGGAACTCTTGCTTTTCTGTGGGGTTCGGGGTATTGAAACTGCTGATACTGTTAGAATAAAATAACAACCAATGTGAAACTACCGTTTATCATCAGCCGACCAAAAAAGTTTAAGTAATTTTCCTTTCCCCATTGAAACGAATAACACCCGACACGGTTCTTGGCGTGATAAATTACATCATTGACTCAAAGGTTTTTATAATTATCTACGTAAAATCATATCCGAAGATGATTATAACCTTTAATTAGAAGTGGGATCACTTAAAGCCTGTTTATTGAGACTTGTGTTGTTCATGTTGATACACGCAGATTATAATTGTTTTGACTGGAATCATGCCCCTTTTAAAATTCCAGCAGATCAGCTTTCTCAGGTTAAGTGGTTTTAATTTTCCTTTTTCCTTTTATTTATGTACAATATTCTGCTAACACCCTCCCCCCAAAACAGTCTATTATACGCAACACATCTAATGCTTACAAACCTTATAATCATGTTTTTCTGTTTCTCCACATTCTCCCTTTCTCCCACTCGCTCTCCCCGCATGTATGCTTTTTTATAAAATAGTCAAGTATATTAATAAGGCCAGAATCTAATAAAATCTAAAAGTGTTCTATAGCATATGAGTTTCGCCCAGTAGCGTAGAACATAAACGCTAAGTGTATGCGAATTTCACCTGCCGTGATAGTTTTACTGAAAGTTTAATGTTCATACGAACTATCTTCAGACACCGGAGGGGTCTGATGTATGTCCGTACGTACATGAAACTTTGTGGAACAGTATCACGGCAGGTGATTGTCGCAAACGTTTACATTTATCTAGATGCATATATAAATATTGATAAATAAATACAAATCAGGATGGAAAGTTCGACCCATCGCCCCGAGAAAAAAACAACAACAAAGTGCTCATTTGAATAAGAACATACATTATTTACTATACTAATTAACAAAAAATATGATTCATTTTTAATTACTATCGATACTTTTTCCAGAATAAGATAAATAACAGCCATATTTTAGAGTAGTGTTTTATAATAAATACAACAAAAAGTATACATTTTTATATATATATATATATATATATATATATATGTGTATATATATATATATATATATATATATATATATATATATTTACATATATAGATACTTAGTATCATGAAAAATAAGAAAAATTGAACAATAACATGTTCACAGAAAGTGTGTGATATGAATTAATATCAGTTGTATTTTAAATTTTACACATGACTTGTGTTTTACATACCGATGAAGCTATTACATGAGTATTATTTATAAAATTTGGTTTATCATAAAATACTACGTTCTTAATGTGGGCAGACACTATTGTCTGTAAATAAAGTGTTTTTGAAATAAAAATATTTAAATAATTCCCATCACTCCTTATAATATTAGATATAATATATTAATATCCGTGTGTTTCTCTTCTCCATTCCTTGTCCCTTCCATATCCTTTTTTTCTTTTGTTGTTTTTCTTTTCTTTTTACTCAATTATCTTACTACTCACCTGTCTATCATCTGCGCAACTTCTTCTTCCCTTTCTGTTCCTCTTTTTCGTGTCTTTTTTATTCTATTTCAGACCTGTTTCACTACTTATTGTGTCCTCCTCTTCCTACTCCCTTTCTTTCTTTCTTTTCAAATTTTAATCGTCCGCTTATCTAACGGTTTTTAGGGGGGTTTCTTTGTTGTTTTTAAAATGTTGCCCTGCAGTTTGGACTTTTTATATCTCTTCGTATTTTTTCTCTTTTTTTCTCACTGTACTTCTTTTGAACCCTTTCAGTTTTACTTCTTTGAACAATTTTACTTTGCCTAGAAGCTGGAATTGGCAATAACTATTTTTATGCTGATTTTGAAATGTTGACATTATATCTGCGCCTCCTGGACTTAACTTTTCGTTATTCATTATTCCACGTATATGTACGCATATATATATATATATATATATATATATATATATATATATATATATATACACACACACAAACACACACACACACACACACACATATATATATATATATATATATATATATATATATATATATATATATATATATATATAGGATCAAATATAAACCAAAAGTAATACTTTCAGTAGATGGAACCTATTGTGAAGAGGTTTAGCTCAATATACGAGATAGAGCAATTGAAGAGATAGAAGAAAAAAGAGTGATAAATATGCGGCGAATGTCCAGATTTATTTCACATTTCAATTGTTCAATGCAAGGTGTATTCAGTAATAAACTAGTGTTTATTATTCTTTCCTTAAGCCAAGGCTTTTCAAAGATCGAGATCTTATCATCAGAGGAGAAATACAGATGGATAAGTTGGCTTTCGAAAAAAACCAAAGTTCAAATATTTGAAAAATATGAAAAATGTTATTAAAAAAACGCAGTGAAAAAAGAAAAGTTTCGTAAAAAAGATATGCGGTTTGTCCGGGTGGTAAATTTCCGTTGAGAGGAAGTCCGATGAATTGTAGAACGCGAAAAAATATTTGCAAAAATATTTGCGTAGGAGCAGTGTGCAGAAAAATTGGCTATTATTGAAATACTTCCTGGACCGAAAAAGGCAAATGACATCTCGTTCAAAAAGGTCTAAATCCAAATGAAACAAAAAAGGTTAAAATTTGGGGTTAGATGGAGGGGGGGGGGGGTAAAGCGCGAGGGGTCGAGAGGTTCGAATTTGTTTAGATAGTCGCTGCAAGGGTTGGGAAGAAAGAGAAAGAAAGAAAAAAGAAAAAGGAAGAAAGGGTTGGATAGGGGCAGGAGGTTAAAGCGAAAAGGGGAATTGAGGGTATGGGCAGGCGATATGGTCAAGGTTAAGAGATGGGTTTTTGAGGGTAGGAATTAATCTGAAGCGGTGAGGAATGGTATAGAAAAGTCGTATAAAAATTAATTTAGGGATTGACGAGGTAACCTCGAAGAAAATAGAGTTTGCCGATTCTAAAAATAGAATTCCAATGAGTGAACTTCTAACATTTCAAAGGTAACAAGTAGGCGACTATAGGCAAAGTAGTTGCAGTTACTAGCTAGGGTTTCTAGGAATTTAAAAAGGGTTAAACGGATTAGTTAAAAGCATTGTAAAATAAGTAGAGGTATGTGGGAGAGTGAGTGATTACAAAATTAAAATTTAAAAGAAACAAGAAAAATGTTTATTAAAAAAAATATATATTTTAAAACCAAAATTAAGGGTTAGATGAATAATTAGAAGAGAAATTAAATGACAAAAGAGAAGAAGGAGAAAAGAGAAAATAAATTGAGGGATAGGTTTAGTAGTATTTAAGATCGAGCCTGTACTACTCAGTTATATAAAAAATTTAGGAGAGGGGAACAGTTAAAGCAATAAGAATAGATTGTTTGAAACAATTTGTTACGATTATAAGTACTAAGGGGTGGAATTGGGTTAGTTCAATTTAAAACTTAAGTGCAGTGTCAGTATTATAATCTATAGTTTAAATGGTGAGTGAGCACTAACAGGGCAACAGTTAGCAATTACAATTTTAAATTAGATTTATAAGGGAAGCTTGCAAGAGGCTTCCAAGTAGTTTTAAAATATGATTAGAAAGGGTGGGGGTAAAATTAGTCAAAAATAAGATAAGGTGAGTAAAAGAGAGAAGACCGATAGGAAATGGCTCGCGAGTAGTTAGAGGGATTAGAGTTATTCAAGGCAGGCCAGAGTGTGGAGTCATGCAACTAGCTTGACTCAATCAATTAGTTTTAAAAATGTCTGGTGGGGAGACTATCAAGGTGATAGGGTAGAAATGCTAGTAACAACAGAATTAATATAAGTGTTATGGGCCAGGGTTGGATTGAAATTAAGCAAACTTACATTTAATGCTAGTGTGTTAGAGATCTAATAAGAATTACAAGGGGATGTATATGGACCCAATTGGAGGGGAAATCGAAGATCATAGTTAAAAAGAGGACAAAAAGAATTTACGGGGGAAAAATGTTGTCATTAGGAGGAGGCCAATATAAGGACAATATAGTGGATGCGTGGGAGATAATAAGGAAGTGAGATTTAGAGGCCGTGGAGGAGTTTGTGGCTAGGTTTACGGAGAGAAGGGAAAATAATAAATAATAAATATAAGAAGTTAGGAGTAGAACTGAAGTAAAAAGAATAGTAGGAGATATATTGCAGAGGAGGTGTAAATGTCTAGATATTAGATATGTTAACGATCGGTGGGTAGTAGGAGGAATAATGTTAGTTCAAATAACGATAGGTGTTACGGGTAGATATAGTTATTAGGTGCAATGGGGAGGAGAATAATGTTTGGGGGAAGGTTAATTGGGGAGATTAGGGGCGTTAAGAATAGAAGTTACAAGATTACCCAGGGATATAGTTAAGAGATTTGTCAGATGCTAAACAAAGGGGAGGGGGAGTTATTGGCTGGGAGGAGGAGTGTCAGAGGGAGTAATGAAATTAATGTATATCAATTTTCGCTTGTGCCTGCAATTGTAAATAAGTTCATTTTTAGAGTTAATAACATTTAAGTTCTTGGGTGCAGTAGCTATCATATAAGTTTCCAGGGTACATAGTTGACAGAAGGCAGAACAAGAGTGTATGAGTTAGACTTTTTAATATAGACCAACTTAGGGAGTAGGGGATCCTTTTGATGTTAAAGCTTTTTAATTGTAGGAGTCTTCCCCTTGAATACCTCAGGCGATTTCGAGAAAGAGTCTATCAAGACCAAGTATTAATGTGTATTAATCGGTCCACTAGAGTCTATATGTTGACGTTCCCACGGCAAATTCGTTTTCGGCCAATACTCTGTTTTGATCGGAAGCGTGCTTGACGCCAATTGAGAACCTCGGCATAGTTTTAGAAAACTTTATATTTCGTTGTTCATGGCCAGTTAACATAATATCGCATGAGTGATTTCATCCGGTACATGCAAAGATGACCGGTATGAAATTCTTTCAGCATGACTTTACGTAGAGATTGAGGTATTACAAGTCTATCTGCGTACATTAAAGTGTTGTCACATATTGAGAAAGGTTAACTCTGGGCTCCCTTTTTCTTTCTTTCGTTCGATCTTGTCTGGTTCTGTATTTTGAATATAAAATTATTATTTTCGGCTTCATTTTTATTTGTTCTAATTTTACAGGAAATTATTTGATAGTGTTTAACAACCGCCCTGACGTTTCTTTTTCCTCTTTTAGTTCTACTATAACCGTCTCTTCTAAAATGTCTTCAATTCTGAGGATTAATTGTGACAGTCTATTAAAATCACCATGTATTTTGGATGCGATGTATGTCATCCGAAAAAAGTAATTCAGTAGGGTTACACCTCATCGCTGTAAAAAGTTAGCAGTTTCATTTTTTATCCACGTATAGTTACTAACAGTGTAAGGTCAGTTTGAAGTATAAATGATCTACCATTTAAAAAGCAATGGCCTTTTTTAAGCTCGAACACAATCGATAATGCCTCTTCCTCTATCTGGCTATAATTTTCCCATACAGTAGAATAGTCCTCGAAGCGTTCAGTTTAGTAGTACCATCTTCAAATTAGTGTAGCAGTTCAGCATCTGCTCCGTATTCACTAGCATCAGTCGCAAGGATGATTTATTTCACAGGACTATAATGAGCTAAGGGTAGACCTGAAAGTAGACATTTTTTATTTTCTAGGAAGCCGTCTTGCAATCTTTTGACCATATGCATTTTTGCATTTTCTTTAATAATTCGTTAAGGGATGCTCTTTAATCATACATGTTTAGAATGTAGATCACATAATATTTACCAACCCATGAAACGATTGTAAGTTCTGGAACTTTGTCGGGTGCAGCCATATTCTTAATTGCATCCGTCCTCTGTACTTTCGGTTTCCTGCCTTCACTGTCTCTCACTTTTCCGAGGTATTTTATTCTTTCCATGAAGAATTGACATTTCCCGAGAATTAATTTAAAACCGAATTCTTCTACTCGTTTCAACATTGCTCTGATGTGTTTTTGTGTTCGTGCACCTTCTTACTTTTGACTAAAACATCGTCTAAATAGGCGATAGCAAATTAAAGACTCGCACACATAGTGTCCATAATCTGCTGGAACAAAGTTAGGACGATCTTTAAGCCGAAAGGGAGCATATTTAGTTTGAAAATTCCTTCATGTGTATCCATGCACAAATATTTGAGCATTCCTTGTTCACTTTAACCTGAAAGTATCCGTCAAATCGATCGATTTCGGGAAAAATCCATCCTCCATTTAACTTTGAGAAAATGTCTTCTGGTAAAGGAAGTGGATACTTATGATCCTCCAGGCAATCGTTTAAGCCTGTTGATAAAAAAAGTGCACACTCTTCTTTGTATGCTTTTATTTTTGACGTAGACGGTGGACGACGCCCAATTCACATGGTCTACTGTTGATAAAACTCGTATTTTTGTTGACTTTGGCAGGTCTTTTATGGGTTCTTTTTCGAAGTCCGCGTCGCCAGCTAATATAACTTGGTAAGTAGTTATTAATAAAAAAAGTGTAACTGTCTCTTAACCGTACGGTTTATTCCAACGTATATATCTTGAACAAGCAATAATAACTACAGCTAATCTGTTGGCGCTTACACATAATCTCTATATGAGATACTTAGATTTTCGAATATATCATTAAGTTCTCCTTTATCTGTCAAACATTGAGTAACGAAGTGAATAGCATTGTTTTTCTTCTCACGAATTGACCAGTTAAATATGTTATAGCATATCTTTCTTGTAGTCTCTTGGTCTTACTGGATTACAGGGATCAAATCATTGTGTCTGGTAGATTATCCAGCTAAGTTCTGTAACATCACTAGGAGATGGTGCACCATTCCTCGTATCTGCCAGTGTATAACAGTGTCGAGGGGTGTTTATTTGGGCTTCGAATATTATGTTATTTTTAATATTTGGTCCGTGTTTTCTTGGAGTGGGAATTATCCTCATGTCAAGTTTTCCTGACAAACCCTTGTACAAAGAAACCGAAGACACTCAATGATGGTGTCTTGTTTGTAATTCAAACTCTCTTGTTTGTAATTCAAACTCTCTATATATGTGTACTTGTGTGTGTGCGTAATCTACATTTCTTTCTATACATCGTAAGTCAATTGTGACAAGATAACTTTGCCGTAGTTTTGAAATATTGTTTAATATAAGATGGAAATCGGAAATTATATTGCGTTTCTTAGATTTAATAAATAAAGCAATGAATCTGATTCTCGTGCGTGAAACCAATATATCGATCGTAAAATATGGCATTCAAGATTTAATTGATGAAATTCCTGAAATGGCATAGTGATTATTGTTATATCCCATAGTGTATGTTATGTTTTAAAATAAACAGATCGCTTAATCATAATTATAAAATCGTCGATATATATATATATTTATATATATATATGTATTATATATAATATATATATATATATATATGTGTGTGTGTGTGTGTGTGAAACTAAATGTATGTGTATGTGGGTATGTCATATATATTTATATAGATATATTTTATATATTATATATATATATATATTTTAAATGGTTATAAACATCCGTCCTTAACATCACCTCTACCTCCCTTCCTTTCTCTTCTTCTTTCCTTTCTTTTTCTTTTCCCTCACCCTCCCCTGCCTCGGCGTAGCGTTGAATAAAAAATAAAAATATGAATTATTGTAGAATTAAATTTTTCCAACGGCATTTTTTTTTTTAAATTGGTCACATGACTATTATTTTTCCTTCTTTTCGCTAAGCTCCATCCTTCCTGGATTTAATTCACCGGGTTGTATCACAAAAAAACCTTCTGCCTGATGAGACCTCAGCTCTTGATAGCTGTAGATCGATACCATCGACATGCCAGTGTAGCAGACTTTGTACATGTTTGAATAAAAAACAGTCACATATATATATATATATATATATATATATATATATATATATATATATATATATATATATATATATATATATATATATATATGAATATGTGTCTGTGTGTGAAACTTAATGTATGTATGTATAAGGAAACAATTAGATATTCTATATAAAATCTAAAAGTGTATTTTGTGTAAAAATAATCGGGGCAGATAATGAAAGTGTTCTTAGATCTCAAAGTGGGCTATTGAGCAGATTTCGTCAGGGGGTGATCCAGTTTTTCAGCCATAATTTGGAAAGAAAACACTGTATTTTCAATGTATTACTTCCGCTCAAAATTTTCTTTTAAAATTATTGAACGTGTTTAAACTTCTCGTCGGACTATCGAGGGCAGGAGTAGCAAACACCCGGAAATGATTGTTTAGTACTGCTCTGGAGGTATTTTTTTTATTTCGTTGATTTTAGTAGCGCTCTAAACGGAGGTGATGAATGTAAGATTACAGTTTTTCAGTTTGTAAGTGGTATATAGTAATTTAAAAGTATTCAACAGCCTAGATAGAGCAGGTGTGTTTAAACGCAGCATTGCCCAAAAGAAAGTACTTCTCTATCTTTTGTTAACTTAGTGTTGCTCGGAAGCCATAGCAGTAATGTTATAGTATTATATTTGCTAAGTGGTATAAGTAAATCTAAAGTGTTCAATATGATAGAAAAAGCAGGGATGTTTACTCGGCATTGTCCGGGAGTTATCAATATTTGAGATATGGCAATCTTACATCCAGCATGTGTGTTTACGTGGCGCGTTGCCTGGGAGAAATAGTTTCACTGTATGTTATTATAATATTGTATAGCAGAAAATATATTCTGTGTTGCTCGGTAATTAGTTTTCAATGTGCTAGAAAGAGCAATTATG
>OY744520.1:78659461-78674461 GCA_963556195.1 Sepiola atlantica
GTGGGTGAATAGAAATGTTAAAAAAGATCAGAGTTAAAAATTTTTTAAAACAACAAATAAATCGACGCCTGGCGATTGGCACGTTTGGTTTCACATTGCTTGACTCAGAAATGTCCTTGTACATTTAAATTGAAATGAAAAATCCGTTAAGAATATTCGTTTTCCTAATTAACCATCAATAAACCCCGAGTTGAAATTCTCTGATTAGCACGAAAGATGCCCGACTGATCCGTGCCTGGCATTCATCCTTCATGCATGGACCCCACCATTATTGCTTTTCTTCGTTGTTCGCATGGCAAATTTAATTTCAAAATATTATGAATAGAACACATTGGTTCTTTTGCTAAATGGCCTCATTCTCATCAATCCTATCCACTCTGTCTCTGTCTCTCTCTCTCTCTCTCTCTCTCTCTCTCTTTATCTCTCTTTCTCCATCTCTTTTCTTTCTCCGTCTAATCTCGCTCTTTTTTCTCGTTGTAATCGCTCAAACATACACACATACATAGTCACTCACATTATTTTCCATTCTATTATCTATTTCCGTCTTAGATTTGTTAATCTCTCATGTCAAGTAAAAATTCTAGCGGTTTACGTGTAAACATTTACACAATAATAAGTTTTCAATTATATTAATCCACCACACCATGGTTAACATAGTAACGTCTTTACAATTTTTTTTTAACATAATTCACACGAAACAAGCCAAGCCGCTACTGTAAACGTAAAGGGCTACTGAGAGTTAGAGTGTAGGTTAAGTGCGTAATCCTAAGTTTGAAGCTGTGTAGCTAGATGCCTGTGAACATTAGTTTTAAATCAATACATGTCGGCACAGTCGGGAAAAAAGAAGCAGCGAGGGAGTTCCAGAGGCCGGCAGCACGGGAAAAGTAGCTATTGTAATACAAGGCTATTCGGCATCTGGCGACCTCCACAGTGCATAGTTAGGATTTAGGTGATTGCCAAGTTGGGGCACCAGACCAGCCAGTTCATCGGAGCACAATCTATTGAAGTATTTGTAAAACAAGCACATGGATGCAACATTGCAGCGATGTAACAGGGGCTGGGGTTTAGTAGATAGTAAATGGAGAAGTTAAAAGTGCCAAAATTAGCGCTAAAGCGATTAAAAGTCAATTTAATGATTTACTTAAAAAAACAATAAAAAGGCACTGCGTAAGGGAACAAAAATAAGAATATGGGGAGGGGTAACACAAGGATCCTACCGTTCCCTGACGTATTTTTCATGGAATGTGCTGGTTTATGCGGGTCTGCAAATGCAAGGAAGTGCGCCCTATATATCCAGCACCACATTGGCATTTAAATTGGTATACAATATTACTATAATTTTTATAGGGCACACTATTCTTGCGAAAGGAAGGAAAAGCAGGTCTAGTAGCATACACTAATCGTAAGGCAACAGAGTAGAAACAATGGCTAATGCTATCAACAATCTGTTTCCCTAGTTTAATACTATTTCATCCTATCCACGGTAATTTCAAATAAATGGGACATTTTACAGGCCCAAATATTTTGGAGGATTTAAAGTCAGCGACTTTTTTATTAATGCAATCATTGATAAGATCTTCAGGATAACCATTATCAATGAATTTATCCCTGATCCTATTAAGTTCACAATCTAATCTACTTGGAGAAAAAATCACGAGGGCTTTATGCACCAAAGTGTAAACTAAGCCTACCTATATATATATATATATATATATATATATATATATATATATACTTGTATAAAAACCGTCCGAGAAAATGTAAAATAAATAAATATAGCATTAGTTTTACATATTATGTTTACTTTGGTTTGACTGTTACGGTTTCGCTGACGTCGCCTAAATGATAAAGTTTATATAACAATAAATAATATACTTACGTTACTCACCGGTCGCCTACAATATTTAGCAAGCACATACATACTATTGCCGCTCACACGCGGACCGATCATCTTTACGTATTACTTAGTATAACTATACATTTTATGTAAAGCAATTCTTTTCTCTATTTAATATGTTGTATCTAACTTATTAAAATATGTTTTGGGCAAGCGTGCGCGTTAAGATGAGTGCACCAACTTCATGTTTAAGGCTACAAAACAAGATTCTGTGTTTGTGTTTTTTACTTCGTCGTCGGTAAAATATATTAAAAAATGCATAATGATCGGTTTATTAGTTTAGGAGTTCCTCCTGTACAACGAGATATATATGTTAACATCTACCTAACTTATTATATATATGCAAAATAAATAATGTTCACATTTTAACTCACCCCGTTGTCTAGAATATATATTAAAAAATCATGATGATCGGTTGATTAGTTAAATAGTTCCTCCTGTACAACGAAATATGTATGTTGATGTCTACCTAACTTATTATATATATGCAAAATTAATAACGTTCACATAGTTATACACCCTGTTGCCTAGAATATATATTTACACAATCATAACGATCGGTTTATTAGTTAAGGAGTTCCTCCTATACAACGAAATATGTATGTAGACATCTACCTAACTTATATATATATATATATATATATATATATATATGCAGCATAAATAATGTTTACATAGTTACTCACCCTGTTGCCTAGAGTATATATATTAAAAAAATCATAATGATACATTCATAAGATTAATTAACCATCCGTACATTTAAATGTAGTTTGTTACTAGAGCCACACACAAGAAAGTCTATTGACAATCACACATCAAACAAACTGCGGGGAAGACCGACTGTGTAATACACTACTTTACCCAACAAGTGGTGTAGTAACCCAACTACAAATAACCCATGCAGTTGTGTCACAAGTATGATTTTCCACTCGCTCGGACGATGTCAGCCAACAAGCTAACTCAGCGAGCAAATTGATATAAGATTTTTAATGTGAGATGATATATAATAATTTCCACAATCAGGCGACGCCTCAGTGCACACTTACTATGAAAGACACAGACTTGAATCCCTAGACTCGAGTTTGACCCTCTTTTAGAGTTACTCTGTAGAATACATCTGTATACAGGATTCGAAAACCGAGTCACTTGCATGCGAGGCAAGTACTCTGATACCCGAACCACAATAAGCATGACTATGTCAATATATAAGACTGTTAGTATTTGTTCCTATATATATATATATATATATATATATATATATATATATATATATATATATATATATATATATATATATACATTTGATGAGTACCTACATTCTTCAGCGCTTCTTCTAAGACATAAATCCACAAGCTTATGTAGTTTGGCTTACATGAACACCATTCTCTTTCAAATAGAACAAGTCTTACAATTACACACCGGGTCAAATATTTCAACATTAATCACAACAAACAAAAAAGTAGGCATTTTAATTTTCAAAGCAGATGGAGATCGGTTGGACGCTCTGAACTAATCCAAAACCTTTCCAGCATCATACTCTCCAACACAGAGATGCTGAGATAGAAGGCTTTAGTTGCGGACTACAATTCGCCACTGGAATTTACCTCAAAATAACAACTAACATAGTTGCCCGAAACAAAAAAAAACACAAATACATGGATTTAAAGTAAAGATTTCATTCAAAGAATCATCCCCACTACAACATGGACTCAATTCTCGCTAAAAGACTTTTAAAACATTACACAACCTAGCGAACAACCAGAATATTATCATCTCATCTGCAGACAAAGGCGGTGGCGTTATAATCATAGATATATCGAAATACAAGTAAAAGATGGTCAATCTCTCATATGATCAAGACATTTATGAAGAGACTAATACCACCTTTATATTAAAGAAATAGTCAAATTTAACAAATCATATGAGAAAGTAATAAACAATAATAACACGTAGTTAGCATATATTGATTAGCACCCTACTATTACAACTTTATATGGCCTACCCGAAACCCACAAGAGTAATACACCAATGCGCCTCATAATCTCAGGTATCGACAGTCCTACTCATACTAGGTACGAATAATCTTTCTCACATGAAAAAACTCCAGAGATCTACTTAATAAAATAAAAAATCTTAACTTAACTAATAAAACGATGAAAAGCCTGGACATAGAATAATTATATACTAATGGCACCACTAAACCATGTATTAACTTAATTTAAAAAAAAAACATATACACAAAATAAATATCAGCTTATCCTTTCTAGTTAATAACATAATTTATATCATAAATGTATGCACTAACATGACTTATTTTACTGTCAATAATTTCCTTTATAAGCGGAAATGTTGCCTATTTATGGGGAATCCCCTAAGTGGTGCCTTATTTTGCTTATTTTGGGAATTTCATGAGAGCAGCCCTTTCGAATATAGACTACCTAAAAATGCATCATACTACAGATACATAGACGACACCTTTATTTACGTCCCCCAAAAATCTAAAATAAATAGCATTACTGATGAACTAAATTAAATAGAATAACATCAAATTCCCTTTTGAAAAAGATAACGATAACTCAATATGCTTTTTGGATATTCTATTAATAAACAAAAATGATAATTTATATTATATAGTATAACGCAAACAAACCAATAAGAATGATGATATTCATTTTTTTTCGCACCACAATAATAAAGTAAAATCGGGCATCATAATTAGTTCTTACCTAAGGATGTGTTGCAAAGAGTATCTAAATGAGGAATTAACATATATTGAACGCATCCAGAAAACATTACAGTACTCAATGTATTTTATATAAAACTGAAAAAAAGAAAGGCTCTACTGACCCCCTCAAATCGCAAACAAAACAATTCAACAAACATTATAATTAATAGACATATAGCTTTACCGACTAACTGTAACAACAACCTAATGTACACATAACTTAATAAACTAGAAATTAGTATAACCCAAATTACTTCAGCAAGTATTATAGATTAATCAAAACATCTAGACTCAACACAACTAATGTCAAAGCTGGCATATATTCAATCCCTTGCCTGGATTGTGATCGGGTTCCACATAGGGGAACCTAGACAAGAGCATGTATGAGCACAAAAGAGAAATTAAAACCAACAACACGCTCAACGCCTTATGTGCTCACACTATTGATTGTTATCATCGCTTTTACTTTCATAGCCCAACTTTAATTAAAATAATACATAATAAGTCTACACGTTGTTTAATTGGATGAACCCTTATAGCCTATTTTACAAAACAAATAAAACAAAGTGTCGGCTTCTATTATATCTCCAACCTATCTGAAGCTATTATTAATGAAAATAATATATTTTTAGAAACCTGATGAATCTCTGGTTTTAAATTATTTTTCGTTTTGGATCCCAGTTCTTCTCTTTAAAACCTCCTTTCCTTTCTCCAATAATATCTCCATACACATTTAACAAATATATATATATATATATATATATATATATATATATATAACGTACACATATCTATGCATATATATTTTTATGTATATGTATGTGTATTTATCTGTGCTCATCTACATATTTGCATATTATTCCTCTCTACATACATTCAAATCCTACCACTATGAGTATTCTAGGTCTTTGTACATTCTAGCATACTTCACTCTTGATAAAGCCCACGCAATAGTTGGGCGAAACGTCCAGTTCTTATGTTTTCCGCTGTTTTTTTAAAACTCATATATATATATATATATATATATATATATATATATATATATATATATATATATATATCATTATACATTAGTATTTGTTTATATCCTTATAAATGTATATTAATTCATCGATCGACATATGTGTCTATATTAATTCCTATCGAATATTCTCTATTTGAATCATTCACACTCCTCGAAGTGTTCCTTGGTTTTTCTCTCTTTTCTTCGTCTCTTTTTCCAATTCATCATTATTCCGATGTTTTGCACTGGCTTCCATAATTCCAGTAAACATTCCGCCCAAAGGAAGGAAGAAAAAACTCAGCTAAACATCGCATCCTTTCCAGTATTTTTCTTCCTTTTTTCGCATCTATTCGTTTCCGAGTATAATTGTAAATAAAAATGTATAGAAAATAAATATAAAATATGTTGAAAAAACAACAACGATAAAACAGTAGAACGTATCTAACTTCAGCGTTCCAATGCATTTCTATTTAATGAGGCACTTTTAGCGTTATTGCTTTCGGGCACTTTAATTCTTTTTATATTATTCTGATATGGGAATATACAGTTTTTCCTACATTGCTATAATACGCCCCCTTTTCGAAAAAATGTTACACACAGTTGATTTGTTTTATTAGGACTCTGCTACAGCGGTGGCTGAATACTCGTACCGGGAAGGTCGAACGAATGTGGAAAATTATTTTTTACAATTCGTTTTACGGGGATCATAAAATAGTTTGCTAATCTAGTTTCTGAGAGATCTGTAGACGTGTGAGATTGAAGTCGATTTCAAATTCTTTTCAGCTCTGTTCTGATAGTGTTCGTAGTAATAGTACCATTTTCTTTCAATGCTAGTTTAACTTGCTTTCACAGTGTTTATAATCTATCATTGTCAAAGAAGGTATTATAAGCTAAACATCCAGGATCAACTGAATGAAGGAAATAAGGTTTTGAAAAAGAGGTTCTAAGCATATTAAAATATACTACTGTACACGATCCGTCAAAATGATGGTAAGTATTATTCGACAGTGTTCGCACTCGCTAATTATTTAGATATATTACTAAATACTCATATAAAATGATAGAATTACCTCGGTTATTTAATATTTCATATGAAAATTGCTATTATCATTTCTGATGACTAAATAGATAAAAGTAACTCACCATTTACTTTGTATTATAGAGTGAAAAATATATTTCCGTATTCATTTCTTCCCATGGGTGGAGGCTTCTAAAAAAAAGATACACATTTAACTTACTACCATTTATGTAACAAGAAGAAAGCGCATATATTTATTTAGATACAAATAAATACATATCGTTGTTTACGAGGTTTGGCTAAAAGTATCATACATTTCCGTGCGAAATAGAGATAATAGAGCGGCGCAACTCTTGGCCTCTTGGCAAAGATCAAAGTGTAGTATCTGTTCCGATGGATACTGCACCCCATACTGGTGTTGTCCTGGCCTTCGGGTCTTGATTTACGCCGGTCAATGGGTCTGTCCTGTGCAGTTCTGGGAGATCCACCCCGCCTAATACACCGGTATCAACCGGGCCTTTGGGTCTGGATTTACGCCGGTCTATTGGGTGTTGCCGGTCCTGTGCAGTTCTAAGAGGGTGCACCCTCCCAGGCTTTGCCTCCAATCTTTGGCGAGGAGTAAGTTTATTGCTTACTGCCTGAGGCGCCCCTACCGGGGAATGCCGACGGGGCTGCCCAGGCAATTTAAAACCCAACTTTCCCAACCCGACCTTGGGTCACATCTTACTTGTGGGAGTAAGGTAAAAACTGGAGAGGAGTAAATCAATACTCTACACAGTGAAGGATGACACCTTCACGAGCAAGTGTAAATTCGATCACTGCCTCTCTGTACGTTAGTCGCTGCCTGTCGGTCGTTGAGTGAGATGCTACACAACTTGTACGTCGGATTACCGATTCTCTCAAAATGGCTGAACGTGTCAAGCAAAAGTACTGCCTCAAATTTTGTAAAACGCTTTGTGATTCTCAAAGCACAACAATTCGTCATATTCAGCAGGTGTTTGGAGAAGAGTGTAACACAAATGAACGAGTGGTTCAACCGAATAAAAAATGACCGCACATCAGCGGAGAGTGACCAGCGTTCTAACAGGCTCTAAACTGCCAGGAGTGCAGCTGTTATTGAGAGGGTGCGGAATTTGGTGATAGAAGATCGTCGTTCAACCGTGCGCGAGATCACCCAAGAGGTCGGAGTGAGTAAAGATTCCGCACGTGCAATTTTGCGTGATAGTTTGAACATGCACAGAGTTACTGCGAAATTCTTGCCCAAGTTTTTGTCGCAGAAACAAAGAGACTTCCGTTTTCAAGTTGCACAGAACTTTCTGGAAACCGCCAACATTGATACTGGGTTTCTTAACACCGTGATAACTGGAGATGAGTCATGGATGTACAGATTAGACCAAAAAAGTAAAAGATAGTCGTCGCGATGGAACGATCCCGAGTTGAAAGGCACAAAAAAACCGCGACAAATGCAAAGCAAAATGAAGGTGATGCTGACCGTTTTCTTTGATATCTGTTGAATTGTGCATCATAAATACGCACCTGAAGGACAACAGGTACAAAGGATTACAATCAGATATTCTTAGGCGTCCCCGTGATGCAGTTCGGCGCAAAAGACCAGATATATAGACCGCGAAAAACTGGCAACTGCATTACGACAGCGCCCCCAAACATTTATCCCAATTGGTCCAACATTTCTTGGCCAAGAATGGAATTCCAGTAGTGCGCCAACCTCCCTACTCTCCAGACATGGCTTTTTGCGATTTGTGGTTGTTTAAAAAAATTGAAGACGCCACTGAATTTTTTCTGTTTTTAGACTAGAGAAGCGATAATGCGGAACGCGACGGCGGGGGTCTACACTATTCCAAAAGAAAACTTGCAGAGGTGTTTCCTGCAGTTTATTTATCGATGGGGTAAGTGTGTGCACGCAAAAAGAAACCTACTTTGAAGGAGATTTGATTGGTGTCCCAACCCCGTAACGTACTTGAAATATTTTTTATGGTCGGATACTTTGTAGTAACGGTCCGAATTAAATATATTAATAAATATATATTTAACCAAAAATTCGATTTAAATCATTGCACTTTGTGATGAGTAGACTACATAGAAAGGCTTAAATAACATTTCCATTCTCTTATATTAATGCATGCATGACCTATAATAATAATCTCAAATGTGATAAATAAGACACTCATATTATTTTAAAGGGTATTAACTACTAAACCTCAACAATTATGAGATAACAACTTGCGCTTTACAAATCGTATATAATGTGTCATTACCGACCGGTATTACATTCAAGAAGTTAAGAAACCACCAATAAATTATGTCATCAATAAGAATTATTTTCTATGTAACGTTGTTCGCGACAAATTTACAATTGAAATCTTTCCTCTCAAAATACATAAAGACTGTTAAATGTGTTTTATTTTGCTTGTGTAGCAGTTACAATTGTCTGTAGGGAACGCTGATGTAGCAAATAATAGTTTCCACTTACTGTTAAATCAATCCTCCTCCACAAAAAGAAATTGAGTTATTCCGGTTAGTTGTATCGTACATATATATATATATATATATATATATATTTCTCTCTATCTATCTTTCTTTCTTTTCCTCTCTCTCTCTTTTCTCCCCCCTCTCTCTCTATATATATACATATATATATATATATATATATATATATATATTTACTACCTATTCATTCATTCATATATATATATATATATATATATATATATAATAATATATATATATATATATATATATATATATATTATTATCATTATTATTATATACAGATATTAACGATTTGGATAATCCCATATCAATGGTTTCCTTGGGTAGAATTAACCCGGAACTGTCCAATGAAGTGATACTATTTCTGCTTTGTTAGCCATATTGAGTAACGTTCTTTTGTTGTCTTTGGGAAAAGCACTTATCCTAAAAATGTGATTCAAATAGTAATATCGACTGTACTAAAACAATGTTGCCATGCAACTATTTTTAGAGAGGGAAATCGCGCTATAACACCTTCGATCATTCAAGTCGTCACAAGATTCAACATATGATATCAGCATGTGTGTATTCCTCACGGGCAATGGGAGAGAATGTTTGCACAATCACTATCACCTTTAAATACATTCATGTCTGGCAGCCATCTTGCATTTCAAACTGTCATCATTAGTTTAGAAATAGAATGCATTTTATTGATGAAACTTTGTAAATACTCAGTAAAATTACAGTAAGGTCATTAAAGTAGATTTTGTCATATAGAATAAATATGAAAGACTGCTCTCATTTATAATGTAACTTCCCTGAATGACTACTGCCTAAACTGTGCCTACCGCAAACAAATTACTAACTACCAGCCCCTCAAAAGTAAACAATGTAGTTCATGACATAAATAATATTTCTACTGGTTTTTATGAGGGTAATTTGTTTCATATAGTAAAATCTAAGGAAAATACATGAATACAATTCTTAGAAAATCAAGCTGTAGCAAAGTCCGTATAGCAGCTATAAAAGACCAACGTCAAACCATACAAGCGCTCTCTGATGTAATGTTAATGTATAAGGAAATCAAGTGTTCGCCTGATAAGACGGTCTCTTCACCGCTAAAAAGTAATTGCACTGAAATAAAAAAGTAAACATAGTGGTTATAACCGACATCATATTCCAAACTGGTCTCATGACCTCTTTTTGCGAACATTTTGCGAAGACACATTTTCGTTGACGTATTTTTCTTTTTTTTTAGATTATTTTTCTTATTGAATTTACAAATTTCATTATTTGCAGATTATTATTCATTACTATATCAGTGCTTTGCAATAATTACTGCATAATACCTATAATAATATTTTTTCTATTGGTATAGAATAGGATTTTAGATATGTAAAATGTTGTGTCCACACAAATTTCGAAATCTGTGTTTCAATACCCATCTAGCACAGACATCAGGCGTTGCCCATATAAATGGGGTAAAAAGCATACCATATAGTATATCATATTGTCATTTGAATAAATAACATTGCAAAAGTTAAAAACATGATATTTTACTAAATTAAAATTTAAACTTTATTATTTCTATAGCATATGTAATCGCTAATTTCCGAAAATCTAGTTCTATGATTGAATAACAATTACTATCCTTCGATTTCTTGTAAAATCATACCAGAAATAAAAGGAATAAGGTTACTATAGGTTTTTACTATTAATTCAGTACTGTTCTATAATACCAAAATATAGGATTTTCTGCTTATCGGTGCCCATCGCAACAGAATGCAAACGGTTTTATTCCGAATCACCCTTTTACAAAATCATTACTCACATTGGATTCCGTGATTTGTGTTTGAACTTGATATAAGGCTACCGTTTTAAGAGCACCCCGTACAGATAAACACACCAACAGACAGACACAGTACAACTAAAATAAAGAGGATTGATTATGCTCTGGTAGAGCTTCAATATATTTCTATACGGGTTCGTCTACCTGAAGGCAGGCAACCCTTTAGTCTGACATACCCTGTTTAGTGTCAATGCGAAGAAATAGATACAGACGGCATGAGAAATAAATAGTGGAAATATGAAAAAGCCAAAAATAAATGACATAAAACAAAAACTAAAAAAAAAACAATATTCTAAGGATTAGCTCATTTACGCACCTTATTCTTAACGCTACTTAGCATCCTTATACGAGGCGTTGTCTGTCGGTCTGTCTCTCACACATGTGAAATTATATTTAGTTATATAGTTTTGCTTTGAAATGGCATATTAATCGTTAAACACGCAGATTTAATGGACACATCTCAGAAAAATCCTTTCTTGTTTTTGTTTTTGTTTTTAATTATCATGTTCTAGCTTTTCGCCTTTGACTGTTTCATTCTTGTGTTTTCCGTAGTAATGCCTTCAAATCGACATTAAACAATCCGCTTCTGGCATGCTCTTCACATACGGCTTGATTCTTTTTTCAAAATGTCAATTGGTGTCGTTGCCGCTTAAAGAACAGCGTAGAGGAGGGAATGGGATTCGAACTTCTCGGGTGATGACGACAGTGTGAAAAACTATGCTAAGACGCTCTATCTCTAACTGCTAAGGTGTTCTACTGCCTTCACATCTTACGTCTGTTTGCTGGATCTTTTAGTTATTGAAAGAAAATTGCATGTATTACTATTATTAATTATCACTATGCAAGATAGCGTCTTATTTAGCCTGCTTAGTTACATCAAACACTCACACACGCGCACACACACACAGACACATACACACACACACATATATTTAGATTTTTCACTTAGAAGATAGTTTATTCAGTAAAGCCAGGAATTAGTCCAATAAAAATAAGCTCGATGATACTCGATTGCAGGGTACAGAACATATATATGTGTTTTTTAAGGTTTAGCAAAACCTTTCGTTCAAGAAATGATTCATCACAACAAAATACTTTTTCCTTTAATAGTTTATTTATTTTTCAGATTTTTCAAAGTTCAAGAATTTTTTCCTACACGTGTTTCTCTACTCAAGCAGGTTCTTGCTTGGCAGTTAATCAGGGGAATTATATATCTGGAATAAGGATCCCATCAACTGACAATACCCGGTGTGGTGTTGCCCTAATTGAGGCCCTGCCCATTAAAAATTGTTTATAAAATAGAAGCTAGATTTCTGGAAACGCTATTTTGTAGTAATATTTTATTTCTGGTACATATACGATTTTTTCAGGGTGTTTTCCGCGGAACTGGGATTATTTGCACCGACCTAAGTATAATTCGAAAGCGTATGAATCACATCTAAAAATAGAAACAACGATGCTATCGCCTTTAAATAAGAATAAAATGATGTTTTCCAGGGAGGAAAAAAAAACTAGCCCAGCAGTTAAGAATTATTTAAAAATAGAAATCAGTTTTTGAAAACAGTGTTTTCTATTATTTTTTTTTGTTTTTAGTACATGTATTTTTCTTTGAGTTGGTTTTCTGCGGAACGGGGGTTATCCGCCCCGATGTACGTTCACTCAGAATGAGAAGTGGTTCAATCATAAAAATTATAACGGGGACTCCCATCTTTAAACAAAATAAAATAATATTTTCCCCAGGGTTATAGGCAGACCCAGCTGTTAGGGAAATATTTTAAAATTATTTTAAAATAGCAACTAGATTTTTGTAAACAATATTTTGTAGTAATACTTTATTTTTAGTATATACATGATTTTCTCAAAATGATTTCTGCGGCATTAGGATTATTCACTTCGACGTATGTCTACTCCGATAAATAACAACAAGGTCGTTCTCGCCATTAAATTAAGTAAAAAATATTTTCCCACAATGTAACAAATCGTCCCAGCTGTTAGAAAATTAATTTTAAAAAGATTAATTTTAAAATAGTAACTAAATTTTTAAAGACAATATTATGGATGAATATTTTTCATCTTGTATTTATGGAGTTTCCTGAATTTTTTTAATCGGGATTATGATCATTTGCTTCGTTCTATGTTTATCCCGAGTGGGAGTAGGTCAGCCCTAGGAACAGGTTCGTACGTCTACATACATTGCTAACGGGCGTTAATACTGACTTTTTTATGGAATAAATGCGGAATGACCACCCTATCAGTTGCTTGGAACGCTAACTTGTGGATTGTGTGTTGACCGTTTTGTTTTTATTTGGAGGGGTACCTTCAACGTTGTGCCGCCCGATGAGGAGGTGTACTCTCACACATTGTTCCCAATTCCTTTGGACTGCACTGGGACTAATTTCCTGTGGGTATGCATAGTAGCAACCATGCTGTGAAAATGTATTGAACTACTTTCTTAAGAGTTTTTTTTTCTTTTTTCTTCTCATGTGGCCTCAATTAGGGCAACACCACATCGGGTATTATCAGTTGTTGGGGTCCTTATCCCAGGTATATAATTCCCCTGATGAACTGCCAAGCACGAACCTGCTTATGTCGAGAAACACGTGTAGGGAAAATGATTTTACGTTGAAAAATCTGAAAAAAAAAAAAACTATGAAAGGAAAAAAGTATTTTGTTGTGATGAAGATTTCTTGAACGAAATGTTTTGGTAAACCTTAAAAGTCACACACACACACACACACACACACATATATATATATATATATATATATATATATATATATATATATATATGATCGTTGCCGTTAATCTTGTTACTTAAATAGAAACGTGTTATTAGATAGTTTCCTCATGTTATACATTTATTAACGTCATAAACTATGCCATGTGATGTATGTTCAGTTCAAGAACACATACGTAATAAGAGCTATATTTATTTTTATTACTTATATGAGAACCGTTTTTAAGCTGATCGGGTAGATTTGTTCACATTGAGCTTTGTCACGTGTAGAGTCTCTGCACACATGCTCGCGTGAGGGGCATTCGGCTAGATTAAGTGTGTATAAGATGACAATGGTATCTAAAAAGAAATGACATTACGAAAACCATTGATTTTGAAATAATATCAAAAGAGTTCTAAAATAATGAAAGGCAGTACAGTTTATTTGTATGAGTCTTTTGCACAGAAATATGCAAGTATTTATTTTGTAATAAAATATCAATATTTTTTAAAAGACCCTTGATTTTAGTATATCGTTGTATAATAGAGGGTTACACCAGCGCTAAACCAATTTTAGTTACAAGTTGCCTAATCCACAAATCATAATTCAGCAAGGAAATGTATCAGATCACACAATGAGACGGTGAAAACAGGATCCATCATTGAAACTCTGGTCCAAGGATGTGATTTGATTTTCATGTTAATAAAACACACGACATGCCCGAAAGTGAAAATTTAGAATAGAGAGGTTTCGGGATATGTCCAACTAGTGGGACAGCTCAGGCAAGTGCGCATGAGGTATTCGGAGGAGTAAAAAGGCAGGCGTCTGTGTGGTTTCGTGAGAGACAAAGACTTAGTCGACCCGAGGAAGAATCTTCGGTTACTGATGGATAACTAGGACGTAATAATCGACACACTGATGATGTACTGCGGCGAAACACAACTGTAGAGATTAAGATTGATACACACAATCAAATAGTTAAAGTATCAACACACTAAAATTGGTGAAGGAGTAGATAGGAATAATGCTGGGAAACGGGCGTAATCGAGAGATCTTGATCGCCTTGGAGCTTTCCGTGTTTACGTCTTATCTCGGCTAAACGCGGCCACCGAGGCATTGACGGTGCCTTTATTCTGATCGATGATATATTGCTCCTGGTAGGAAAATCAACCGGTTTTCGATTCAAGACTTGAAAGCTGGATATTAAACAGAAACGACCATTAAAACGAAGCCTGGCAGGTTATTCCAAGTTCGGGTGAAGCAATTCTGTCATTCCACCGCCCTCGGAGTTTTGACTCAGC
>OY744520.1:78679461-78721961 GCA_963556195.1 Sepiola atlantica
AAATAAACACTGTCATGGATTCAACGTATTGAAATTAAGTGCTAATAACCTCAAATGTAACATATTTGCTCAATGATTTGTGTCGAACACAGATGCAAAAATAAGGAGTGTGTTTTACAAAGTGGTAAATATGCCAGATCTTGCACACCAACAAATAGCTGAGGTCTGCCACGGTTTATTAGCGTTCGTCAGGATTCAAATAATATCGAACAAAGTTGACTATCACATATCAGAAAAATCCGCAACAAAATCAAATGACTTCAACAGTAACATTTGATAGTCAAGAGAGAAGTATGTTGGCCCCTAAATCTTGTTTCAGTTGCAGACAGGTACAGTGTACATATATTTCTGCTGTGAAACGAAGAATTGTTTTTTGTAGGGCATACAAATATGTATTGAAAATTAAAAATAAAACAATTTTACTAGAATCGCCTTATGTGACAAAAGTGAAATATTAGGAAGTCAAAATATTAAATAAAAATAGTAAAATGCAGCTTTACTCAGGCTCAGAGAATGCAGGCACAATAAAGACAGAAAAAAACATTTTTGCAGGTTCCTTAGTTAGTAAATTGCTAAAACTATGCTTGACTTACGATTGCAATTAAACGAACTATTATACAAGGAGAATAACTGCATTTGAAGGGAATGAATGCATGAATCATTTGAGAAAATAAAGAAAACTATCTCGTCTGATTTGTTTTTACACATTATGTTTAAGAACGCGACATCGTTGTAGCATCCTATGCGAGTTGATACGGCAGTAAGTATTATATTTTACACAGAATGGGCAATAGTTCACTGAAGTCGATTACGCATGCGTCTCGTCAAGTTTTACAAGAGAAAAACGTTACTCGCAAATAGAAAATAAGGGCTGGACATCATTTTTGCGGTAACAAAGTTTCATCCTTTCGGCAGAGGATTTTTATTACAAATCGACTAAAATCCTTCATCAACTATTTGTGATCGACGAACGGGTTTATTTACACATACAGCATCCAGATGGCATAGATGTGTAACTATCCTCTTTAAGTATAAATGCAATATGGGGTATATCCTATATTCAATGACCAGTTATGCTGACAGACTATCTTGATTTACACGCAAATATGTTCAACTCTTTGAGGACACGATAAAAATCACGTCCTCCACTATCGGGATGGAACTTCCAGTGGTACTTGAAGAAATACATACAACTAGCGATGAACGAACGATGATTTTTATAAAAAGTATAAAAAAGGCATAATATAAAAGAAACCATCAATTTCCGGACCATATTCCTTCTACGACCATATATTAATGTACAGTAATCGGGTTATCATTTCGGCGATATTGCAAAAACGTATTCTAGGAGAGTTTGATGTTGGGCATCAAGTGGACGAACATAGATGAAGCTATTGAGACTACAGTTACATCATGTAACGGGTGTGAGTTAGCAGTTTAAACGCCTCCCCAAAAAGTTCAACCATAGTCTGAAACGGACCGACCATAGTCGGGAACCCATATTGACTGTCTTGTGTCATTAGACGGATCTATTATCTGGTTGTAATGGATAGCTTCCCTAAAAAGCCAGAGATACTGAATTGTAAAATGCCAACGACAGAAACAACAATTAAGATTGTGTATTAATTTTTTGCACGTTCCAGAGTCGTGGCGAGTGCAGTATCGGATAACGGTACTCAATTCACGTCAATTTGTTTTTTCAGTGGAACACATTACAATCGCATCGAAGGATGTGTAAAGCAATGGTAAACCGAATGTATATTTCGAAAGTTTTAAAAGAGCGCTAAAAATGAGGACTACTTCCAACTGCAAAAAAGACATACAGGAGTTTCTACAGGTGTATAGAATGACCTAAAATAAAACATTTAACATCACATGTAACTAGCGGAAGCTATGTTTTCAAGAAATATCAAGATGGTTTCGACAGACTGTTAGCGACTCATAAGAAACCGGGACGAAAAATAACTGTCGAAAAAATACCTTTTCAAATCGGAGAAAACGTTATATTCTGAATGATTCAGAACAACAACTGATGTTGGGAAACAAGGATGGTGGATATCACATTGCGGAATACGCTGTACGTTATGAAATGACCTAAATTTTCCGGCAATAGCCATTTAAACCGAATCAGGAAATAATATCCCGATGCTCTTGAAGACTATACTACAGAAGAAGAATTTATGGGAGCCGTATTTGACACATTCAGATTACCAATTTCGCAAGTAGTTTCTCAAAAGCGAACATCTTAAAAGAAACAGAAGAAATACCGACTGCATGCAAGTAAACCCCAATAGAAAAAGGTATTGACTCAATACAGAGGAAGGGTTAAAAGGTCTGAGGTATTCTGTAAGTTGATCTACCTATTTCAGGAATTAATGGACTCACCCTGACACAATAAAATGAGCTATGGCTAAGCGATGTGGCAGTTATTGATGGAATTTGTGACCATACAATCGGACGCATACTTTGTGTAACTTACTTTAGTTAATACTTTTTGGTTAATTTACGACCATTTTCTCTTTATTATTACCGGTCATTTACGAAAAAAACAATTATTATTATTTCCTTTATTTATTTGTGTTATTGGCATGCTTATTAAACACTTGAAAAGTACCAGCATAATAGGTGAAAGCGCTCGAATGACTGGAACTGCAAAAATAGAACAAATCAACAAGAGAATATCAGGACTCGTAGTTGCACCTACATGACCATTAGAAAGGTACTCCTGTTCATTGCATGTTGCATCTAATGGTATGTTATGATGGTGTATTTGTTGATTACAATTTAAGTTGAATTATTGAAAATATACCATTATTATGTTTAAAATGACAATACATATGAAAACGTGCGTATGTGTTCGTTCACTGCACAGGTCGTGATCATCCACCCCTAGTGCTGCTACAAAGGCGTGGCTACATTCCGACACAATTCGCAATGTCAATGACAGTTATGTAACAGAAGAATTCTCACTCCAAATAAATTTACAAATCCAGTTAATAACAATTGAGAGTTATTTTGCGAGGAATAATGATTTTCTTCTACTTAGCAATTATTTTGAATATAATAGCCAGCCTTATCTATGGACATTGAAAATCTAATGCCCACGTTTTTTTTATGTTGACAGGCATTAAATGGTAAAGACAATGAATTGGTCATAACTACTACAGGAAACCTCGTGCATGTAATAATATTTTTCTGGGACTCCATCTATCAGCATGAATCTACGTTTAAGGAGGTGCTAACTTTTTTAAGCGCACAAATCGAATTGAGGCAGATAAACTAAACCGCACATCAGAATTCTATTACAGATAACAGCGAAATAATACGTGAGAAGAACGCACGTTTTTTCTTTAATTAAACATTCTTTTTTGCATTTGACAGAACACTATGAGCTTTTTTCTATGTGCCTACAGTAATGTAATTAAATCGCAGTTAGTAATTAATTGATATTTTCATAGAGAAAGTCTCAATTCATTACATTTTACAAGAGAGATTTGACCAAAAAATAGACGGTATTATCCAAGATAAATAACGGTTTCAGAAATGTGAGGTGAAGATGTATACTTTGTATTATTTAGATTATTCTTGCTTCTGCTCTCATCTGCGAGGTTATTCACACAACTTTTTACGTACATATTTCTTAATTTGAGAGAACGACACGAGCTGCCAGAATAAGGTCGGCGTTACATCAATTGAAAGGTTGTGAGAATAACACCCAAGATTAGAACAGTAGTTTGAATAATCAAAATGATACAAACAACGCATAATATTGTTATTGATAGTTTAACTACATTCTTTTTACGAGGGAGTAAAACAAATATAACGTAAATGATTTGATTATTTAAAAGTATAAATTATATATCATCTAATACGTAAACAAGAATAATTGAATGATTTCCTCCCTAAAAGAACGAGTAATAATGATATCCTACAATTTCTCAACTTAACGATTGCTAAATGACTGTAATATAATAGATGTTAAATTACACACAATATAGCACAATAAATAAAAATACCATATAAAACTAGTTAACATATCCAACATTCAATATATTACACTATGTTAATATTGTATATGTTGTTTAGTAAATCTTCTTGTGTATCTTGGATAATTAAATGTGTTTTCCTTTATACATTTAACCCTAACACGGCGAATGTTCACTTTTTTTTTTGAATGCAAGAACACGGAAACAGATATTATATGCTTAGAGGAATGTTTACATTATGTAAGTAATCAAATTCCAGTGGGTGTATGAGCGCAAGGGCATGGTTAATATTATAACACTTAATATAGTTTCAGAATGTAATCGAATGATATTTTCTGATAGTATTCTTCAAGTTTCACACACAAATATTATAGACTGCATACAATAAGTGGGTATATGTATATATTTATCAATTTCCTTTGTTTTGGTTTTGTAGTAATATTAGGAATTTGTTATACTTATTATTTTTATTTTTCAGCCGATTTACATTGGTTTATCAAAACTTAAAACGTCTTAAAATTCAATATGCACACAGTAAAATAACATTACAAATTAAATAATGCCCGTGTTGTTCGTTTAGATTTCATTTTTGTTTAGTCGCACATCAAGTGTTTAAGGTAGAACCAGATGACAAGAGTCTACCAAAGTGTCGCATAACCCAGATATCAAAAGCATCTTATAACATCGTCTGCTCTAAAACATATATTCGCTTGAGTTATTTTGCAATAGGGGGTGGAATATACAAAAGCCAAATGGAAGCAAATGAAGGTTAACCAAATCCCTTTGCGGTGTTAAGAACATCTGTGCAGACGAGAAAGGCAACTAAATTAGCTTTAACAATTTACTGTCATTTAACGGTTTAAACTGATCATCAGAAGTGGGTACTGTAATTTGGTAGCAAACAACGGTCCACCGGAAAGGATTACAGTTATAGAAATATCAATGCACAAATCAAACCTATCATTTTATCGTCTTGTGCCAGAATCGGCCATGTAGAATATGGGACTCTAGGATACCGCATTATGTTTGTGACAGCCGACCTGGAATCTCTCTTTCCTCTTGCCAGCCTTGCAAGCTAATAGGAGAGAGAGAGAGAGAGAGAGAGAGAGGGGAGATCGTTATGGTCTGACTGATTACAGATTTTACATTGTTTGGCATTTCCTTCTTGCTCCCTGTTTCACTGACTGTACCAACATGCACACATTTAAGTGTAATGCGACAAATAGATATGGAAACAGATTTGCGGTGCACAACTTTTAACTTAGGATGACTCTCATAAATATGTCCCCTAATCTCATTGGCAATATGCTTGTTTGGGGTTAACACTACTTGTGTACGTTGTCATCCCGTCGGGTAATTGAGTCTCAAGTAGTCCATTGACAGTTAAAACTAGAATACAGTTTACCAGACTACACCATCGTGGTGTATTATATGTTCACTTTTTCGTACACTGTACTGTCATATGTGGCATATATCACCGTAATTTTAGTTTCATATTATTTTTTTATATGTTTCATGGCATATCAACTATTTAAAGGTCATGTACTACGGGAAAATACATATTAAAAACTTATACTGACTTTGATGAGTCATTATAATCTTGTGTTCATTTTCGCCTTTATATTTCTGGTAACTATATGACTTCCTGATTTACATTAAGATATTTGTAAAATGAAAAAAAATGTGTATAATCTATAGTTGTAAGTATTTTTTTTAAGTTAAAAAATGATCAATAAAGGATTGATTGCTCTTAAACGGAAAACCGAATAACAGAGAAAATAAAATAACATTCATTAAAAAAAAAGTTCAATATATTGAAAAAACAACATTATAATGTATTAAATAGAAATAGATAACCACTGAGCTTCAACAATTTTAAATTGCAAACAGTAAAATGACGCCTCAACCAAAACGGCAGAAACCAACATTCTCGCTGTATTTACACCTTTTAACTTCAAGATAATGTTTGCATAAATAATATAAGCTCTGTGAATTTACAGCATTTAATTTAATTAACACTAAAGTATTTCCCTTTGTTTACAGAATTCACTACATTTGCCAACAGAATATTTTAAACAAATAAAGTGTATTACTCGAGGCACACAATCGATGAAAATAAGTATACTTATCATCAGATAAGCATATATCATTTTCGTGAGAGCACACAATTTCACTACAAGTATATTGATTATTTAAATGTTAAAATAGGGTCATCTAGTGCGTTAAAATAATTAATAGAAATCGTTCACAAAATTAAATGATTTCATTATTTTAAACCTTGCTAAATGACTGCTATTATATAATAAGACGAGAAACAGTTTCTTCATAAGATGCCTAAAATGTCATAGAGTAAAGGTTATTTCTTAGTTTGTGATCTGTTTAGAAAGTTAATTGAAAAATAATTCCTCAACGTAATATTAAACAGGGTACTAATAATTTTTTCTTAAAAAAGATGATCTCAACGTAATAACAAATAGGGTAGTGAGAGTTGACTGACTGGCTGTTTGATGAGCTTCACAAAAGAACACTTGTTATACCTCGTTTACACTTTCATTTAACTTCTCTGGGTGTTTTTATGTTAGATTTTTCACACCTGCTAAGAAACCACAGTTATTGCCCTAGTGTTGTCTGACCTCCGTAACACCCTACCTCACACGGCAATGTATTGTTCTATCGTTTACTAGAATCACTTTAATGACACACAGTATAGCGCATAGGGAATATATAGATTATCTAAAACGTATTGAAGTGTCAGGAATTAAGTACATCACACTCTGTTAACATTTGTATTTTTATAATAATCTCTTTTTTCTATCTTCATTAATTGTCGGAGTTGTTCTTTACTAATAGAACAATTATTTGATACAATTTTATTTGAATATATTTTAATAGAAAATCATACTGGAATATGTTTTACGTATAAACTAATCTCTAAATTGTTGAAGGTGTATTAAGGGTTTGGCATGAGCACAAAGAAAGTGTTTCATGTGTACAGTACAATAACCATGGTATCGGAACGAAATCAAACAACTATTTTCAAATACTTTACTTCAAGTTCCATACACTAATGTGCACATCCCAGGCAGGAAATGTACATATGTATGTACTTATATACTTGTTTTGTTTGCTTTGTCGGGCGTATCGTGTGTGTTCATATCGAGAATGTCGTATTAGTCATTTTTCACTTTTATTAGCCGATTACAAATGGTTTACAAAAAATAAAACGTTTCTACACATCAATATACACAATAATAAAACAATCACATTTCGAATACAATAATATCTGTTTACTTGTATGGAAAGTCGTTTGTTCTCACTGGTATAAAACTGTTCTACTGACGAGACAGATGACGAAATGGTCACATAACCTAGATATCAAAGACATCTGATAACCTTTAATGATTATTAAAATAACATAAAAATGGCGTTCAGTTATTTCTCATTGGAAGTTTTAGCCCAAATTGCGAGATGACGACTAAGGCAACTTAACATGCTATAATCGGTTTGTGGTTGTAAGAATATATATATACAAACGAGACAGACAGTACATTGTCATCACATCCAATGTGGGAGTCACTCTCAATCCCCTGTCAGTTCAAACTGATAATCAGTTGATCAGCAAACTCATTCTGACATACACACTATCTCGTGCGCTATTATTAGGTTGTAACATATATGCCGGAAATCAGGTTTAAAGTTTAGTTCACGTGTTTCACAGCATATCAACCATGTTACGTTTATGTACTGTCATAACACAATACCTATTCTTAACATACCAAATTGACTTCAAACTATGTCCCGGTCATTTTCGTTCTAATACAATGAAGCTATGACTCCGTAATTTATCTTAACCTATCCGTAAAATAGCAACGCGTATGCACTGTATCGTTTACAGTTGTATTTTGTGTCACCATCAGACAAACTAGAAACGGTTGAGTTACTGTAAAAATCACAGAGAAAATGAAATAACATTCGTTATAAAAATGAATTAGAAATGTAGTTTTCTGTGATGGAAAACGTGATCTTCAAGACTTCAAACTAAATAATGATGTTGCTACCTATTCATAATAGAAACACCTCACAGTCATATAACAAGCTTTCGAGTTGTATTTCAAATCAGTTTCTCTCTCAATAAAAACAAACGAAAGTGTTATGTTTGCAAAGGATATGGTTCTAGTATAATAAATACAACTGGCTATCCAGAAGCAGATATAAATAAGTCACCTTTAATTGCATCGATGACAAACTCATGAAGTCAGATTAATTTCTCTTCACGCATCATATATATATATATATATATATATATATATATATATATATATATATATGTATATATATATATATATATTGATATATATATATATATATATATATATACACAAAGAGAGAGAAGGACAGATAGAGAGAAAGACAGACATACAGACAGAAATAGACAGAGATTAGTTTGTTATTCCACGTATACTTCTAACCATGTATTTTGACAATAACGGTTGGTTGTTTAAGTATAAAACGACATTGCTGTGTTCATATTTTTTATTATAATTTAATAATTCTTACACAATGAAGATGATAGTCGGGAGTTTAAATGGGAGTAGTTGAAGAAACATTTTCTGCACTATAATCTCCCTAATCTCCAGATACAATATACAGGGTGTGCCAAAATAAGGGTCCTATCTTTAAATTTGAATAACTTGAATTTGAATAACTTCCACAAAATAAAAGTTAAACTCACCAAACTTTATGTGTGTGTAGACTGACCCTTCCGAGATTTTTTGAAATAAACAAAACAAATTTTAGCCGAAAAACACTTCTTAAAACTTACAAAAACTAAAGTATTGTTTTTTACACTGTTTTGATTTTTTTAAGCAAAAATAATGTTTTCTAAATGAGGGTACGTTCCTTAGAGCTAATACGGCTCATGCTTGCTTCGGAAGGGGTCCTTTACTTATTCTAAAAAAAAAAAATTTTTAAATCAATAAATAAAAAAGTTATGAATTTTTAAAAATAGGACCCTTATTTTTGCCCACCCTGTATATGCAGACTTATATATTTAATCCTCACAGACGAGAATTTACAATTTTACAACCAACTCTTTCTCCAGGTCAAAGGCGTTGTTATAGGCACAAAATAGAACTCAGCAACACAGGAGAGTATATATTAGAACCCCAACTATCCCCACTCAAAGTCTCCACTACGCCCGCTACATGAACAACATTTTCTTCATTTTACCAAATTGCGTTACGCGCGTTATCTACTTCCAGGAGTACAACGACAATTGCCATTACTACTCCAATAAGGAACACTCATATTACTTCACCCTGTCAAAGTCACATTAAACTTACAAAACAAAGCAATAGCAACATAATTCTACACACAACACACAAATGAGCACAAATAATTATACGTAAACAGCAACCATAATTTAAACCTGACAAAATCATGTATATATATAGTCCGTGCATACGCATTAGACGCATACGCTAAGACCACCTACATTACAGGCACGACATCACACACCTTACGCAAGAATTTATCACCATCAAATAGACAGAAGCAATAAACATATAATTATAGACAGATAACAACTCCTAAAATACAAGAAAACACCAAAAACCGCCTGCCGATGATCTTTCACCAAGACCAACACAGGTAGAAACTCACAACTAACATCATCAAACCTTTCAACAGTCTTCAAATAAATCCTAACAGAAAGTACATCGTAAACCTACCCCAAGTGAATTAATTTAAGCAATCACCCAATTTGGTAGCCATACTTACTCGCTCACACAGGCTACTACATGGAACACTACAACACGGCAATTACAGATACAGCACACCCAGATGCCTCGTATGCACATATGTAAACACGACACCCAATTTTTACATACTAAACACAAACATCCAATCCTACATTCACACTAGACATTATATTTTATATGTATTGTTCTATTTGTGATTATAGAGGTTATGTCGGCGATACAAACACTCTACTCCGTTCCCGTCTCAACAACCGTAAAATATTGATTAGACAAATATCTCCATTTCGCACAACTAGCTTAACACTACAACCCACAAGGAAACGTACTAGACAACATATAATGCCTTATAATAACCCCTTAATTTTCATAAACTAAAACAGATAAACAAATCAAATCCATTATCAAATTCAACACACATACAACGACTTAATACGGACCTACGTTTCCTAAAAACCTATAAATACTTTTACAACCAACAACAATGAAATAGAATTATAAGAGTAATAACATATACTATATAATAAAATAAAATGTTCCCACAACTAAAAATTATACATACTTCTACTACTGACAAACATTAAAACAAATACAGTCAAACCACGACCATTAAATGTTTGCTTAAAAAATCAGTAAAATAATGCATCACACACATAGCATAAGATAATATGACATCACTACAATAATAAATTTAATAAATAAGCATAAGCTATACAGACAAACGAGTACCACTAAATCGTTTCTTAAGAAATAGAAAATCACAGACATGGTATAAGAAAACACGCGATCTAATGCTCTGAATAATACATATTTACTTTAAGTTCTGAGGGACACAACAGGATGCATCACAATTATGAAATGACGTTACACAACATAATTATTAATAGTAATTATCTCCGCAGCACTTTATAAAAAGTTATGATATTAATTAGTGCTTGGGAACGACCCTCCCCCAAAAAATGATAATGGCATATTCAAATAAGTCAAACACTTCTTCAATTACAAGCCATTATCCGACTCCAATGAATCCTCAAACTGAATAATCAGTAAACACAAATAAAAAAATATGCAATATTTAATAGCGCATTACGCAACTACATACTCGCAAATAAATAAAAATAATAATCAAATAGATTATATACAATACATTAAAATGAATGTACTTACTAGTTAATTTCGGATAATATTATTACCTAAGATGTACAACTATTGGTTGCACGCGTTTTTATTTTATGCTCGTCAATATGAAATTATATGATTCGGCGGTTCGAAAATTAAAACCCTGGATGCAAGTATTATGAAACCTTTGTCTCGTAACAATTTAAGATGTTATTATTCCAATTTAAATACAATTACTGTGTTTCTGAAGGGAGTTAAGATCTACCACGGAAGAGAACCTAGCCACGTGGCTTATTCATGAATTATCAATTTATTATCTCTCGAAAGGGCTCAAATTATTTATATATATATATATATATATATATATATATATATATATATATATATATATATATATATATATCCACAAACAAACAACGGCGTTTATGTGTATTGAGTGTCTGTTTGGGAAAATAATGATAGGGTATTTCACAGTAAAATATAATATATATTGATATAAAATGAATATATATATATATATATATATATATATATATATATATATATATATACATAAATTGTTGTTTGTATTTTTGAAACTGATATAAATAATGGGGTGAATGCATTTATCTAAACATACTATATATACATATAAATATGTATATATATATATATATATATATATATCATATATATATATATATATATATAATTCGAACATTTTTTTCAACCACAGACACCTTTTTATACACATATTATTTCTTTAAATTCAAATTTTCGATTCACACAGGAATCTTCATCAGAATAATAGACAATATGTTTATTTTCGTCCTTTTTGTTTTAAAACTGCAAGGTTGTCGCTTGATCTTGTGCTACAAATTTTAACGGAGCTCGTTGTATAATAATGTCTACAAGTGGCGTGTGCTCTGGTTGCACGTTATAAGTAATAGTAAAGAGTTTCACTGTATATATAGCGTCTGACCGAGAGCACACAGCACATGTGGACATAATTACACTACAAGCGTCGTTAACATCTGAAGCACAAGGTCAAGCGACACCATTTCGTTTACCAAATAAAAAGGATGAACTATGATGTTGTCTATTATCCTGACCAAGATTCGTGTGTGAATCGAAAATTTGAAGTATAATTAATAGTATGTTTATTTAGAAAAAGTACTACTGCATTTGAATGGTTAAAAACACAGATTCAATTACAAAATTTAAAAGCATTCTATACAGTAGGACTTTTTACTAATACTTCTAACGTGCGACTAAATCACACACTACTTGTGGACATTATTACACAACGAGCTTCGAAAAAATCTGAAGCACAAGATCAAGCGATACCATGTTGTTTAAAAAAAGAAGAAAAATATTTTCTATTATTCTGATGAAGATTCGTGTGTAGAATCGAAAATTGGAATAAAAAATAATAATATGTTTATTTACAAAAAGAGCCACTGCATTTTACTGGTTTAAAAAATACGTTTCAATTACAAAACCTAATGCATTCTATACCGTGGAACACTTTACTAATACATACATACACACACACATATATATATATATATATATATATATATATATATATATATATATATATATAAAGATAGACAGAGAACGAGAAAGACAGAGAGAATTGGCGCGAGAGACATGGAAAAGAAGAGAGATAAAAAAGAAATCTCAGTTTGCTGAAGGTACACATCGAAATATGTTTCAAATGTTTTGGATGCGATTTGATAATCTTGATTATTTTATATACAGCCCAGTGTTCTGGTATTGGGAGTCTTTTCACAATGCTCGAGCGATGTAAGCATCAACCTCCATCAGGTACGTCCCGTTGAATTCGGGAATCTGTTTGTTGAACTCGCAACGAATAAAATTGCTACGTAATCGTCAGTTCTAAGTGACAGTCTTCTGAGGTTTAAAGGTTACATCTTCAGTACAAGCGATACTAATAATACTATCAGACATACTCATTGCTGACGGAACTAACGCAAACTTCCCACGTTGATGAACTACAGGGTTCTGTGTAAAATCTATACAGATTTGTGAGTTCAACAAGACGCACCTGAAGAAGATCCCAAGTTGTATCGGTTAATATATTGTAAGAGTAACATCCAAGCTTAGAAAAAATAGTTTAAATATTCCAAATAATAGAAAGCGAATGTTCATGTGCCATGTTTCTATGATCTATAAAGAGCTTCATATCCCCGATTTTGTAGCAGTCTATGCTGAAAAATTTAACAACCGATACAAATGTATTTGATCATTTTGTATTTAAAGTATGTATTGAAAATTCTGTCACTTAAAAAGTTGTCATATGTTAAACAAACGACCCTTGGCGTATTTTAGGTATTCTAATATTTATTTGTTGATGATTGTTGTGGGAGGTGATTTTTTTTCTTAACATTTATAACGCGTCGATGTGTGTCTTAGGATTGTCAACTATCTTTATATCTTATCAAGTTCGTATTCCTTGAAGCAGATTATGTGATATCAACAGAGATGTGTTTTAACACTGCAGAAACAAAGCTGGAAGACATATACAAATTTGTAAATAAACATTTTTAAATGTAATAGTTGTTGATGTGTGTACAATATTTGTTAGAAAGATTATAATTTCCCTTTTTTTTACGAATATGCGTATTCTATGTTTATAACATTTAAGGAAAAGTCCACACGAATGCGAGTCTACGTATTTTCTTTTATCCTAGAAGCCACAATTGTAGTTTAAATAGAGGAGAATAAGTGCATACATACATGCGGCGACTTATACATACACAATTCATTCAAACACGAATAGAGCGAGAGAAGAATAGTATCTGATTGATGAGGATTTGATGTTAGTATATAAAAGTAAGACAGAAAAAAGAGGTCGATTAGCGGTTATTAATCCTTGTAATTGATTCTAGCGAGATAGACATACATACATTCTAACATATATAAGGTGTAATCAAGATAGTGGAAGAGAGTGATAATTACACCGTGTCCTATGATAGATAGACACGAACATGCAATATATATATATATATATATATATATATATATATATATATATATATATATGTACATTTTTTATAACAAAATAGGTTAGTAAAAAGATTATCTGGAGAAAAGAACAAAATCATTTTGTTCTTGTTTTTTTAAGAAAAGCGGTGTTGTATCAACACTGCTGGGAGACATGAAATAAAATGTTGTTATGCTGTTTAAATCCCCGAAACTATTTTTCGTGGTAAGCAACTGATGATACCTTGAATAATAATTATACTAGCATGAATTCTTTGATGCAGATATGTAGTGATTGAAAGAGTTAATTGACTTAGAAGCATAATAATTTTTCAACCAAGGTCTGGGGACTATAAGTGTGTTTTTTTATATAGTTTTAAAGTTTGTAAAACTTCCGATACAATATATATATATATATATATATATATATATATATATATATATATATATATATATATATATATATATATATATATATATATATATTCATTATTATGTATTATAGTCATGAAAAGGCACTTTTCTAAAATTCAACAGTGCGACTAGACACAGCCGGAGCACAAAAGTCAAAGTGTGTACACGTGACATTAGTTACTACATATAAACAACATGTCGAAGTTCAACTCCGTGAGTTTACTTGCCAGATCATAAATCCAAATTAATTGCATTCATTTTAAACCAAGGTTTATATTGTAGGAGAGAGTATATATATTTAAATTATAGTCATCTCCAGACACGGGTTTCGTCTTTTGAAGACTGATGAGCGCTGCTAGACACAGGTGTCGCTTTACAGTGCCACCTGTCGGTGAAAAAGCGACACCTACCGGCAAACCGGTGTAGTTATGTTTTGAAAGGAGGAGGTAACTGCTACAGTATATTTGCAGACGACATCACGCTCTATTTTCGAAATTTGAGGTAAAACAAACGCGCACATATCTAAAGCAATGGCCGAATCCTGAGAAAATGCTCTCTAGTCTGTAGTGGAATGGAGACGTGAATGTATGCTAACATTTAATGTTACTAAGACAAAGCTTATTTTCTTTAACAATTATAAGAAACTTCTTCAATCAGCGATTGCCATGACTAATATCACCCTACCTGAGAGTCTATAATAATAATATCATTGGCCTAACATGAATTAGAACACATACATAGTAGACATCGCCAAGGCTGCTGCAATGAAGATGGGCTTCCTATAACTTATCAGACATATTTTCACACCTGCCATAATCCTATGTCTAAACAAACCCATTCGCCTATGCATGGAGTATTGCTGTTCAAGCGTGGCTGACGCATCAACAACTAGCGTCTCCATTTTAGAAAGGTTTCTTATTTAATAGGTCCTACACTATTTCCCAACTCCAGTTCTTGTTCCATTGCCGAAAATGTTTTATCTCTGTGCTTGTGTTATAGGTACTTTAATTGAATGTTCTCTGATAAACTTGTTGCACTTGTGCTCACTCGATGTAAATACCCCCGACAGACCCGTAAGTCAGCAAAATCATACCTATTCACAGTAGCGGTCCCTATATGCCGTAAGGCTTTCAACTCCTTAATTTCCTTAATTTCTTCAAACAGTTTTTTTTACTGTGATTAACAAATGAATCCAGTTATTCTCAATTTTATTTTATTTGGGCCTTCTTACAGAATATATTTTCTCCGGTTAAAGACATAACGTCTGAAAATTAAGTAAGATGGCCACTTCCTATCTTTATTTATCTCTAGCCAATATCTGTAGAATCGTACTTCTTCTATGTGTGTATATATTTTCATTCGCAATTTATTTGGATTATACGATAAAAATAAGAATGAAACTGTGCTGTCAACTCAACACGGTGACTTACCCACAAAGAATGCTTCTCATCTACAACTGTACATATTGAATAATATTTTCAATATTTTTCAATCTGGGGGGGAGTCCTTGTAGCAGTTACCTCCTCCTTTCAAAACATAACTACACCGGTTTGCCGGTAGGTGTCGCTTTTTCACCGACAGGTGGCACTGTAAAGCGACACCAGAGTTATCTGCCCTTCTGACTATAAAAACCGTTGCAAACGGAAAATCCATCTCTCTTCTTCACCACCCTCGACAGGAGTACGCTGACACTAGCGTTCCGTTTCACTCTTCTCTTCTGGTCAATTGGCCTCGGTTGAACGACGCTAATACACTAGCGTTTCGCATCACGCTTTTCTCTTTTTCTTTTCAACTAGCATCGGCATAACAACTACCAACACATGTGGTCAAACAACGGTAAGAGTTCTCAACTCATTTTCTTTGTGTACGGCTTTCAAAGACTTTCCTCACGCCGGATTCATTTCTTATACCTTTTTCAAGAACTGTTTTTCCATCGACACACATGCATACATCACACACTTCACCATTCCACGTACACACACGTTCAATAAACGTTATTTGAACTAACTTATTTTGTTTGTTAATTATTACTCTGTCTTTTGCATGCAACATTGCTTGATTATACGAACACGTAAATAATCGGGGGACACGACCCTCGATCCGAACAATACTCATCTCGAAAGAAATTGCAAAGGGAGCTCATTTACACAAATTAGTATCTTCGCTAAATTGAATTCAATATTATTTAATATAGTACATAACTATCAATCCTATAAAATGTGTGTCTTTTTTAATTCTTTCAATTATTTGTTTTTTTTAATGTTCGATTTTGACCGCTCGTCTCATGCTTTACCCGGATTCGATTATCGTCAGCCGTCGACAACGGCGAAGGTTTGTTTGGTAATCTATCTGCCGTCTTTAATTGGAAGAGTTGTGTTTGTCAATCACGCCATTAGCCATTCGTTGACAAACGTCCGACGCGTACGAAATTCCCAACTAAAAATTACTAAGCTTATCTTTTTTCACAGTGCCCGGGTTGCAAGTCGCGCTCCTCCCTAATATAATTCAAAATATACGTACAACTGCTAATCGTGCTTGACTCTTCAGCAAATAGTTTAACCGTTTAAAATTTAATTTGTAATAGGAAATATGAGGTAGACGTTAATCAATCGCTTCTCAAAGAAACCAGCAAAAACACAAGGAAAAAGATAACGTCATTAAATTAAATATTGATTGAAACAAACAAAGATAACACGTACTTTTGAAAAAAGATAGCTGAAAATAAAGTTAAATTAAGGTCACTTTCTCTGTTTTTATTTAGCTTTTCTTATCAACAAAACCTTACGAAATGCTTCGCATTTAATATAAATAGAGGGTGTGGCTTAACGCTTACATATAAAAACTATTGACTTGGCAATCCGAATAAAAATCCATATTAGTAACATTTGCTTATGCACTTATTCCGTTTGGTAAATTTATTAGACACAGAATACTTCATATCTATCAATAGAATTTCAGTGGCTGTTTCATTAACAAATAATCGATGTAATACCGTATCATACCATACTTAACAGAACATAAAATCAGCTGGCAACGTCCCTATGAAAACGCATACCACATTACGTCTACTTGATACAGTGCTCGTTTACCCAGGTTCTGGTCTCAGTAAAGGTTCCATTCATGCATTTCTCCATGGAGCAGAATCCTTTGGTAATGTAATTTTACATTAAATTACCCCAAAATAAGTCATCAAAATGTGGATTGCAGAATATTGGGTTACCGGTTAATAAATAGATAGAAATACAATGACCAACGCCAAATTGGTAAATTTTATACAAAACGTTTTTTTATCATTTATATTGGGCATTACCTGTTTAAACCCAACTTCTTAGGAGGTTGGCCAATTTTGTTTTTACAAAATATCATATGACCGTTGGCAATGCATGATTATACAAATTATTTCAAAGTTGCTCATACTATCCTATAAAAATATCATGTTATAATTTACAGGTCGCTTGATTAAAAAACACGTACAAACCTGAAAAATGAGAGAAAGTCATATTATATAGCTTGTTCGAGGCGTATATCGTCGAGACGTTATATTCATCAGTAACGTATTCTGTTTAACGTTCGTTTTATATGCTGCCAGGTGTTATACGGCTGTTCGAAATTGACTTCTAAACTAACATATCTCTGACCAGGTAGTTATGTGTCCCACTTTCTGTCAAGTGCATCTTTATTACTTCGTTCAATGTGTTCTGTTGACTTGCTATGTAGGCTAACACTGCTACCTTAATTTTTCTACATCTACTAACTCAATAACTCTAATGCATTCTTTCAAAATGCTCATAGCATCGAAGTTATCTGCTCTGCAGACATTTACTAATATTGCCCAGATCTAATCTTCCTTTAACATCATCAGATTTCAATTTAATACCCGCATTACTCGTTCATTTTATAATTCTGACGGCATTTCTCTCCCTGCGATACATGTTATCGACCATTACTGATCAGGTTTCACTCTAATACATAATAAGACTGCATGCATATGTCTGATAGACGTTTTCTCTGGTCGACAGTTGTAACGCTGTTTAGTAATGACAAAAGTTCACTAATTTTATTCCCTCGACTTTTAGTCGTGCTATTACACAAGCACCTGGAGAGGTCCAGATGAAATGTTAACGTCGGAATAACAATGTGGAGCATTTGATCATTACTTACTTGTACCGTCTTCAATTCTGCTGAGTTTAAAAGATATCAGGTTCTTTCACAACATAATATATCCCTGTTGTACAAGCAGTTTGACGCTAATTATTCTGAGATTGGTAACCATAACGGTTCAATTGAAGAATCGCATCGATCTGAGGTGCATAATGTATTACCTGTAATATGTTATATATGCTGAAAATCTGTTCATCTGATCACCTATTCAAGCAAACAGGCGGTTCCCTTTGATCGAATGTATAAACCCGAACCCCGGCGGATTGCCGGGACGAGGTTTATTTAAAACTACATGACAACTTTAACCAGTGTTCCCTACCAGTAACATTCGTATGTCTTTAACAGATGAATCTTGAAATACCCACCAGAGAATAAAATGCATAATCGAATAGAATAAATACGTTCCCCTTTAACAAACGGATGATAGTATCGTCTTTTGAATTATTCCCCATTTACACCATGGAACACTCAGACAGTAAATAGTATAAACACTGTCACTCATCTAAGTGTTACGGCTGTACAACGACTAGACAATATACTGAAAAACATTAAACCAAATATCGTTGAAAACATATCTCTACTTCATTGTTATATTCTCGACGATTATAGGTATTATATATGTGCGGAGTAAAGTAATAAGATCTGCTGTCACTTCGAATGATTCAAACACTTGTTTAGTCCAAAGCGCATGCGCTGACATTGGTTCTTTTTATTGGTATTTTACAAGGACGTCGCACCGTAAAATACCCACAGGAAATGAATCAACTCAACGACAGTGCCTTCAATAGAGAGTGAAGGATAATATACAAACTTAACTGTGTATTATACAGTATACTAAACAACGGACAATAGTGAAGAACGTTGCTTATCTGTTTGGAAGTGTTTTATCTCAAACTAAAAGGAAATTCTGCAAACATAGACAGTTGTAGAATCTTTAATAAATTGATTTAGCCTGAATATATAATGACATCCAAACGATTTCCGTTGGCTTATTTATATGTTAGAAAAGGCGGATAGATATATTTGATCGTAAGTAGGATTATTAGTAAGATTAATGAAATCGGTGTCTATAGACAAATTATAATAAATTAACAATTTAATATTTTAAATAAACAACAAGTTATACTAAAGGTTTTGGGATCAAACTAAAAATACCGATGCCTGCGAACTTCGTTCGATATTCCCTTATAATTAATTAAGCTAGGGGTAAGAAAACTGTCATTACAGTGTTTAATATGATTAGATTCATATCGTAAGTGTCCACTGTCGGTCAGTGTCGACCACAGCTGATGCATCATTAGCCTATTTGTCCTGTACTGTATGTCTGCTCAGCTGGAACAGCGCCACATGTGGAAGTAGCAGTCTCTGTCGCAAAGCTCACTGGCGAAGCTGAAGTGTACTTTCCAGATTTAGGGTGTAGCTCTATTGATAGACTGTTGTTGAGTGCTAGCTTGGGCGGTGTGATATGCTTGACAGGATGTTGTCAACGTAGCATATCACCCACTCTACAAATCGTTGATTGATGTAAAAGAAAAGCAAGGTTGTTACCGTATGGCACCAACGATGTCAAAGGAACTCGTAGAACGTGTTTGTAGGCAACCCATTAACTGCTCCAAGGGTCCCACCCAGGATTTTTCTCGATGTTGTCTCTGGACGGCTTTTCCCCATGAGTGTTTATTCAACAAGGCAGCAGACGTTTGAAATCAGAGTTTTACCTTTCTCTAGATATATTTAAAAAATATTTTTTAACATATTTCACCCCCAAACAATGACGGCAACCACTGTAGACATAAAGTAGAGTGTAGGTTTTAGGGGGTCATCCTAAGTTTAGAGGTGTGCGTCGAGATGTGTGTTTACATTAGTTTAAAACCTCTGCAAGTCGGTACAGTAAGGAAAACAAGGAGCAGGGAGAGAGTTCCAGAGGTCGGTAGCACGAGGAAATAAGCCTTTCGGAGTTGAAGCCTCTCTGGCATGTAGAGACCTCCACAGAGTGTTGATTGACGCGTTGGTCTAGTGTATTTACGTCGAGGGGGCACCAGAGCAGACAGTTCATCGGAGCACAATCCATTGAAGTATTTGTAAAACAAGCACAAGGATGCAACATTGTGGCGATGGGACAAGTGCTGGAGCTTGATGGATAGTAAGGGACTTATAAATTTGGCGACATTTTTAGACTTTTGTAAGAGGGATAGACTAGTGGATGATGCACCAGCCCAGATGTAGCAAGAATACTCCATGCATAGGCTGATGGGGGCTTTTTAGAGATACAGGATAATGCCAGGTGTTAGTAGTTTACTAGCACGGTAGAGGGAGCCCACCTTTTTTGCAGCAGCTTTGCCAATGTCTTCAATGTATTTGTTTCAATTTATGTTACATGTGAACGTTTAGCTGAGCAGTTTAGATGTTGAATTCTCAGGTAAAGTGTTATTTGCCATGGCAATCGGTGGTTGAAGAGGTTTCTTGTAGTTGAAGGATAAGAGCTTTGTCTTTGCGCCATTAAAAATTACCAACCGTTTATGACCTCAATCCACTACAGTCTGGAGGCAATTTTCTAGGGATTCACCCATTGCCTCGGATGTAGTCGCGCCTGTTTTGACTACATGACGAGAGTAAAGCGTGGTGTCGTCAGCAAATATAATAATTTCACACTCAATGTTATCAGGGGGGTCGTTCATGAAGATTAGGAACAATAGAGGTCCAAGGATCGATCCCTGCGGTACACCAGCATGTATGTAATGTTGTTTAGATAAACGGCCATCAAGGACAACCTGGATCTTTCTTTTGGTTAGGAGGATCTAAGTATATTAAATATTTTCCCAGTAATACCAGATGAGCGTATTTTAGGAGAAACACTTTATGTCAGACCTTGTCAAAGGCTTTGGATATATCAAGCGCTAAGTCCCTAGCTTAACCTGCTTTGTCCAGTGTATTATATATGCGTTCAGAGTTGGCCGTTATGATGTTTGCAGTAGATCGTGCTTGTCTAAATCCATACTTGTGGTCAAAAAGAAGTTTAGTATTAATTATATGCTGGATTATCGCTAAATTAATTAAGGATTCAAAGATTTTAGCAAAGGTCGGGAGTAGACTGATTGGGCGGTAGTTTAGAGGATCAGTTATATCTTCAGAATTCTTGAAGACTGGTACCATAGAGGTAATTTCCCAGGTATTGGAGAAACAAGATTCAGCTAGGCATTTGTTGAAAAGTTTGGAGAGGACAGGGGCCAGTTACGCAGAGCATTTCATTATTACTATTGCAATAATAAGATCAGGCTTACAAGGTTTGTAGGTGTCAAGGTGTTTTATGATGTCTCTGACCTAAGATGAGGTTTTCAAGTGTGGCTTCGGTATTCAATGTGAATTTAGGATGGAGGTGGTTTACTGATTCCAAAGTGGAGTTTGAGGCTTGTCTCCCAATGCTAACGATATCCACTTACCTACTCGTCTAGTGCCCATCAAAAATGGAGAAGCATGCACGTTGTAAGGTTATAAAGACATCATGTAACTAAATATTTCTGACATACAGAGTTACACTATCAATCTATGCCGAACGAGTTACATTCTATTTGTTAAGGACAATTGTTCTGATCTTGGATATATTCTTACAACGTTTCAGCCGAAGCAAAATCCGTCATTTTTAAGCTGCGTTTTATCAAGATCGGGAATGATCATCTCGAACGCTGAAATCTCTACGCATTTTCAGACATAACCACATATTTAATTAACTGTTGTGATTCGTTCTCGTTCCAGATAGAAGTCTTAAGTTATCTTATTATATTTTTTTAATCGCCTATACTTATGTTATTGTTTCATTTTGAAACTGCCAAAATAAGCTAATTCTCTTTTAAATACTAATCGTTTTAAATCATTAGTTTTTTGTTGTATGATGGAAACTATGTGAAGAGCATGATGCATATGCTCGATATAATAATACTACTATTACTAGTAATCCTTATACTACTACTTCTATTACAACTACTAAGACTACTACTACTACTTCTACTACTATTATTATTAATAATAATAATAATAATAACACGATCAAATAAAGTTATTAGTTATTTGTGATGACAAGTCAGTGGGTGTATTTAAATGTAAATATTCTTTGAAACAGTAAAATAGTGCTAAAATAAATAAATAAAAATCCTTATGTTGATGGAAATAGACGCAAAACCTTACGGTAGATAACATTGTTATGTTTTTTAAAGAGAACCTCATAAACTTTGCAAGGTTTCCTATCGTTCGACAGCGGATCCGAGCAAAGTTATCTGACAGAATGTCACATCAATTTTTAAATTCCATTTAAAACTCTAACTAAAGATAAACGATGGAACCTTTTTTAGAAAATGAGATATGGAAAAAGAAGTTTGCATGACATTCCCATTAAGATGCAAATGGATCCATTTAAAACTCGGAATACAAACGAGTGGAATAATTCCCGTTACCATTCTTGTTTTCAAAGACTTAGATATATGTTATACAATGTAATGTATGTGTTAATGCACGCATACAACCAAAAAATAAGTCACGGTTAGCGTAAAATTGCCAAGTAATACGATTAAAAATGATGATTAATTATAATTAACTTCATGTTCATTGACGATGAAAATGTTAAGTATAGTATTTCTGCATAATATGATTGATCAGGCAAAATTGTTCGAAATTTAGTTCACATCACCTAAATAGATCATATTTCAAATAGATTGTTTTATACTTTTGGGTTATATATAAAAAAAGTTGATTCACTATCGTAAATGCACTGTTTTTTTTAAAATTATATTCATCTTTAATTGGTGCATCTAATTTAGCATTTGTTTATTATTATTTTCTATTGGAAATCTTCGATTGTGAATTTTAGTCGTTAATGATATATGGCAAAAACGAGTAAATGTACAGAATGAGAGCTACGAATACGTGCCTTCGCGAAAAATTACCCTGATGAAAAGTGGTATGGTAACAAGTGTATCTGCGAAGAGCAACCCGAACTATATAACGGATATCTGAAAAAAGGTACAACATAAATATCTGTCGATTGGTAAGTACTCTTTTAAGAGAAGTAGTTCATCACATCTGGTATTCTGTGGTACGTCATCTTTTCAATGTGGACTGTGAGATCGCCTACAGCCGGATGTATTACGCACTCATAACTAGGAAAGATTGTGAACTCATAATTGCTTCCGAGTTATGATTAATCAATAGTAGGTAATAAACATACGTTAACATTATAGAAATTCTGTGAAAACGCAACGAAAAACACATGTTGTTGCTTTTTACACTCTATATGAGGGGATGCCTTTAAATAAAATAAAATAATCAAGCCTACGTGGATGGGAATAAACAAATAAAACCACAAAGGAAAAATCAGAATCGTAGAGGATATATTTGTTTCTGTGTTCAGCTTATACGGACACGTTACGTAAAACACACGCACTCCCCCCCACACACACACATATATATATATATATATATATATATATATATATATATATATATATATATATATATTGAAAGAAGCACGGACCAGAGTGCTAGCTTACCGTTATAATATTTTGAGATATTATTAAAATAAAAATATACAGAGTAGATTCCGTAATAATAATGGTTACCTGGACAATAATAAAACTTCTTTAATGACGCTTCAAGTTACCATTTTTATGTACACATAATTTACCACTCATCAAAGCCCCTGACCCACTCGAGGATAAAGATTAATTAATTAGTCAGAAAAACAATGAAATAACAACGTACAGATTAGTAACAATGGTTGAGACTGGCAATAAATTAGATTATTTAAAAAGACAATATTCTTTTTAACATTGAATTTGAAAACGTCCGTGATATAGTCAGCTGGGAAGCAGTCCTGTTGTATCGTGTTCCACAGACGGATGGGTCGGAGAAAACCTATTTTCTCATGAGCCTTCCCTTTACTTTTAGGTACACAGTAAGACAAAGAAATCGTATGTATAGTTGTAGATAGACGATATTTTATTTTAAATGTGTTATGGGGTGGAGACATAGATTTGAGCTCAGTAGAGCAGTTACTATGGGTATAACAATAACATAGAGAAATACGAGTAACTCTTCTTCTGTGAGAAAAAGGTTGTAGGGAATAGAAAAATAAATCGCTTACGTGGTCTTAAAGTAAGTTTGGTAATGTTTCAAAGCAGAAAAGAGTGCTTGGAAGATTATAATTTTTCCTGGACGTTTTAAGTAAAAAAAACACTGGTCTGAGGAAATACAATAATTAATATTCATATATATATATATATATATATATATATATATATATATATATAAATTGCCAATGCAACGTGTTCAAGATCAATTTCGCAAAGGGAATAACATTTTATCTTTGTTAATAATTTGCGTATTCTAAAAATGCAAATTGCATCTTTAATTCGATGCATGTTTGATCTTTCTTAGAAATTACGTCGAGACACGTTCCCTATTTATATATTTCAAAATTCTTCACATTTGCATTTTCAAGATATTCACCTCTAATAACTAATTAATGTTCAATGACTATTAGTCGGAGCATCTAACGATGAGAGCGGTATCTTTTAAAAACCAGGTTTAAGGGTATTTTTGTATATGTATTCCCTGTTTGAACACTTGATGAATACATACATCTGTAAACGATACGAATTTGGTCACTTCATCACTTCCTTATCAATATATAAATGCTCCATCTAATATATTAAGCTTCACTGTATCTCGATAGAGTCTAATATAATGACTGATCTTTATATTATCTATATATGTATATATATATATATATATATATATATATATATATATATATATATATAGTATACTAAAATATATTCGTGGCATTAAGTTACTAAAAGCGTACGCAGACTACAGAGCGCTGAAGCATACCTCCCAGAACATAACACCAGCTAGATTTGTGGGAACTGTAACAAAGTCTACCGGTCCAGGATAGGCTTGCACAGTCACAAAAGACGCTGCAATTCGGACATATTCTAATCTCAGGGGCAGATATCTATTATTCCCCGAGACAGATTGATTCAAAAAAAATAGTAGTAGTAGTAGTAGTAGTAGTACTAGTAGTAGTGGTTGTTGTAGTATTAGAAGTAGTGTTATACACCAGGTAAATATATTTTTTTGTCTACAATTTATTTAACTATTTAGTTAAGTATTTACAAATACAAAGAAAGAGCATTTTCCGTGTAATACTAAAGGTTATTTGGGGAAAGGAGTTTAGTTTTCTTTCAAATTATTTCATGTGTCTTTGTTATTGGTCCAATAGCTCTTGTACAACTTGTCTGACCATTGTCTTCTTGTATCCAAGTCTGGCTAATACAGATGTGAGTTCAGAATTATTGTTTATTTATCTTAATTTTCCGCTTCTACCACTTGGAATTGCGATATCTATAATTCTGCACGCATCAGCTTTTTTGGAAATGATAAAAATATACTGTTGTAGCTCCTAGTAGTTTTACTTTTGACATCCCAAGGTTTTTTTTCTCAAGAATATTTTCTTAGGATTAAAGATGTTCGGCTTCTTGTTTACTTCGAATCTATATTCCATAGACAGACGCCAATAGTGCTGCTAGCAGACATTATCATAACGCTTTTTGTTATCATTCTGTAAAAGAAGAATTATCGTCAGCCGTGTTGTACGCCAAAATACGTTGTTGTCGTCGTAGTAAAATTGCTAAAAGACAGGAATTACATATTACCTTTCAGTTACTTATAGCTCAATAACTTATAACAGAAGTAAAAAGAATCGAAGTAAGCCAAAATGTAGAACCAATAGGAATATAAGAAAGTAAAAGAATAAGAAAAAAGAATCACAAGTTGTTTTCGAATACAAATTGGAACTCGTATTATTTTTATCACCTCAAGTGTTCAAAGCTCGCTCTACTCCCCGGCATTTTGTCGACATAATCGCAAATGTACTTAACTTAATGGCTATATGATTGAACCTAGTTTTGTGTTTTGGTTGAAGAGTGTCTTTATAAACTGTGGTATGCATGTACATGACTATCAATCTATGTGTGTGTATGCGTATGTCTATGTCTGTGCGTCCCGATAGCTGTGGGTGTGCACTTTTGAGTGTGTGTGTGCGTTTGTGTTGTGTATATTTTAATTTGTTGCTCGCAGAATTGATTACAAGCTAACTGGCTAACTTAATTTGTTCCTTTCTACATTTTGCCTCCTAATCTACGGCGTTGATCTTGGACAGTGTCGTAATTATATATGATACAACGTTCGCCAGACGGAGACTTTAGTGCACACTGTAACCTTAATAATTACGTTCGGTAGACTTAGACCGTAAGAGAATAGATTCACCGGTGTGATTTTAAATAATTTATTGCTTCTTAATGGGTTTTTGTTTGTTTATTTACATAAGGAGATAGCGTGAGAGAGGAGAAACGAGAAGAGTTGATGGCGAAATAGAAAGTAAGCTATCGAGAAAATGTCTATTCGCGTCCAGGTAAAATGATGGAAACAACAACTGACTACAAGGTGAAGCCGTAGATGTCAAACCAAGTAAATATGAAAAAAACGTACCAGAAAGCGGGGAGAGCTGCAAATTATCAAACATTGCGTACATACCAATAATTGAAGGATCATGGGGAACCTCTATAAACGAGTGAAAGCAATTGGAATCAGAGGAAAGATTGACAAGGCAAGAAGCCGCAGAGTGAATTGATATTTTATATTTCATTAGAAATGTTTATACAATTTCTGATGAGGAACTACATTTATTTTCTTATTGTTTAAAATGTATTATAAAGAAAGAGAAATTATCAATGCAGAATTACTATGATGAAATATAATTTCTCAAAACTAAATTTGCTTATGAACAATTATAAAAACGTTTTCTAGCAACTTCTTTAAATGTACCTCATATATATATATATATATATATATATATATATATATATATATATATATATATATACAGGGTGACCCAAAAAAAAAGGCCCCGTGTACACTTTATGTGATATCTCTTTTATTTATTCACCGATTGCCCTTATTTTATAGGACATGGCAGGATCAACGACCGTGAGTACACCAAGACCTCAGTGGGAGCTGAGACAAAGAATACACTGTGTTAAATTTTACTACAAGACAAGCTCGTTTAAGAAAACCCAGGGCAGTTTCATGCATCAGTTCGAATGTGAAAAGGCTCCATCCAAATGCAGAATTCAGAACTGTGGACCACTTCGAGAAGTATGGGACCGTGGAGAACCTCAACACTGCCAGTGAGAACCGTCCAAGCCACTCGGGACGTCTCAAAAAGCGGAGAGCCGATCTGGTCGAAAGTGTGAGAGTGTCTCTCCAGGAGAGTCCGAAACGCTATGTGCGTAAGCGAAGTCAGTCCCTCGGTATCTCCCGTGAGACTTGCAGGAGAGTGCTGGTGAACGATATCAGGGCTTACCCATACAGAATACAGACGCTGCAGACCCTTACCGCCTCAGACAAATAGCAGAGGAGCGCTATGGCAGTCAAGATGTTCGATAAGATCGAGGAGACACCAGGTTTCCTTAACCTCCTTTTGACCTCAGAGTAAGCCCACTTCCATCTTGACGGAAAGGCGAACTCCAAGACAAATGTCCTCTGGGGGTCATCCAGACCCAATGAAGTAACCACCAAGCCCCTCTACTCTCCTGAGTTCACGGTGTGGGCTGCAATCTCGGTCAGAGGCATCATCGGACCAATCTTCATCGAAGAATCTGGCGCAGCAGTGACAGTCACCAAGGAGCAGTATTTGGAGGTCCTCAAAACCTTCAAGGGTGAGCTCCAGACCCTCTACTCGTCGCTCATAAGCAAGTTCTGGTTCCAGCAAGACGGAGCAAGTTCTCACACCTCAAACCTGTCCCGAGATTGGCAGAAAGAGAACTTCAGAAGCCGAGTTATCAGTCTCAAGACTAATTTTGAGTGGCCACCCAATAGCCCTGACCTAAGCCCCCCCCCAGATGTTGTTTCCTTTGGGGATATCTTAAGGACAGAGTGTACGCAGGGAAACCCAGAACCATCACGGAACTCATCAAGGAAGCCATCAGGGAGGAGATGAGAGTCATTCTCAATTCAGTCTGTAAGAAAGTCATGGACAGCTTCGTTCTGCGCCTCAAAAAATGGACGGAGTTAAATGGAGGCCATCTAGAACACACGCTGTAGAACGAAGAGAAAAAGGCCAAAGACTCTAGTGTTTTGATGTGATGTTTTGAATCTAATAAACTAGTTATGACCAAAAATTCATTTCATTCGGACAAAACACTAAGAAAGGGGGCTTAATTAGAGTTGGGGCCGGTTTTTTTTTTGGGGGGGGGTGTCACCCTGTATATATATATATATATATATATATATATATATATATATATATATATATATATAAGGTCTTAAAGTGAATAATTTTGGTAAGAAATCATATTAAGAGAGTTCAATGTAGTAAACAGAGTAAGAATAGAATACAGAAAGGAAAAATCACAAACAACTGACAGCATTTATAATTTATTTTGTCTTCCCAGTCTCCTCAGAATGCTAGTAGGATAGTTACATATTAGAAATGACAACACCAGAAATATTCACCAGGCAAAAAATAAATATTATGGGCAAAGATAGGGTAAAAAAGGGAGACCAGCAACACACTTAAGTTAAAACCATCAAAAAAGAAGGGGAGGGAAATATAAAAATATAAAGACCTCTTTATATTTTATATTTCCCTCTTCTTCTTTTTTGATGATTTTGACTAAAGTGTGTTGCTTGTACCCGTTTTTATCCCCCCTCTCTTTGCTTATAATATATATTTATGGTCTGATCAGGAAAATTCAGTCTTTGGTATTCGTCTTTATCAACAGCTTATCTCTTCGCTTGATATATGCTGACGATATAAATTTCTTACTAATCCACAAGAATACTACCTTGACGTATGATGTATTCTAATAGATTTCGTATAATGGCAACACAAAGCCTGCCAGTGGACTTTAGAATCTCTGCTGTAACTCCCAAAAGTCCGCCATCCTTACGCATTTTCACCTTACCAACTGTTTCTGCAACCATCCCTGTGGTGATTAGAACACTCGGCCCCTTCACAGGAGGTGTTTCAGAGATACTGTCAGGATCCCTGAGAAATCCCATTTGGAGCAGACGCTCGTAGTGTTGTTTCCATGCTATCTTTTTGTCATCTAAGCCAAATGATAGTTCGCCATTCTTTAGTCATTCTTCACATCCAGGTTGCATTGTGGCATCTTTTGAGCCATCTTGTAAATTGTTCTAGCCAAGAGGTTATGTTTTGAATACTACGTACGCAGCGCCAGATTTCTTCTAGAAAATCACACGCTTAGCCGTGCGTTTGACAACATTATAAGCTTTTCTGTTTATACCAACTCTCCAGGCTTTGATGCATATTTTCTTCTATTTTATGACGGTGTTGTCTATGTCGATATTCCACCACCAGGTCTGTTTATGCCAATTAAGACCATGTCTTCTTCACATTGTTTGACTGAACGCTTCTTTTATCTTAGAACTAAATAGCTAAGAAAACTCAGCTTTTGTGTATGGGTGTTTAAATCTCCAAAGCTTGATGCGTGGTTTGAACTGACTCTTGCATTCACTGGGAGCTACTATAGTTGTGTCACACATAACAAGTCTGTCACATACTTTCTGAGAGTGCATATGTATAAGATATAGTCAATGTGTGTAGAAACATATCCGGATGTTTAAGTAATCAGGTATATAGGTTTCTTTTTGAAAACCGAATTTCAAACAATAAGGGCATTTGATATCGTAAACTCGAGTATTTTTTCACCTTCCTGATTGCATTGGCCAATGGCATGTCATCCATATATTTTCATGTATCCGTCTCGTTGGCTGCCTATTTCCCTACTCCAATCTCCGCACACAAATAGCACCTTAGATTTGGGACTTTTGCAACAAGGCTCCGCAGCTCATCGTAGAACTGGCACTTAAAATCCTCACTAAAGCCAAAATGAGGGCATAGCCAGACACAAAGTCAAAGACAATTTTACCAGCCACAATGAGCTGTAGAAGTATCTTGTCGAATATCCGTTTTACTTAAAATATCTTCTCCCAATACGTTTCTGCTCGCAATATCAACCCCCGTTACCTTTTACATTTCCTGACCAGAGAAATTTACACTGGGTGTCCTTGCCAGATATCTTTCTAGCACTCCCATTTCTCCATCTGGTCTCCTGCAGGCAGACCATTTTAATCTTTCTTCGTATTCTTCTATGTGTTATTGGTTTGTTTCTTTACCCGGCTCTTAATTCAACAAAGATTAGTCTTTTGCTTGTTATATCCGATAAAGTTATGTCTGGCTGTTTTTAGTTTTAGTGTATGTATTAGTTGAGATAATTAGTGCGCCAGCCAGGGGGTATGCGGCTACATCGAATCGCCACACGATCCAGTAATATTTACGCCGAGTGCTAATAATTCACAAGCTGTACGCTTAGACACGATGCACCCCCCCACCTCTACAAAAAAACGTTATTGTTATGAAAGATAACCGTTACGGACTTTATTAACTAAATTTGCTACAAAATACTCTAATTCCGGATGACACACTTAGATAACATATGATACACAATTTCTAGGTTATCATGTGTTATTGTTATATTTCTTATTCATTATTTATTAATTATTTGTTTGTTTCTATATTGTTTATATTACCTAATAGTTCTAAAGTCAACCACCTAAATTAATATAAGGCACTTGTTTTCTAGTGTAGTACCAAGATTAACATAAAGATCCATTTTTCATAAGAACTATTTAAGCCAGCCGATCTTTGTAGGAAAGAACTGACTGATTAACTAAGTACGCTTATATTAACTGACCAACAGCATAATACGTGTGATAAAATTGAATACAATACGTGCATACCACTATCTAAGTACTTGCTTTCATTGGACTTGAAGACAACAACATTGTAGTCGGCTGGGAAGCAAGTTAGCGACACTGTGTTCCACAGACAGGCAGTTCTAGGAAATAAACTCTGCCAATGGAAGTTTCGTTTCGTCTTGTTCAAGCAGAGGGAGAAAGGTAAATATTTTACAGTGGTAGTAGCTGGACGGGTTCTAGTTGTGAATCTTTTACCATAATGGCATTTACGGTAGAGAAAGAAAGACTAGCAACATCTCTTCTGTGAGAGAGTGAATGTACGGAAAAGTAGAGGACACCCCTACTAGATTTCGAAGTCGCTTTTAGACTCTGTCGATAAAGGAAAGGGGGCTCTGAGCGGCACCTCCCCATATGTGATAGCAATACTCCATCTTAGAACGTATTTTATTCTTGTGAAAGTAGAGGATGGCGTTGGGCGTGAGATACCATCCGGAACGGTAGAATAATCCAACTATTTGTCCAGCGGTCTTAGCAACATATTTGATGTTAGCCTTCCATTCACGTCTGAAGAGAAGATCAGTCTCAGGAGCTTATTAATGTAGTAAGCTTCCTCTACAGTAAAACTTTACATTTCAGCTAGAGCAATATGGGGATCGGATGGTTGGTGGTTAAAAGAGGGTAGCTTGGTCTTTGACGCATTAAAAGTAAGTAGCCACCTTTTCCCCTATTGCACCACTTGATCAAGGTCAGAAGAGAGAGAGAGAGAGAGAGAGAGAGAACCAGAATAACCTGATCATTAATGCTCTTCGATGTGTTTTCATATATGATGGTGTAATCAGCATAAATGTCGACGAATGATCTTAGAATATGGTTTAGGAGATTATTATGAGGATCAGGAAGAGAGTTGAGCCCAGAATGGGCGTTTATACTGCGTGCTTCAGACTTATGTCAACCAACGACTACTTTTATAAACATATAAGAGAAAAATGATATGATGGTTGAGAGTATATTTAAAGAGGTGGTATAGCTAGCAAGCTTGTGAGAAAAACCTTTATGCAAACCCTGTCAACAACCTTTGCTATGTCATTAGCTATTTATCTAGAGACGAAGCCTCCGTCAATAGATTTTCAGATCCTGTGGTATATTAAAGGCAACACATCATCTGTGATCTAGCAGAACGAAATCCATATGGATTTTCGTTAAGTAGGCTGTTTTTGCTAAGGTGATAAACAACTTCTTGGTTTATCACAGATTCAAGCAACTTACTTATGACGCATAGGACACTGATTGGTCTGTACTAGTATGCAGAGGACCAGTCACCAGTATTTTTAAATGTTGGGCGGACTGACAAGTTATTCTAAGGTGTAAGGAAGCATGTCTTTAAGAAAGCATTGAACATCTTTGTATGAATAGGTGATAGTTCAAGTTTCAGTTATTTCATCACGAACTGGCATTGTGTTCAGGACCAGTTGCTTTGCTGGCATCAAGACTTTGGAAATGTTTTACGACATTTCGGACTTATATGTGTATGTCGCTTAGGGTGTGTATAATCATGGAAGAGGATCTAGGAGGTAGGCAGCCCTGGTCGCAAAGGATGGAATTTGATGCGAAGTTCTTAGCGAAAAGATCGGCTTTGCTGAGGAAACCATCTATGGTCTATTGATGATTTTGAGGATAGAGGATACGCTTTTGTTCAGGACACTGTCTGTAATACGCGTGTAAAGCTTTATTGTATGTATAAATATTGATATTAGAACTTTCGACAATAGAAGAATTATAGCTAATTTAGTCGGGAATCAATATTGGGATATTTTTAATAATAACACGGTTGATTAGAGATTGGATTTACATATATCGGTCCATTAGTTTCTTTTATATATAGTTCATAGGTGTTCTGGGTGAGGTTGAATGTAACATCTAATAAGTTGGTTACTTTAATTTCTGATGTGATCTCAACTCGTAATCCTTTATTTAACATAGATTCATATGTGTATATATATATATATATATATATATATATATATTCATTTTTTCAGTTTTCGATTAAGTAGCAGTTTTAACTATAGATTAGATATCATCTCAGTAAAGTCCTATATACAAAACATCATTACCTAGTTAACATGTATATTTATCTCTAATGTATTCGGATGTTGTAATTTTTATATAAAATGTATTCATAAATATCTATTTTTATTTAGCATTTTGATAAAAATAGTTTTAAGTTCATTTTACCACTATTTTGAATGCTTAAATTAATAAACTTATGTATATATATATATATATATATATACATATATATGAAAATAAAATACATGATATATCATTAAACGAAAAGTTGTAGAGACAAACTGTATAAAAGACAAAAGGTAAAATCGCTTAAACACAGGAATAAAAAGGTATATTATGATATAATTTTCTGATGTTGAAAGGAGAAGACAGCGTATACCAACGTATTCTGGCCGTTTGTTTTGTATATCTTTGTGTTTTAATTATGTTGTTATTTAGCATTTCATATATATAGACGTATACAATTCTTTGATAAAAAAAAGATCGGCTTATTTTGAATATTCATTCTAAAGAAAAGCAGTAAAGCATCGAATTTGCCTATTTTTTATATTTAGTTTGAAACTACTTTACGCAAACACAAATTAGAAAATGGACAATTAACTGATACCAGATAGCTTATCGTCGCCATGAAGAAACCTACATACTCTTATGTGAGAAAACTATTATTTATTAGTGACAAGCTTTCTATCAGCATCTTACATTGTTGAACCATAATATTTTCCCGCTATTTCTTTACTGTCACTTATAGTAAATTTTTGTTTGCAAATTTTATACAAGTCTTTTTTTGTAATTGTACTCTACTAGTTATTGATTAGGTTAAGATTAGAACTTTACTTAGGCCTTTACTTTACTTGGCCTTCCGGCTAAGATCAAAGTATAGTATCTGTTCCGATGGCTACCGCACCCCATATACTGGTATTGTCTTGGCCTTCGGGGCTTGATTTATGCCTGTCTATGGGTCTGTCCTGTGCAGTTCTAGGAGGTCCACACTCCCAGGCTTCGCCTCCCCTCTTTGGGGAGGAGTAAGTTTATTGCTTACTGTCTGAGGCGCCCCTACCGGGGAATGCCGACGGAGCTGCCCAGGCAATTTTTTATGGCCAGAGTGCTCACATCTCTCAGGTGCTGGCTTTTCAAACCCCACTTTCCCGACCCGACCTTGGGTCACATCTTACTTGTGGGAGTAAGATAAAACTGGCCTTTTGCCTAACTCCTGGAGAGGAGTAAATCAATACTTCGGCCAAAATATTTTGTGGAACCACTTTTTCGTTTATTTTGCAGTATTAAATTTATCCCGGAACAGTAAAAAAACAACAACTTTGGAACTATCGGAATCAATTTCATTTCTAAAATACAGATATATTTGTTGGTGTTGATCGTCATATGAAACAAAATCAACTCATATCAATTGATAAATATGTCCCCCAAACTATAATTTCTTTATTGTCATGCTTAATTGTGGTTTGAAGACAACCAATCGAGAATCCCTCACCTGATTTTTGAAAACATGTTTACGGAGCATCATACACACGTCAAAACCGCGACTCATCCGACAAAATAACTCTTTGAAACCATTTTGAGAAGAAAGTGTTATATTAAAAAAATAAGCTTATCTTATACATGATATTTTATGAAAACATGCTTTCTTAGCAGATCGGCTTGATAATATGTATATCGTTTTCCTATAATCTATTGGCTTTAATACGTTAATAAATATACTGATATTGGCCAAATTTGTAAGGACGTCGTTCTGGTAACGAAAAGGCGTCGTTTTCAGGCTTGAGTCATCTCTTCTTGATAATTATTTTAGAACGGCCTTGGCTTGTCTTTTTTACACATTTCTGTTTTATGTATATTGCTTACCTATTTTTCACTGTAGAAAATAGTAGCAATGTTTTATTTGTTTCAAATGGGTGTATGTGTTATATTCAAAGCCTCTTTTTCTATTATGTACAATTTCGATTTTCGTAATTTCATTCAAATACGTTTATTTGTTCTTAGGTGACATTTTGTATGAAATATTTTTTTTAAAACTTACAAGCTCTGACACAATATATGAAAACATAGCTCTTATAACAATAAAATTACTTGGAAGAAATATATTTAAAAAAACTATTGTAAAATAAGCCAGTATAAATTTTTTTGTGGGTGAGTGTATATATATATATATATATATATATATATATATATATATTAAAACATATAATATATGTTGCACATGTCGAATACAGTTTATTATATAGTTGATTGTAATAACATAAATAGACTTTAGCTAATGTGTGTAGTGTTAGTCTGTTTTTTGTTGTAAATATAAAAATCATTTTTAAGTTTTGTGGATGAACAATTTAGGATATTTGAAAGCTCTCTATGTGCTCACGATGTTGTTTTCTTCATTGCAGACGTAGGTCAGGTTGCAGTCGATTAGAGCTTTGGAAAACGAGTCTATGATAATTCTAGATTTTATTCTGTTGTAGGGTTAGGAGTAGAAATCTATAAGGCCATTTTAATTTGTTAGTGTTCTATATATCTCTTACGCCCACCTCGCTCACTCTGAAGCAAAATATTAGTCGGCTTTTCATATTTGAATGAGGAAGACGCGTGCTTGACACGCTCGCCACACTCAGCGGAATCTTCGCGTTTTAAATATGTTCTTCGGCAAAAATAAATTATATTTTTTTTATATTTAAAAATAAATCAGTTTGTTTCATAATTACATAATGTTTGATTGTCAGCATGTGGTCCCGACCAAACAGCCAGCCCAGCAATAAGCCGATCAAATACCCAGCCGGGTATGGACCCTTTATGTTAAAAGCAGACGTGCCTATTGTTTCCACTCTGTTGCCAGGACCAAGTCCTACACTCCTGGCAAATAATAGTGCCACATACCACATTCCGTCCCGTCGGACAAAATCGTTCCAAAGATCGTCCATCCAAAGCGACTTTGCCACACGCCGGTCCGTCATTTTAGTATATATATATATATATATATATATATATATATATATATATATATATATATAGAGAGAGAGAGAGAGAGAGAGAGAGAGAGAGACAGACAGACAGACAGACAGACAGACAGACAGACAGACAGAGGAGTATTAGAAAGATATCACAATTCAAAAAATGGAAATATGTCTGCGTTTAGAAGTAAGACAAACACAAGTTACTTTTTATATATATTTATTAAAAAAAATATTAATTTTTTTTATAGAAAATCTTACTTGATTAGGCAAGACTTCAACACTGTGTTGTAATGTGTGTGACCGTGTTCCATGATATATTTCGCGGGCGTCCTCTTTATCAAATGCTGGGTGTTTCAAATTCTTCAAACACGTGCTGATTGGTATATTGCTTATACCGCAGTAAATATTAATATCCGCAGCTAATGGAATAAGTCTAAATGCTTCGTTTCCTCAATATTTCATATTTCACTTAACTGATAAAGTGTTATATATATTTATAACGGCTAAGTGTGGTGTTCAACAATTTAAAAAAAATATTATGTATTTTATATTTGTTAATTTTTTTTATTATATACTATTGTTATTTTATTTTATTATACAGTATTTATTTATATGTTTTTTTTTCTGATTATTTATTTTTTATTTATTTGTATGATTAACGGGTGAATATGGTTTGATTTATAACCTGGCCAGATTGTGTGTAGCGTGCAGTAAACGTAACAAACTAAATAAATTATTTTAAATGACGTAGTAATTCTTGTTCTATTTATCTGTAAATGCTATCATTATGTGCTTATCTGAAATTATTTAATGCTGTTATAATTTTAGTAAAATGTTCGTAAAATACAGAATTTAACTTATTAACGATTTTAAAAAAAATTTAAATTATATTAAATTTTTTTTTGAAACGTAGGTAAGCTCTCATAAAATCGTAGTGTATTATCTCCCTTATAACAATGTGTGCCAATCGATACACACATACATGTCCACACACACACACACACATGTATGTCTACATACACACACACACACATATATATATATATACATATATATATATATATATATATATATATATACAAATACAACACTAAGTGTTTAATTTCTAATATATAATTGCTTTGAAATGCTGAGAATGACTTTTTACACTTATTTAAAACTTTTAATTTTGTCCTTACTTATTCATATTTATTTTCTAGTGTCTTAATTAGGTTTTAGTCAATTATAATCAAAATCCGAAATCTAACTGGTTAGTTTTTTTTTAGTTTTTATAATTCTTGTTTTGGCATTGTTTTTATTCTTCCTGTCTCAATCAAACATTCAGTTTTAACAAGGGGATAAAATCACTTGAAACTTTTTAGAGTGGCCTGTTACCGCTATATAAGTTGTAATTAATACAATATATATATATATATATATATATATATATATATATATATACACACATATATGTATATATATATATATAAAGAAAGTGATAGTTTGCTTGAAGCATTGCTCATAAACAAGTAAGTATGAAGGTGATAATTCCTAGGCAGGAGTATAACAATGTTGAACACCGGAAGTTGGAAGATGGGATGAACAAATATAAATGAGTGGAGACGGTTTAGTCTGTTTATAGGATGTTGGAGAAGTTGTGAGGAAGTGTATCAACAAGATAAATGCATAAGGCAATATACGTAGGGGAAGATCAGCAATCGTTGAGGGGAAGAGAATGTTTCAAAACTTCTTTAGACTATTTATATATATTTCTTCATACAATTTATATATATATATATATATATATATATATATATATATATATATATATATATAATTCGTAAGATTGCTATCGTTTGCTACATTGCTATATTGTTATATTGAGTTAACTATTTTTGCTGTGGGTACTACTACTTTTGAATATCCCCCTATTATTATCTATGTCGCTATGATTATTGGTGCCAGATTTGCTATTGCTGCCACAGTTATCATTGCGATTACAATTGCGGCTATGACAATTATGATTAGTTTTGTTAAGGTAGTTGGCGGGGCTGTTAGTATTTCTATGATGGTGATCGGTGACACTGTTGCTTGTTTTGAGTATCATTGTTATAATAACATTATAGTTATTAGTGGATTTGTGACCTCTACTATTGTGTTTTAAATGGGGTCTCGATGATATTATTGCTCCGTCATTAGATTTGATTGCCGTAGTAAATACTCGGATTGATTGGTAGTTCTTCTATTAGTATGAGCATGTTCAATTAGAATTATCGACAATTGGAATTAATTTTACGGTGCGTATATCCCAGCTATCTGATTCTTTCATAATAAAGCAAAACTAGTTAATATTTGATGTAAACGTATGTAGATGTGTTTAAACATAATTATTGACTGGGAGTCTGGTATTTAATCAATACGTTTCTGCTGGTGATATTATTATTGCATCTATTTCTGATAACTGTTTAATCTATTGACGAAACATAAATAATTAAAAAAATAAATTGTCTGACACTCTGACATGGTCTTGTCTGTCTTTGCGGCATGTTTTCAGGTGTTTACCTTCTTCGTCTCTTTCACCTCCCTTTTTCCTCCTCTACTCTCCCTCCTGATTTATTTCTCAATCGCCCAACTAAGGATTTGCAGACGTTATAATTTGAATTTCCGATCTTCATAGATGATTAAAAATAACTTAGGGGTAAGCGTCTGTAAGAGGACCTAGACAAATTGACCTGGTTATCATATCTCCCTCTCCTTCCCCTCCCTATATATATATTCAGTTGTAAATCATACAATTCCCACTTCTCTATATATGTGTATTGCTCTCTTTCCTCCTCACCAAATGAATTCTGTTATATATCATACAATCTCCCCCTCTCTCGATATATATATTAAATATGTTACCACCCTTTTCCCTCAATATACACCTTTCTATTATAAATCGTTCAATTTATCCCTCTCTTAATATATGGATTAAATATGTTGTCACTCTCTTTCCCCCTCATTATATGCATGCCGTTGTAAATCGCTCAATTTCTCCCTCACTATATACGTGTAAGTTTCTTTTTTTTTCATTTTTAAACATGTAATCGCCTCGTTTTGGGTGCTTGGAACGGCCGTAGGGTCGAAATAAATTATCGCACCGGTGATTATGTAATTCCGTGTTATTTCATTTTATTTATTGATGCTCTGTTTATTACATTGAGCTTTCATATTCAGATTTCCTTCTGGATTTCTTTTCACTCTAACACACACACTATATATATATAATACATACATATGTTTGTGCATATATATATATATTTATACATATATATATATTTATACATATATACACACACACATATATATACATATATATATATAGTAAGTAATAAAAATATGTTTATGGCAATTAAGCTACACAGAGGCTCCCGCGTTTCATCCCGGTGGGGTATCATCAGGCTAAAATAAGATTTTAGCCTGAAGATTCCCTACGGGGATGAATTGCGGGAGCCTCTGTGTAGCTTAATTGCCATAAATATATTTTGATAACTTACTACCTAGCTCTACTTACGTATCGAGCACTGTTTAAGTAAATGCTGAAAACTGATAATAAAAAATATATCTCCTTATAAAAGTGTATGTGCATACATGAAATAGTAATATATATATATATATATATATATATATATATATATGTATATATATATATATATATATATATATATATATATACATATATATATATATATATGTATATATATATATATACACACATATACATATGAATAGATTGCTACGAGAAATATATTTCATTACTTTTATTTTGGAAAAATGTATTCACAGTTTTAGGATAATATGTCATCTATTCTCTTTTCATCGAGTGCTTTTATCTGTATCGGCACAGGTTTTTATTTTTTGTTTTATTTTGTTTCATTCTAACATTATTTTTTATTCTTTATTTTTGTATTCTTCGCACTTTTACTTTGATGTTTTTAGTACGTTTTTACGACGTATCTCTTCATTGGAGACTTGAGCAGCGACGAAGACAGTTTTATACGTGCGTTTATTGCAATCACTTGAGATGAGGCACCCTTTATTATTGAGTCTTTGAAATCTTTCTCAATTCTTTTTTATATCCACTTTCAAATACTACTTGTCTTGATAATCGCCACCGGACGTATATTACATAAACTTTTACTTATTTTCTTATTTCGACTGCGCTTGTCTTTAAATTTCTAGCCTTCATTCATTTTTATGCTTAATTCATATTTCGTGTTTTCTTTTCTCTATGTGTATGTCCTGTTCGGCAATCGATGTTTTACACATGTCTTATACCTATTCGTATGTCTGTGTGTCAGGAAAGTTAGTATAGAAACTTTGATATTTAATTTATGTTGGATGTGACTTATTTTTTTAAAAAATAACACTGGAATCATTGTATAACGTAATTTTGTTTCGAATAAAATTCTACAAATATAAATAAAATGGAGAAAACATTTCAACAAAGGTATACCAAGGGACATAGAGGCATATATATCAAAAGTAATTTATTTACCTATTTTCCAAGACGTTAGACACAAGGTCAGGTGTGGTGTTGATGAAAGTGGAACGAAGTGGATACGAACCCGGCGCACCCAGTTTCTTAGTCCGCGTCGTTAACCACTTCGCCACAAAAGTACGATAGCGTAACTATGAGTGTATACTCTAGTAAAATTGGAAGTGGTTTGTCGAAGTCTTTCTCTGTGTAATTTTTCTGATTATGTATCTCCAGAACCTTCTTTCTTCTAGTTTCCTTCTTGTGTGACATATCTAACGGTTGTTAGTTTACGCCATATTCATTTCAAATAAGTAGTGTATTACGTTTTCATTATATAGACATATAGATTCGTCATGGATAGAAACCTTTAACGACAAATATATTGCGTTATATCTAGACGGTTCAACACACATTTTGACGAGTATTATGGCCAATTATAATTTTGTACCATAACGAAAGATTTCATTTTAAAGATTAACATTACATATTATTCGTGTTTTAATGACAGCCGATGAAAGCACATGTTTTCATTCTGAACAACTAAAGTTTCATTGGCAAAGAATATACTTGAAACATTAATGTTAAAAATCATGATTGAAAAAGTGTTATGCATCATGGATTTACATATCTGATGAAAGCGGACCACCGCTTGAAACACGTTATACAAAATTATGAGATGATAATATCACAAAATAATAAATAAAATGTTGAAAAAAACATTTTACATATATACTTTTCTCTCGTTGGAACTCCACAAATGCTGCACTACCCTCTTTCACAATATATATATACAATAAATATTAAATATTTAAAATATACCTAGAGACATCGATGTTTCATGCTAACGCAATCTTCAGTCTAATTCTCAACGGTCGGCGGGCGCGAACCCCGAACACAAATCGCCACTGATTCGCAGTCGGAGATCTTACCCGCAGGCCATTGGAAACCAGTTAGTAAATAGAGAGGAATTTTAACTGTAAATAGCAGAATTACTACTATTCACCAAGTAGATAAGAGTGATCTACGAAACGTCGGACCATGCATATAGCTATTTGTACTGCTTGTTATTAAAGCTCCTCGAAAAGTGCCCATCCTTCGTGGGAAAGGGCTGATAAACAATAATATTTTTTTATTTTTTTATAAATATTAAATATTTAAAATATACCTAGAGACATCGATGTTTCATGCTAACGCAATCTTCAGTCTAGGAACTAATCCTCAACGGTCAGCGGGCGCGAACCCCGAACACAAATTGCCACTGATTCGCAGTCGGAGATCTTACCCGCAGGCCATTGGAAACCAGTTAGTAAATAGAGAGGAATTTTAACTGTAAATAGCAGAATTACTACTATTCACCAAGTAGATAAGAGTGATCTACGAAACGTCGGACATATATATATATATAGAGAGAGATAAATAGATAGATAGATAGATATTATTGGTACAGCAAAGACATAGGGGATGTTTAAAAAGTCACACATTCTTCGGGAAAAAGGAAGTTGATTTTTATTTTAATGAAAAAAAATGATAAAATATCAAAATACTTTTCGTTCGACAATCTTTATGGGGAATACTTTAAAAGTGATTCGAATAAAAACTAAGAACATCGAATCGAGGAAATGTATGTGTTGGTGATATTAATTATAGTGAAACATTTGGTGATACACTTCTTAACTGTCTTTGTTTTTACTTTAACTTATTAAATAAAAATTGTCAA
>OY744520.1:78724461-78756961 GCA_963556195.1 Sepiola atlantica
AACACATATATATATATATATATATATATATATATATATATATAACATCACTCAATATTTATTCGGCCAAGCATAAATCACAAACACTATTAGGCAAAATTCGACTTTTTCATTAACATAATTGTTTCTAACGTGATACACTTGTTCTGAAGTTTATTTATACACGTTGATACATTTGTATCTGGCCTCATCATACGTTACAGTATTCGATCTCATTTTCCGTTTCATTTCCTTAGAGCATTATTTGACGTCTGCCAAAATCCAGTAATTGCTAGGTCAGATTTGAAGAATTGGGTGAGAAGCAGGTTGAAATGCAATTCATGTAATCGTGCTATTGTTCCGATCGACTCGTGATACGGTGCATTGTCTTTGTGGTAGAACACTTTTCTCTTCTAAATACTAGCCGTTTTGTGGTTGTTTCTTTCTTGAAACGCATTAATAATGCTATATAATACTTGCTATCAATAGTTATTGCACATTGCAAAACCTTGATGGATTTAGACGATTTTCACGTGCTTTTATAGACTCAGCTAAATGCCGTTTTTTTTCTGGAATAAAATGGTAGATCCATCTTTCATCCATTGTTACATATTAACATATATGTAAAATAGTTAGTAATATAGAAATCTATATAGTCATCACATAGTAATAACTGTTTCGTTGTTTACGACTTATGAATATGGCTACACTAGCTTATCTAGGCAAAATACGAAAATATATAAAGGTTAACATATATAGAGGATATGAATATTTCATATATATATATATATATATATATATATATATATATATGTATTTATATATATATAATATTATAATGTAGTTTAATAAATTACGTATACATATTTTGAATATTTACTTAAACCGTGGTGAGTAGAGCTTAGTAGCTTTGTAAATATATTTACATAAAGCTAGCTACAAATAATGTTTCATGCTTTAATTCCGAAGGTAATCATCAGGCTTAATTATAGATTAATACATAGATATGATATTATTACATCTTCGCAGGACGAGGACGGCAACTACTTTCGTTCTGCGATAAATACCATTGTGTGTTCCTGTATTTGTATTCCCAAGCCTAAAATCCCAGGACTCACTTAATGGCATGAACTAAACAGGATAAAATATTAAACTGATATCCAACATTTCCCATGTATCTACTTTTACAGATTTTAATGGAGATTCATTGTCATGTATTTAGATTAAGTTACTCTCTTTGTAACATCTATTTGATACATTTTGCTTTCGATTTTTCTTTCTTCTAAGATCAATACATCTTGTCTTATTGATTTTCTTCACTTGAATATATTTGTTATATTCGTATCAAAATTGTGTGGTTTATGTCTGTTTTTGACTTGGTCTTTCAAGCTTGTTTTGAAATGGGTTTCCGGTATATCTGTTACTTTACATCGTGAAAGATGTTCGAAAAATCGGCTTTTGTAATCTACTATTGTCCTAATAAACCAGACAACCACAAACAGTGCAATACAGCAAGAGAGTTTACGTAAGTGTATTTCTAGTGTTCTATGGCTCATCACACGTACTTAACTAGGTAGTTTGAAAGATAATAACCAGTCTATATGCCGGAAATGTATGCCAATGGAAACGAAGAAGAATATAAAAGGATGCTAAGGCAGTTGAGGTGGTTTACATGTCTTCTTATCTTGGTGATACCATTGGAAAAGATGAATACATTACTGTGATAGTAAGAGTTAAAGTAGATTGAATGAGTTAAGACAACTTCTGCGATTACTCTGGCACGGCGTTACCGTTCTTTAACAACATAATATTCTATCAGGCATGTGTTCTCAATGTGATAGTGTATGGAATTGAAAGCAAGCCATTCAGGGTGATTGTATGCGTTTAATGGAGGGAAAAGTATATGAGAATAATACGATGAATCTATAACTTTAGTCGTAAATACCAGTTCAAATATGTTAACATCAGAAGGTGATTAAATTATTAGAGTACAGAGGTATGTGTGCTAAATTTAGTCACATTCAAATAATAAATGTGAGTGATTGTGTCAATAGATGCAGAACAGTTTAAGTAGCAATTCAGTTGACATTTGAACGACGAATGGGCGGATTCGATATGTAAGAATTTGAGAGAAAGACCTAGTTAGAAGTTGGTTTTATTGTAAAATCAATTTCCAAAAGCCATCTTACATGCTAGTATGTAACCCGACGTTATCATATTGATAACAATGATTATTACGATGATAGATTTTGTTCAACTTATTATGCTTAACTGTCTTAATATCTGAACATATGGTGTTTTTTTCAACAAGTTATTTATGATATGAATTTATATCTGTAAGATTTCATTCGGTTTGATAATTCGGAAAAATAATATTTAACGAACTGATCTAATAAGAGGATGTCAGCAAAGCAACTGGCACTTACAACATTCCAATCATAGTGCTTAAAACAGCTACAACTAAAACTAGCTCCCATTCACACGTTGTTTCAACATTTATGAAAACGTCGTCAGTCTGATCAGTATTTAAGAATACTGGAGATGGGTAATGCCTCTTAGTACAGACCAATCAGTTTCATGAGAGTCATGAGTCCGAATATCATAGTACAACACTGGCGTGCCTCAAGGATCTATTCTGAACCCAAATCTCTTCCTGATCTTCATCAACAATATCCAACATCACATTCTTATAACATTCGTCGACATTTATAGAGACGACAAAAACGTCTATGACAACACTTATAAGAACATCATTGAACAAGTTATAGCTGATTCTCTCTCATCCGACTTGAACACGAAGTTAAATTGGGGAAAAAGGAGTATGGTTTCTTTTAAGCGCCCCAAACCAAGAGTATCTCTTTTTACAACCAATACTCTGATCTCAATTTGGTCCCAATTGAAATTGATTTATTTCGTCTCAAGAAAGCCCGGTGCTTGAACAGGCTTCTTGGGATGGCCTTTATTCTAGAACTATAATCTTAGACTCACATTAAATCCATTTCTAAGGCCGCTGGAAAAATGGTTGTATCATTCTACCGCTCTTAAAATTATCTAACTTCGCACTCTTAAGATTTTCTAACTTCTGACGCAATCCTATGCCTGTATAAGAGCCAAATACGTCTTCACATCTGGTGAGGTACTGCTCAGATCATCTTTTCCTGCCTCTCTCTCTCTCTCTCTCTCTCTCTCTCTCTATATATATATATATATATATATATATATATATATATATATATATATATACATAGTTGTTTTCAGGTCCAATGTAAACACATTTTTGTCGCGCAGTTTTCTTTAATGTTATGATTCTGCCCAATTTCCAGCATCGCTATCGACCATCAGAGTGTTGTCTCACCGTCTATCTGACATTTATTAACTCTTATCCTTGAATGGGCCAAATATAATGGGGCTTTATAAGTTATGACTTGTTGTTAAAAACAAAGATAAAACAAACGGAAAACACTACCATCCTGGGTATGGAGTGAAAATGTGAGCACTGGTAAGAAATGGGTGATCCTCACACTTACACAAGTATCAAATTTTAGCACCACTACCGGATTCAATTTAATGTGGTAACGAGGAAACATTCTATTTAATCTATACATAAAGTCTGACAGGTACTACTACGTGTCAGATGAGATCTGAGAATCATAACAACTAAGAGATTCACACTCATCAAATAGTCTAAGTTGGCGTATCAGGTTCGTGTTTAATGTTATATCCAAGACGGTGGGTGGTTAGAGACAACACTGAAAAGTTAAGAATATCGTTTCGTAGATAACACCTATACATAATCAGAGTGTATTCTTTCATTTCATATCCTCTTCATAACCATTTCATTAAATAAAATGTATCGGATATGACTCTCGATTTATAAAGATTAAGGTATGTGTATACATTCATACATTTCTATCTATATGATATACCTCTAGCTGAATTTTAGGACACAACTAATAAACGTAATCGTCGGTAATGTGTTTAATATAATTTATAAAGACACGGACTAACGACCTGTGTGTGTCACGTTCGAATCCAGTCAATTCCCTAATATCACTTTCACTTAGCAATGTTGGTAACAATTATGTAGCCACTCTTGCAATAATGTCGACAATACAATCCAGCCGGACAAAGTTGTACTATTCTGATGCATACGTATTTACTTATGCCAAGGGTTAAAATGAGAGAAGAGGTTAAATCCCTTCTTTTAAAATATGTATTACACATAGATTAGTTAATATTCCTTAAATTTCTGTTTCTTTGAACTATTTTAAAAGAATTTTACAGAGCATTATATGGACACAGACTCTGATTTGAGAATCTAAAAGTTTCAGATATTAAGTCCACAGTAATTATACACCAATTAACAACATTCCTTGAGTTGAAATCTGTTAAATTTTAGACATAATCATGTAATAAATTAGAATAAGGATATTATACATCAGGTGTTGGAAGATTATATCTTAATTTTGATCTCCGTTACGTAAAGTAAAGTAGTTACGTAAAGTAGAAAAAATGTACTGTTCGTTGCTTTTATTTTACTCGTCCTGCAACGCGTATTTTAGCTTATCTATACATCTTATATCTGTGTACATATATTTCTCTCTCTCTCTCTCTCTCTCTCTCTCTCTCTCTATATATATATATATATATATATATATATATATATATATATATATATATATATATATATATATATATTTATATATTAATATATATATATATATATATATATATATATATATATATATTGATATATAAAGCAAGTTGTGTGTATGTGTATATGTATGTATCTGTGTCGCAGCATCAGATTTTAACTGATGACTTAAGAGCCGAACAAAAAAATGGCATTACTAAAAAATGCCGGAGAAATAACAAGCACACAGAAGATAGTTTACAATCTATTTTTTATTTAAAAATTCCATAATTATTCAAAGATATAAGGGGCACGGATAAATTACGTGGAAAGGAACGATATTCTAGCATGGAACCACCAAGCGAGTAAATATGGATACGAAAATGAACCATTCTTTAGTTGAGCGTATTCTACGCTACTTATAAACCGATATTTCTACAGTACGATAAGGAAATGTTCATTCGCTTCGTTTAATGTTATCGCCGATAAAGCTGGAACAAGAATAATAGTATTTAAGTTGGTGTGTTGCTGAACCTGTAAAAGTCTTTAATAAAAAAAATGATGTTTTATATCAGGTAAATATCGGATTTTCGATAAAATGAAAATAGGTTATACAATTATACAGCAAACCGTGACTCGGATTGCCAGTTAACGCGTTTCAGATGGTAACTTTGAAATAAATGAAAATATGTCTCGCTAAGGTGGGGTAAACTTGCAACGAAGCGAGGAGGTTGTTAACTCTTTAACAGCAAGATGAATAACTCGTTTTGAATGTAGATATGAACTTTATTCAGTGACGAAGCGTTGAGTCGAGACACACAATTAGTGTTGGTGCGCAAAGTGCTTCAGCCCGTAGAAGAAAGATAGCGCTTTGTTACATGGCTATTATTTTTCTTAATTACCCGTTTGTTACTATTTCAGTGAAGTCTGTGATGAGACATGATAGCCTCCATTTCACTCTGATGTTTTAAGCGACCGCCTTTAATTAAAGTTATATACAGTGTGAAGTTTGCTGATTTTAATAAGGATTTCGGACATCCACGATAGAATAAAGAAGGTGGTAAACATGTATTCGATATCAAGAAATTAAGGTTTTAGCTCCATACATTGATTTCCGGAATGAGAGGGCATGTAAAATATATGAATGAAGGTTGAAGGTTTAAATTAAAAACTAAAAAGAATTATATAAGATTATGGACGAAGAGTGGATGAAACTAAAAACATTATATATACATTAATATATATATATATATATATATATATATTAATAATGGAGAGTATGTATTTGTCCGTCTGTCTGAAGACGAAACTCCATCAGAATAATATTACTATTTACTTAGTCTGACAGCTTCTATGTATACTACTACAAACACCGCCGTAAACACTATGCGCATTTCTCAATTTACATAATCAATTGCTTTTAAACTTCTAATAAATTAGTATTCGCAAAAATACACTCAGGATTGTTTACTACAGACTTCCACATGTATTTACGCTATTTTGCTTGCTAATAATCTTACTTATAAATTATAATTATTTCTTTTATTATATATATATATATATATATATATATATATATATATATATATATATATATATGAAATGTGTTACGTAGTTAATCTACCTACTGTGAAACTGATTAAACAGCCAGCGTTACTCCATTGAATCGGTTACCTCTTATTATTACGTATGGACGCAAGACAAGCGCGTTATTTAACATGTAAACCAAACGCTGGCATTTACCGTGTTAATTCTACTCTGATAGTATTTATTAAAACGTTCTGTATTTGTTTATTTTCTGAATCTTATTAGCCATTATGTTTTAAAACACACATTTATTGAATCAAATTGTTTAATTAAAATAATAATTGATTTAAAAATTTCTATTTAAAAAAAACACACACACATTATAATGAATTTAGTTTGGGTACACTTTTTTTTCGAGAGCATTAAAAAAACTATTCGTGTTTACTGTATTGGATTTTTTTAGTAATTTTATTTTAGGTACACCTTTGTTTCCGATTTGAAAAACTTCCAATATCATCATTTTCTTACGACTTAAACTGTGTTCATGATTACGGTTTCACCTTTTACGCTGTAAAGCTTTTATTTGCAAACTGTTTTTATTATTCCGTGGTTCATTTATTGAAATAAAAGATGTGATTTTTTTTCTTTCTGTCAACAAAAAAATAACACATTGTACTGGAAAACTATACAACTAATTTTAGAACCAAATTGTTCGATTAAAAAAGTTAATTTAACAAAAAACACAGACACACATATGTATGGGGGAGGATTTAAAAACAATTTTTTGTTTTCTTTTCTCAACTAAAAAAGTATCTAGTATGAGGGAGGGTAAAAAAAAATTGGGGTGGGGTCGAAATGTTTATTTTATTTATTTTTAACCAAAAATATTCTTGGTCAGAAACAAAGAAAATCAATGTCTAACCACCCAAGAAATATAACTGGGGCTCCATCGGTTTACGGGTGAGCGTTCATTTCTGACGCGGCAGCCTAGCAAAAATATGCGACCGGAGGGAGCATATATTTGCTAGTACATATAATATATTTTACAATAATTTAATAAAATGTATTTTTTCAATTATTGTTTAGATAAAAAATAAAAAAAATAAATTAGAAGTAGATAGAAACACGAAATAATAATATAACTATTACTGATGAAATATAGCAACATAATTTAAACATGTCAACATATATACTAGTAAAACATCTATTTTCTACGAGAATATTTAATTATTTCTGCGGATCTTATGCAACAATTTTCTTATTACCTTTCGGTACAAACACATCTCAGTAGAAGGTTTTTTTTTCTCTTTCTGAACATAATGTATCGCTGGACAATTCAAAGAACTCAACACCGCAGATACCATCCAAACTCGACACAACACATTTGAAAATAAATTAAAGGTTGAGTTTTCTGGTCTTTTAACTATTTTAAATGCATTTAGCATTTGTACTACTTTCTAATCAAGCTACCAAATTCACTTGTATTTACCCTGTGCTTTCTTAAACTTTTTTCTTTTTCTTTTTTAATTGTGAGTTTCAATTCACTCTATCTTCTTCGTTGCGTTTAATTATATAAATAGTAAACTAGTATCTCTCTTCTGGCTGTAAACTTCGATGTTCTTGTAGCTAAATGTTAAAAATATATGAATAAATGGATAGCCAAACATGTTTAAAAAATGTTCAAACCACCCTCGATATACAATACCCCAACTTCTCACTTGCCTACACCTTTCTCTGAGATATACACGATATGATTTTCTTGATGGGGACATTTTAAAAGTAGCCCGACTTCAATTTATGACAGTCACATAACTGCCGAAATCAAAAAGACTCCACAAAGTGTTCAGTTGAGTTTTCTGTTCTTTTAACTATCTTACATGTATTTGCCATTTTTACTAATTTCTAATCATGTTACCAACTTTACATGTATTTAGCCTGTTTTTTTTTTACATTTAATTTTGAGTTTCCCTTCTAACCTTTTTTCTCCGTAGCATTCATTGTATACATTTTTAACTAGTTTTTCTCAGTTGCTGGCTGTTTATTACATTTCTGTACTAACTTGTCACATGGAAACATATCTTGAAATTTCTATTCCCTCTGTTAAATGTACAGTGAACTTATTCTCTCTCTCTCTCTCTCTCTCTCTATATATATATATATATATATATATATATATATATATATATATATATATGTGTGTGTGTGTGTGGATGATTTTATTTAAACCTGCAGGATCTCGGAAGAAATACCCGACTAGTACACGGGCGCAGGCTATCTTCTGACGGAGTATTGGACTCGTAGACCTTGTCAGGGCATCCACCTAAGAGAGGAAAAACACTGATAATAAAACATTGCTACTAACTACTTACGTCTTGGCAGCAAATCGTATGGGAGGGAGGCATCCGTAGTCTTGCTCAAAAACCTTCCTAGAGCTGGAATCTCGATCAAACTATCCGGTTTGCAAACCTATAATTTCTTAAGGAGTAGATGGGCTCTGCCGATCGACCGGCCTTCGCTCTCCTCTGTCCATTAGCCATGCGTAGATGTACAAGTACTTGAACGCTTCTAAAGACACCTAGTGCTTGGTCTTGTTTCCTGACTAAGGCAATGAGCGCCGTCTCTCTTTCTCTCTGTCTGGACAACTTGGGGAGAGTTTTATGTCACTAAGTCTTACGTGACTAGTCTAGGTCGCTTTGTTCTGACAGCTTGAAGGTACAGGTAAGACAGCTTTCTGGCTGCTGTTCTTGACTGGTAGTTAGGCGCCCAAACTCTTACGTAGCGCTAAGAAGGGCTGCTCTGTCAACAGCTGCATAATATCGTGGGTAACTTTATGTGACATCTAGCGCATGGAAAGGGACCCACCAGTTATCTATGGTGAGCTTTCCCGAAGCCACATCCCCCATGGACCAAGTCACGACTAATAGACAAGCACGCACTTTGTCCTCCTTACTCCAGCTCAAAACAAACATGGATTTACAAAAAACAAAACAAAAACAAACCTAAACCAGACCCATAACAAAAAATATATTCGCCTCATCCCTAGAGGGTCGCATTCACAACTATCCGGGAACTTACAACCAACATTAACGACGTAGAAACTTTTCGCTTGACAAAATCCCCGGATATCCTAGCTCTAAGTGAAACGAACCTTCACTCCTCAATTTACTCTTACCACTTTGAGATGACTAATTACCTTTCACTCTACCGTAAGGACTCTGACAAACATATGCATGGGCTATGAGTTTATGTTCGGAACATCCTCCCCTTGACGAGATAACATAGGTTATGATAAGATGACCTGGCCTACATGTGCTTTACATTTACCCTACATTACAGCGTTAGTGACTTATATTTCTTATACCGTTCTCCTTTGACCCAGAAATGTACCCTGTCTGACTTTGTCTCTGAAAGCTTAGATAAGGCCCTCTCACTCGACTCGAATGCCCAAATACATGTATTAAAGGATTTTTATGCACATCACCGTGACTGGTTTGAATTTACCAGCGTTATTGATGCAGCTGGGAACTCTACGTTCAATTTCTCTTACGCTCACGACCTCTCGGAGACTGTCACTTTTCCGACCTGCTTTCCTGATCGTGCGGACCAGCAAGCCTCAATTCTCGACCAGTTCTCGACCTCACTAGCCGATGCTTGATCACGTTGTTGTAATGATACTTATCACTTTAAAAACTCGTCAAAAAGCTGAAGAGCCGTGTCTCAAAACGACGAGAAACTATGACCAGCCTGATTTTGAATCCCTCAGAGATGACATCAGCGAGGCACCATGTGGTGAAACCTTATCACTGCCTGCTGATCAGTGTGCAAATGAGATTACAGGAATAGTTTAAATGAGGCATTGATGCTTATGTTCCTACGCGAAAATTCTTCATCAAACTCAACTCTCCTCGATGCTTCACCTCAGAATGTGCAGCTGCTATTGCTGAGAGGCCAAAAGCATTCCGAACATTAGGCCGCCATAAGTCGACTGCGAACAGACAACAATTTGTAGAGGCAAAAAATGATTGTATCGTAGTGATAGATGAAGCAAAGAGAAAGTATAGAGAGATAACCAAAAAACGAATTCAGTCACAGAAACTAGGTACTCGTAATTTAATGAAAATCTACAACGGTGTGATGAACAATTATCAATCGAAAATTCCCCCGCTATCAAATCACAACGATTTTGTTTGCAGAGCAACTGATGAAGCTGAACTACTTGCCCAGCGTTCCGCCTTAAACTACACTTTAGACTCGTAAACCACCCCCTGGTCATCACCCTATCTCAAGTCAAAGTTATCATAAAAAACCTTGACACCTTCAAAGCCTGTGGGCCTGATCTTATACCAGTAATAGTAATAAATAAATGCTCTGCTGAGCTGGCCCCTGTCCTCTCTAAACAAATGCCTTGCTGAGTCTTTTTCCCCTGATAGTTGGAAAATTGTCTCTGTGGTACTAGTATTAAAGCATTCTGGAGATAGAACTGATCCTCATAACTACCGTCCAATCAGTCTACTCCCGATCTTTGCTTAAATCTTTGAATCATTAATCAATCTTGCTATAGTCCGGCATCTAGCTTATGCTAAACTTCTTTCTGGTCATCAATACGGATTTACACAAGCACGATCTACTGCAGATATACTAACGGCCATCGCTAAACGCATATATCATACACTGGGCAATGCAAGTAAAGCTAGAGCGGTAGCGTTTGATATATCCAAGGCCTTTAACAAGGTCTATCATGAAGGGCTTCTCCTAAAACTACACCTATATAGTATTACTGGACAAATATTTAATATAATTAAATCTATTCTAACAAAAAGAAAAATACAGGTTGTCCCCGATGGCCATTCATCTAAGCAACATAACATAAATGCTAGTGTACCCCAAAGATCCATCCTAGGACCTCTACTATTCCTGATTTTCATAAATGACCTCCCTAATGTAATTAAGACGTAGATAGGAATATTTGCTGACGACACCACGCTCTAATCTCGTCATGTGGGCAAAACCGACGCGCACATATCTGAGGAAATGACTAAATCCTTAGAAAATGACCTCCAGTCTGTAGTGGATTAGGGTCAAAAATTGATGGCAACATTTAATGCCGCAAAGAAAAAGCAACTTTTCTTTAAATAACTACAAGACATCTTTTCAACCACCGATTGTCATAGCAAGGAACACCCTACCTGAGAGTTCATTATCTAAACTCTTCGGTCTAACTTTTACAGACAACATGAATTAGAACAAATACATTGAAGACATAGCCAGGACTGTTGTAAATAAGGTGGGCTCCCTCTACCGTGCTAGTAAACTTCTCACACCTGACATTATCATGTATATCTAAAAAGCCACTATCCGTCCATAAATGGAGTATTGTTGCCACATCTGGGCTGGTGCATCATCTACTAGTCTCTCCATCTTAGACAAGTTCCAAAAAAGAGTCGCCAACTTAATAGGTCCTTACTATCCACAAAACTCCAGCCCCTATCCCATCGCCGTAATGTTGCTTTCTTGTGCCTATTTTACAAGTACTTCAATGGATTATGCTCTGATGAACTTGCTGCTTTGGTGAATTCACGTCGCAAATTCACTAGACTAACATGACAATCTGCCAAATCCCATCAATTAACTGTGGAAGTCCACAGATGCTGAAAAGCTTTCTACTCCAAAAGCTTTTTTCCCCCGTGCTGCTGGACTCTTCAACTCCCTCCTTGCTCCCTGTTTTCCTGGTGCTACTGACATGCAGAAATTAAAAACTAATGTAAACAGACATCTCGCTGCATATCCCCCAATTTAAGTTTACCCCCACAACCTAAAAATAACTCTCATCCTTTTTATCAGCAGCCCCTTACGTCTATAATGGCGTCTGCCTTGTTTAGGGTGAACTATGTTAAATAAAAATAGTGAAACCTTTCGATATTGTCATATGGGGTTGGACAAATAAGGGAAACACCGTGAAATTTAAAATGAATGTATTTAATACATTGTCGACCATTTTCTCATAAATAACTGATTGAATGCGACGTGGAATGGATTCATTCAACGCTTGAATGTTTCTTGAGGAATTTTGTACCATTAATCAGCTAAAACTATCTCTAGTTTATTCAATAAACAAGGGAGATATCGGCTTCCTATTTCTTCGAAAATTCACTACAGATGTTCAATAATGTTTTAATCTACGGATTGTGGTGGTCAGATTTGGTGTTCGTCTTTAATTAAATGTTTTTCTTACCATTTAGTTACAACTTTTGCCGTGTAAATTGAACCATTATCATCCTAAAAGATAGAATTAACGTCTAGAAACAGTTCTATGACCAGAGGCTGTACTTGCTTACACAACACTTTTTAATGATCTTGGTTATAGATTATTTTATGCAGGCATATTATGGGATCAGCCACCTTCCAAGATATAAGCCCTCAAACCATTACCGATCCACCTGTATGTTCTAGCAGTTTAAATAAGGCAGTCTGAATAGCATGCTTCTTTCGACTGTCTCAAAACATACACACGACCAGAGGTTGGGAATAGAGTAAAGGATGATTCAAAAATGTATTTTCTACTACTCTTAGGACAAATTGTTTACGTTTCGACACAACTCTATACGTTTATGAATGATTGTGTTCGAAAGCAATGGTTTTCTGATGTTAAGCTCTCGGCGAAAACTTTTGTTTTTAATGAGATACTTCATATGATTGTCAAGCTCTGTTGTAATTTTTGGTGCCATGGTTTTGTGCTCTTTCTGCACAATCCTTAAATATATATCTACAATCTCTTTAGGCAGCTTCGGCTTTCTTTCAGAATTTTGTTTCGAGGAGGATGTGTTCTTTTCTTTTTCATGGGCTGTCATCACCTGCGAGACAGTTCCTCTCGATGTAGCCACTCTCTCAGCCTCTTCCGTTAGAGTAGTACTTGTAATCCGCGTAACAACAATTTGCTCTCTTTGGAAATCTGATATATCTGTAATGTTAATGTGTCTTACATGCACAAGCTGAAATGCAATTAAATTTAATAAGTAAATTAAAGATAACAATAAACATAAATAGAAAATGAAACCAATATTTATGTAATATTGCATTTTCTATACGTATTTTAAAATTGATACAAAAATTACAAGGATTTACATTATTTTGTAAAGCCTCTCTCTCTCTATCAATATATATATATATATATATATATATATATATATATATATATATATATACATATATGTTTTTTAACGATACAGTGGGAAAGAACTGTTCGCTAAAACTCGAAATCGATATTGCATATTTTACCTTAACACAAATCTGCACATTTGAAAAACCGCAGACAGGTCATACGATAATTTTTTTTGTTTTAATTGAGACGGAATAAATATAGTACTTTTTTTTACAAATTCACATTACAAGGTGGAATAAAAACAACTCATCTATATAATTTTATTTGATGAGACACACATAATTTAGTCTACAGTTAATGCGCAATTTATTTTTCTTGTCATAAATAAAATCGATATTTGCGCAGATGATTAACAGAATACAAAGACAGGGAACTGCATGCATCAGTAATCTATGCAATTATACGCGTGAACCTTATAGTGTACACAATCTTCTAACGTACATTTACAAAAATGGAAAACATCATAAAATGCGACGTCATAAATAGAAGGTATTGTCATAGTCTAGTTTTGTTATATAAAAGCATATTTAGTGATCGATTATTTCTACGTAATGAAAACGATCATTTATTTGTAAAACTTTTAAATTGTTACAATTAATAAATAAATTTAACGAATTAAAAAGAACGATTTTTCTTAATTCGGCTGACAAGAAAAACATTTGTAGCTGTAGATATTTTGGAATTTTACGGTAAAAATCAAAAGACCACAGTAAATAGTCAACCGTAATTGTACTATTTATTAAAGTATTCATGTATTTTACACTTTAAATGTTTTATTGCGATATGAATATTATTTTCTTCTTATCTGGTTTGAATTTTTTGGTTGAGCTTTTTCCTAAGGCTTAACATTATATGTTAAATGATTTAAATTCTCTAATCGTCTATGTTCCATGTAACCTATTTTCTGGAGTGCCTGCAAACTTGTATTTTGTTCGATTTTCAGAAGATGAGGGATTGTTATGTGGCTAAACTGCTAAACCTATATTTACTCTCAACACATCTAAAAACATGTGTTATTTTGATCCGGAACTGTTATTAAATTATTGAATGCCATAACTTTTAATGTAGTAATAGAGTTATTCTGAGCTCTCGTTAATATTCTAAATATTGCGCGTTCATTTTGAATACAAATATAGATTTCCCGTGTGATAGACGTGAACTATTAAAGATAATGTTTATTTTTGTTATGTAACTAATAAACTAATGTCTAACGTAATGATGCATCGAAAAGTGTAACACCGGAAATGGATTTTATATTCATCGATGTTCCGTCATTATTGTTTAAAACTTTTCTCAAAATATCTGATTTTAAGAAAAATATAGAAGTTTAAAATACAGATGTACATTAGTATTTCAAATTATAACTCTTTTGTTTTGTCTTCAAACAGTCATCTTGAGAAAATCTTTTAACAATAATGTCGAAACGGTTTTCTATTTTTATATTTCATATCTATCTATTAATATATCTATATCTATATATATACATATATATATATATATATATATATATATATATACAAATAAATATGTTTATATATATATATATATATATATATATATTTATATATAAGGTATGTGTTATCAGCACTGCTAAGTGGCCATGAGATAAAATTATGTTTTGTTTTTAAATCACCGAAACAGTTTTTCATGGTAAACAACAGATGATCCCTTCATTAATAGCAAGCGTAAATTCGTGAAAGCTTAATAATACAGTAATTATAATGCATTATTTGACTAACTAGCAAATTAATTATTCAATGAAGTAATTAGTAATTGACTTTTTTTACTCATATAGTCTTAAAGGTGTAAAGACTTCCATGATATATTTACTACTTTTAGTTTTTTCGCTCCATATTCATTTTCGAATTATGCATGTTTCTAATATCATGTTGAAAGTTAAATTTTATTAGTACAGTATTTTCCTTCTATAAACTCAGTAATTAAAGCAAAATGTTTTAAACGATCACTTATCTTGTGAAGTTGATAGTGCTTCATTTGAAAATATAATACAAAAATCGAAATAAAGAATAGAATCAATAGACCGTCTTCAGATATAAATATTAAACGATAGAAAGGTACGTTTCTGAAACATTAAGAAAACTATGTGTGTTGGTTTTAAATAAGTAATGTTGAGGTTACTTCTGAAAAGGTCTCTAACAACTAACAATGGTAGCAACACTTATTCCGTGATGTCTTTGACTCTCACAAAAGCAAATAAAATTGTTCGAATAAAGATTATGGTAATTTATGAATCCCTTTCGATTTGTTGTTGCGGAACAATAGTGTGCATAAAAGAGTTGATATGAAGATATAATACATCGTCTGTTTAGATGATAATTTTTAACACTAGTAAATGACATTTGACAAATATAAAGATAAACAGTTATTATTTTTACGATAAAAATGTAAAACTGCTAAGTTTTAAAATTTACGTAATAGAAATGTCATATCGCTTATGATGATAAACGAGATTTTTTTAATTTAATTTTAATTTTAATATATATTAACTGGAACATAAACCTAGAGAATTAGTATATGTATTTATTACGTTTATAATTTACCAGCATGTCTGCACGACGTTGCTCGGGAGGTGCATGGACAACAAAACAGAATAGTGAAAACGTGGGTATTAAATTTATCATAACCCGGCCGAAGTCATTATAGATCAGATTAAGTACGGTTGTAAGTATATATTTAGAAGTTTTCTACTTTTTAGCCGTGGCACACACACACGCAATATTACGCTGTTTCTTATATAACATTGCATTCTCAAATGCCAGCACAATAAGTAAAATCTAACCACATATCGATGTGAAAAAATCCCTCTAAATATTGACCACTCTTGAATAATTATGTTTATGTTGACTATAAATATCGCAAAAATGTGTCTATATGTTATCCGAATATATCAGTTTATGGTGGGACTTGTGTATATTCTTATTTTTTAGTAGACAGATACTATACACCTGATATAATGGATTTTAATGTTTTTATATTGTATGTGAATTGACACTATAGTATGTTTAGATATTATCCAATAGTGTATTCAAATGTATAACAGATTTAGTGTTGTTTACCTCCTCCGGAACATACACGGTTGAATAAAGGCATTAGTCGTTTTATCTACTTTGTGGATAGACGTGTTCCCATGTTGTTTAAAAAGTAAGTTTATAATGAGTACTATCATCATCATCATCATCATCATCAGTTAACATATTTTACGTTTAGTTTTTAGACAACAAGTTTTGCTTACGATATTTCTTAGTATTAAAACATATAGATTGATAATATAAAGAAAATATTTATTTGATAATATTATATGAGTCGCTAAAAGAAAAAATAGTTCATTCTCATTTCGGTAAAACAACGGTACTATATTGTGAACATGTAGTAAGCGTATGAATTATAGTTATCACATTTTTTTCAAATTATTTATTGTTTACGAGATTAAGAAATTGATTTATGATAAGAAGAATAGTAGATGGAGATCTTAATATAAAAACGTTTTTATGAATAAATTATTAATACGAAAAATGTTCTATATGTCGCTGACAGTCAATATTAGTGTGTTTCAGTGTGATGTATGTTTTATTTTGTGTAAAAAAACGTAATTTTGCTGTTGTTAATTGTTGCAAAAGACACATCATATATGTTTTGTTGAATAAATGTGTTGAATAAGTACGAACATGAAAATCATGTATTAATCAGAATGAATAAGTTACGTGTCCAAAAACGAAAGTCGTGTGTATAATTTGACTGACCATTTTCAATAGTTATTCTCAAGCAAGCAATTGCATCCTCTTATGATATACAAGCAATTGATAATATATATATATATATATATATATATATATATATATATATATATATATATATAATTGTGTATCTAAAAGCAGACAGAGGTAGATCAATGTAGACTTTTTTATTCATATCCTTTGCAATCCTCTGAGCAAGAATAACTGTTTTTGAATAAACAGCATCGAAATATATTTTTTGTAAAGGACATTGTGCAACAATTATAAGGAAAACAATTGATGGCCCGAATCAAATATTTATTTTGTAAAACGAAACTATCGATCGAGAAAGTTAAGAAATAGACGCAGTTTACTTTATATAAATCTAAACACACATTACGTAATTATTTACATCCTTCAGAAAAGTTATGGGAGTGAAATATTGAGCGGCACCTTCGTCTGCAAAGCAGGTTTTGCACTGCTTATGGTCAACGGCTTGGTTAAGATAAATAAAAAATTGCGACCGTCTGGTTATCTTGTTGTGAATCAAATTCACTTTGTTTCGATCAGGTTATTTTTCTTAGGATCTTCCATACCCAATCTTATATTCACGATTGTGTCGTTGTTTAAATATATATATATATATATATATATATATATATATATATATATATATATATATATATATATATATATATCAGTTCATATTATATTCCAATAACCATGGTTTTATCTTGTTATTTTTATTTTTCACATTTCCAAAAAACATAATATTTCTGTGAGATATATTTTTCTTACGGTCCGTTTCATTTGTGTTGTGCCAAACAACAGTTTTATGTCAATATCATCTCTGCAACACTACAAAATCATCAGAAAAAAATCACAAAGAGTAAAAAGTTCTTGCATTAAAATGTCACACAACCTAATATTAAATATAAGCATGAAATTAAAGCGGGACCTGAAAATTGACATTGGTGCTTGTCGGTATTCACATAATTTAATTAGATTTAAAACGTAATCATGATTAACTTTAATAATCAAAAGTCCTTAAAACTAATTTTGAATTCTCATAATACTTTAAATTTAGGTATTATAAAAAATAAAAAATAAAATAATATAAATAAATATTTAATGATTCTCTTCGGTATTTGGAATCATGTCTAGGAAACTTTAAGATATCTTTGTTGTGAGTTACAAATCCCCCCTTAGTTTCGCTTTTAATAGAAATATACTACTTGAGTGAAGAATTATTGTGGGTAATTAAGCTTATCTTAGTATTGATGGAAACGATTTATTAATAAATACTAAACATCTTCGTATATATATATTAATAGACATATTAATAAAAAAAATAATAGAATGCACACGACCTAATATTAAATATAAGCATGACATTAAAGTGGAACCTTGTGTTGACATTTGTGTTTGTCGGTGTTCACATGATAATGCGAATTAGATTTCAAACGTAATCATGATTAACTTTAAGTACACATGTCCGTAAAAAAACTACTTTTGAATCCTCATAATACTTTCAGAAATATTTTATTTCTTAAAGTATTATGAGGATTCATAAATAAATAAATGTTTTAATAGCTCCCTTCGGTATTTTGGAATCATGTCTAGGTAACTGTAAGATATCTTCGTTGTGAGTGACAAATCCCCTCATTAGTTTCGTATTTAATTAGAAACTTACTACTTAAGTGAAGAATTCTGGGGAATTAAGCTTATCTTAGTATTGATGGAAACGATTTATTAATAAATACTATATATATTCCACAAAAACACCGAAGTATAACAATTTTAATAGTTGCTTAAATGGACGGCTGACATTATGCAACTAGCTCTAAACTGTTGAACTTAAATGAGTTTCGTATCCAAATAACCTAAATAGACAGTGATGCAACTTTAGTAAGAAAAACAATTATCCTAAAGTTGATTCGAATTTTTATAAATAAATTATAGAACTTATCAACTATTTTAAGAAATATTACTCAATTAAAATTTATAATCGTTCGCACAATTTTTAGGATGCACTAGCTTTGAACGAAAAATTCAAAATGGCGTATTAGTGGGTCCTCCCACGTGTGAGTTTTTCCTCTCTTTTCATTTGTTTTTTGTTTGTTTTAACCCAAAAAGAACTACTGTATAATGTAGGTATTTTCAAGACAATTTAATCGAAACACTTTTTACTCTTTATGAATTTTTTCTGATGATTTGTAGTGTTGCAGAGACGATATTGACATAACAATGTTGTTTCGCACAAGACAAATAAAACGGACCGTAAAAATATATCTCACAGAAATATTATGTTTTTTGGAAATATGAAAAATAAAAATAATGAAATAAAACCATGGTTATTGGAATATAATATGAACTGACTTATATTTGCTCTGTTATCAATAATTGACAATCATTGAGCTGAATCTTTTAAGGGGACTACAAAGTAAAAGGAACTGATAGTATATGCTAATACATATATTGTCATTAATAATAATTATATATATATATATATATATATATATATATATATATATATATATATACACACGTCTCAGCAGCGGCAATTTTATCTCGTTTCAGTCACGTTGAACCGGGAGTTCATGCATCATTTTTGTCTCCGTAGCAGATAGCCTACATTCTGTTCACTTCATCGACGTCTACCACTTTATTTTTCTAAAATATCAATATTTTTAACTATTGACATGTTTAGTGTTGCGGATTTGAATACATCTATGTTATATCACTATTAGACTACGATACGACCAAAACTACTATTAAAATTGTCAGAGTTCCAGGAGAGACATAATGTAAATCAATCTGAAGGTCTGCTTACTAAGCGCTAGATAGCTGCAAACATCAGAATTTAAAGTTTTCCTTATAAACAAATTGATTGTCCAATATATATACATATATATATACATATATATATATATATATATATATATATATATATATATATGTATATCCATGTATATATCTTATTAAATCGGTATTATAAAAACATGTATATATATATATAAAATGCACATATATATATATATATATATATATATATATATATATATATATATATGCGCATTTTATAGACCATAATAAATTAATCAAAAACCGTAATTCATATTGGTTTTTACAACATTTTAATTCGTGTAGTTCGATGAATGTTTTTATATCTATAGTTTTACACACGAAAGTAATTGATTCAAATTTGATATTCAATAATTAATGAAAAAAAAATCTGAAAAATGTGAATAAATAGCCTTTGTGTTTAAAATGAAAGATTAAAAGACATTCATCGAAGTGCAGTAATAAAGAGGTTGTTGAAACCTATGAAAACAAGGTTTTGGATGATTTCACCATGGGCTATGGAATGCAAATATAAAATATGTATGCTCTGCATCATGTAATACTGCTTCATTGAGCTTACATTTGGATACATTTAAGATATTAAAAGGACTATAATTTTTTTAAATATATATTATTCGTAAACTCACACATACACACACACATATATATATATATATATATAATGAAATTATAACATCCCTGCACTGATTAGAGCAATATATATATATATATATATGTATATACACATACGTTATGAGGTTTAAAAAGACTAAATACACATTCGGATTGTACACATTATAAGTTATTTCGACCGTAACTAGGTCTCCTCGGATGTGTTTCCAATCACGATCCAAACCCAAATGGAAGAATTTTAACACCTTTATATCTTTTAAAACAAAGTAAAAATAAAGAATAAAATAAAAAATAAAAAGTAGAAAAATAAAAATAAAAAGAATTTCAACGATATTCTATTTATTGATTGGTTTCTATAATATAGAAGGGATGGGAAGGGGTGATTATCTTAATTAATAAATTAGGGTGGTGGCATTAACGGAGTATAAAAATATGTAAAATCAAAGTGAAAAAAAAAATTAGGTTTCCTATTTATACAAGAAGTCAATCCTCGATTTAAAAGGTGAATATAACTGATCATGATTAAAACCTAATTGCGTTCGTTTAAAATAATAATAATTTTTTAAAATTATGTAACAATGCGAAAGTTTTGATTAAATCTCAGATTGCGAATGTTATACGTTTCAAAATTAAAATACGGAAATTACGATTAAGATAGGTACTGCAACTGCACACGACAAAGCATTTCACCAAGAGTAACCCCCTATATAAAATATTCAACCATAAAACAGTAAAAATTAGTTACTCATGTACAATAAACATGGACACCATAATCACTTCTCACAATAAAAAGATTTTGGAAACAATCACTAACAAGAGTAAGGTCAAGGAGAAGAAATGCAATTGTCGTATTGAAAGCAACTGCCCGCTGAAAGAAAACTGCAATATAGATAATGTAGTATACAAAGCCACAATTTACCCACAAGAAAACACAAATGATAAAAAAATATATATAGGAATATCGACTGGCAAATGGAAGCAACGCTTTTACACACACAAACATTCGTTCTCTAATCCAAATATCACTAATAAAACTGAATTAGCAAAGCATGTGTGGTTTTTTAAAAATAAGGGATTAAAACCAATAATTGATTGGGCTATATTATGTAAGTCAAGCACTACTAGGGGTTTCAGACATAGATGCAATCTATGTCTGGAAGGAAAAAATAGAATCCTAAAATATGAAGACACAATATCTTAAATAAAAGGGACGAATTATTAGCAAAATGTAGACACCGTCACAAATTTAAAATAACTAACCTGTAAATTATTTATTTTTTTACTGTTTATATTTTTTTAAATTTACTTTTATTTATTTCTTTTGTAAATAAAACGTATATTAACTTCACCATTCATCGTCATATAATATAACATTTTTTAATCGTGTGCAGTTGCAGTACCTATTTTAATCGTAATTTCCGTATTTTAATTTTTAAACGTATAACATTCACAATCTGAAATTTAATCAAAACTTATCATATAATATAACATTTTTTAATCGTGTGCAGTTGCAGTACCTATCTTAATCGTAATTTCCGTATTTTAATTTTGAAACGTATAACATTCGCAATCTGAAATTTAATCAAAACTTTCGCATTGTTACATAATTTAAAAAAATTCTTATTCCTTTAAACGAACGCAATTAGGTTTTAATCATGATCAGTTATATTCACCTATTAAATCGAGGATTGATTTCTTGAATAAATAGGAAACCTAAATTTATTATTTTTTTTTTTTTCACTTTGATTTTACATATTTTTATACTCCGTTAATGCCACCACCCTAATTTATTAATTAAGATAATCACCCCTTCCCATCCCTTCTATATTATAGAAACCAATCAATAAATAGAATATCGTTGAAATTCTTTTTATTTTTATTTTTCTACTTTTTATTTTTTATTTTATTCTTTATTTTTACTTTGTTTTAAAAGATATAAAGGTGTTAAAATTCTTCCATTTGGGTTTGAATCGTGATTGGAAACACATCCGAGGAGACTTAGTTAAGGTCGAAATAACTTATAATGTGTACAATCCGAATGTGTATTTAGTCTTTTTAAACCTCATAACGTATTCATGCTCTGTTTGAACGGACATAGAGCTCTCTGATTCGGAATCCTATCGAAAATAATCGAACCTGAATACTATATATACACATATATATATGAACACTAGATTTGTGGGATATTAGTCTCTCTGTCCGGGGAGGAAATGTAAAACAAATCCATACACCAGTATTAAGTATAAATTGTTCCGGTTAAAATTTCTACAAGGAATCTTTTTTTTTATTAAATCTTGTAAGAATAATATCGCCCAAGACAGACATGAACACCAAGGACGATATTTAATTTCTTCTTTTCTTCTATTTGGTAATTTTATTTTAATAAGAAAAATATAGAAATTCTTAAATAAAAATCGACAGATGAATTTTAAAACAAAAATGAAGAATACGCCAATTTTGCTCCGTTCTTTTACTGATCAGAAAATGCGTAAGTCGGTTCGAGACACTTTTTTACAGCAGAAATGAAGAGTCGTACATTTCATTGTGGTGGAATGCCGACATTCTCCTAGTTAACTCAGCTTTAGATATACAATCAGCTCCGCATCCTTTGCTGTAGATGTTAAACGGCGGAACACCCGTTACCTTCGATCTCAAGTCTGGCATTATTATTTTTCCCGAATCTTTTTCGATCAGCAACGGTAATTCGGAAAATTGTTTCACCTCGCACATAATTGAATGTAACATATCTCTAAACGACAAACAATAACTACTTATATTTTAATTTTCGTTTTAACATTGAAATTATAATAACAACCTATGTTGAATTCAAACCGCGACGTATATTCACCCACACATCATTACTATCTTGATTATTATTCCTATTCCCTATCCTTCTTCTACGATTACCGCGAGTGATCTCATTACAATTTTGCATTCATTTTTGGTAATCCTGTTGTTGCTGGTTAGTAATAACAAAAATGAAAAATAATAGTAGTAATAGATTCGATCGAAGAAGTAGCAGTTGATACGCAATCAAATATTTTTATGTTTTTTTTTTCTAAAATAAGATTATAGAAGCAACGTTTCGAGTTGTGTAATGGAAAAATACCAGACATACAATGATATCATAATATCTTTAAATGTCTTCCGAGAAAAGATAACCCTCTCGCGATGTACAATTGTTGCAGGTATTAAAAATGTCTTCGTTTACAGATAAACTGAATAATGTGTGTGTAGTTGACGCATAAAGTATGCATTTTCTGTTTTAGAAACTCGTTTAAAGATATATTAAAATGCATCAACAGAGTGTGTACCTCCTGCAACGGGTAAAAATGAATACCACTTACTTACTTGGTCGGGATGTTATAATAAGTGTTGCATATTTAAGTAATGGGTGTCCTTCTTACTTAAATCTACCCCGAATTTTCTTCTTTTATGTATATTTTATATATACAGAACATTAGTTTTCTTTGAGTTCCTTAGCGTTAGAATAATCCTTTTTATGTATAGAAAAATAATTGATAAAAGTTTATTACATATATATATATATATATATATATATATATATATATATATATGTATATATATATATATATATATATCCCGGATTTTCCTCTTTTATGTATATTTTATATATACAGAACATTAGTTTTCTTTGAGTTCCTTAGCGTTAGAATAATCCTTTTTATGTATAGAAAAATAATTGATAAAAGTTTATTATATATATATATATATATATATATATGTATGTATGTATGTATATATATATATATATATATATATATATATATATATATATATATATATATATATATATATGTATATATATATATATGTGTGTGTGTATATATATATAGTTTGTGTGTGATTATCCAGCATTCTTTCATTTAAGCAAACACGGTTTAACATGAAATAATTATTCGTTTGATTATACTTCTTTTTATTTTTTTCAATTTTCATAATTATTTTATTTTCTCAGCAAGAGTAAACGAATGAATGTTCCATAAGTATCACTAGCGATTTCGATTCTTCGCAGAATAATCTTCAGTTTTACAAAAGTAAATGAATAAAAAGCTGGTATAAAGCAGTGAATCTGTAAAAAATATTCAATATATGAATACACAAATAGTCATTCACAGAAAGACTGATTAACTGTTTTTACTGATTTTCAGTGCTGCGCTATCAGAAAGCATCTCACACCTGGGATCAAACTAACACCTATCGAATCGATAGTCGGAGTTACTAACAGGCCATTTATGATTGTTTATTTTATAACATATTTAAAAACTTGAAGTTATATGAGTGGTGTTTTAATTTAAATATGTAAAAGTTAGTTAATAAACAAATACATGATAATACATGTGAATGTGAACACATGTATGTTGAAGAATAAATTATTTATTTACTTTTTACAATAGAATAAAGAGAATTTACTAATTAATTTGAACGTTTATGCTTAAACTTGATACGACGCCATCTTTCTGAAATTCCCGTTCAAGTTGGACGCCGCAAGGAAAGTTATTTTTAAATTCAACGCAATGGAAGTAACTCTGACACATTTTTTCCCTTTAATATGTTTATTTGTTTTTCTAGGTAAAAATGCTTCTACCTTACACTTTTCCTTTTGGGCTTTGTGTCTTTTGACATGACTTGCATTGGATTCAAACGATTTTGAATGCAAACAGACCCCTTTTCGTAATGTTCTCAGTTGAGTTCGAGTTTTTTTCTTTTGAATGATTGGGGTGCGTTGTTGAAGCAAATCGGATGTATCCAACACTATCTTCAATATGAAATATCTTCTTGTGAATTGTGTGTGCCTTGTATGTCGATGTCTGTGAGATTGAGGGTCGCAAACAGAAGACTGCACATACACATTGACGTCAAAAATGAATTTCTGCTTTTGCACAAAATGTAATCCTGTGCACACTTTGGATTTCTATCCGGATCGTCTTTTTCTTAGATATTCTGTCCCGGTTTTAAAGTGCGACTTACTGAACCATGGTAACGGTTTAACTGATGCTCTATCTGCATGTTTCTTGTTTGAGGATTTCGAGCATCTGGACGAATAACGTCCATTCGTAACCGAACTTTCCGATTAAATAGAGCGTGGGCTGGTTAACTACTATTAGGGGCATTTGGGTTTGGAGAAGCTCTATAACTTGCAAAGAACGTCTCTGGTATTCCTGGAGGAGTTTCCTCCGCTTTCAGTTTAAAGTGTGCTTCTTAAAATGTATTTACAAAACGTTCGATTAAGCCGTTGGAAAACGTGGTCTACGGATGTGTTTCGTACTGTTCTGTGAGGATCGCAGAAACTATACTCTGCTAAAAATATATGGCACTTTTAAGATTGTTTTCTAATAAGCAATGTGGTTCATTGGTAAAATTTCTGTACATTTAATGTAGGCATCCGCTAGTAGTAGAAAACAGTTTCCATCAATGGGTCCTGCATAGTCAATATGAACGCGTGACTAGGGTAAATCTGTAAATGACCAGGAGGTTTTGGCCGAGTTCTTCTAATTGTTTGTCCGTGCTTGGTGAATGCCATAGCTACGTTCTTAGGTGTTCATTCGACTAACACATTGGTGTCCAAAGTAAAATTGTTTTAAGACATAATTTGGCATGTTAACGCTACAGTAACACGTTATCCGAAACAAATCAACCTCAGGTGATGACGGTTAATGCTGAAAAAAAGGGTTGGAGGTTTTTCTTATGTTATACCTAAGACCATTATATGCGATGGAAGTGCAAAACTTCTTTGAGTAAGAGATCGGAAGCTATAGCCTCGAAAACCATTTGCGAAAGATCTTGCAGTGCTTTAACAGTTGATGAAGGTACTGAAATAATTTCTGGTTCCACAGATCATACTGAAATAACGGAATCCTCTTTAAATTGTGTTTCCTTATACATGAGTCTTGATAAAGCATTTGCATTTCCGATTGCATCAGATAAATAGTAATTGATGGAAAAACCATTATCCAACAGCATAGTGGCTTATTTTTGCAGACTGTTAGCTCTGTAGATAGAGATATTTTTGTCGGATTCAAACATGCTAACAAAGGGATTATAATATGTGACCAATGTAAATTGACGTCGATATATAATCTTGTGAAATTTTATTGTAGCAAAAATTATTGGCAATGCTTCCTTCTCTATATAACTGTAGAGTCGCGCGGCAGGTGTAAGGCACCTGGAGGCATGAGCTATGACTTTTTAGCTGTCATCAGGAAAGCTATATAAAACGACAGGTCCAACAACATAATCAGAGGCATCAGCAACAGCAATAATATACATGGATGGGCTGTAGAGTGTGTGCATCATATCTGTAGAAAGTAAATATTTTATCTTATTTAAGACAGATTGATACCATGTTAAATGCTTTTTATAAGATTATTTAAGAGTGCACTCAATTAAGTCCTAGAAAAATGCACTGTAGTTGCCAACCATGCCAGAGAAGGAGCAAGATGTTGTAATATTTTCCGATGCCGGCATTTTGTTATTGCTGAAATATTTTCGTCGACTATTTTTGTCAAAAATACATCCATAATTTTTAATTGGTGTTCGAAGCAATTCGTATTTCTCCTTTGCATGGAATCCATACTGCTGAATTATTTCAAATGTAGAAAGTAAATGTTGTAGAAGTTCTTGAGATTTATTGGACTTTGTTTGGGCACTGCTTGTTGTAGATGGATTATTGGATTGTTAAACCATCATCATGTCGCGTTTTAGGCTTAATACATGTAAGCATTCCGTAGTGATAACTTTCTGGTCTTGATTTGCGTGTAAACGTGTCTAAATGTCTGACTCCTGTGGAGACTGAAGTCTAGCAGTAAACATAGGATATTTAACTTGATCCTCTGTGAGGGATTTCATTTAAGATATTTGGAATTCAATATTTACTTGACTGGCAAAAGTAATGTAATTGTCAGCATCGTTTGTTGTCATTTTAAAGCAATTATAGCGAACGTTTAATAACGATTGCTGAATGCTGGAAATGTCCGTAAGTTTGTCAGTTGTCTCAAAGAAGGACAACTTCTTCGTTTGTTTAGGAAGAATATAATTTATTTAACGATTGTATTCGTCTGCTCCTATTTTTAAAAAAATAATAACCGTATCTTTGTGTCATCGTCCACATAGATAAATTCGGTTGAAAAAGTGTCGTTGTACCTGAAAACCATGAAATTAAAGTTAATCCTCGATGTTTATCATGAACGAAATCTTTAGTGTTTGCAAATTAATTGGTTATTTTGCTGTTTTTCAAGCCTTGGGTCGGACGTAATAAAAAAGGTTTAGTCAGAATGTAGAATTGCTAAAATAACTTTTGTTGATTTATTAATTTTCTTTCCAATAAATCTGGGAAGGTCGCCATACCTTTTGGAATCATTTTCCTTAAAATAAATGGTTTCTTCTTTTTACAGTTTCAGTACAGTTAAAAGAAAATTGTTCAGTTCTTTGTTTATCTTATCCTCGTCGCCATTAAAGTGATCTGTGTGGGTGTGAATTTTTATATACATATATATATATATATATATATATATATATATATATATATGAATCTGAGTAAATAAACAAATATATGATGATAAATTTAAATGAGAAAACTTAGTATGGTCAAGAATTAATTATTTATTTACTTTCTACAATTAAAAGAAAAGGATTTACTAATTAATTTAAACATTTATATTTGTGCTTAATACGACAGCCTCTTTCTAAAAAAACTTGCCTATTTTGTATTATCCAATCACTAATTGACACAATTTCCATTTAAAATGTTGTGTTTACTTACTTTGATTTCTATATTAACTACCTGAAGTACCCGTCTATATCTGAACTTTTCTTTAATTGTATAGCCAATATTAGTAGTTTAAAATTCGTAAAATATTTACGATGTTCTTTGAAACAATGACATTATTCTATTGTTAGGAGATAAAGTGTGAACGCCTTGACAAAGACACAGTGATGTTAGAATTTAGAGTGACAAACAGTTTCGCATATAAATTTAACGTAAAAACAGGGCCAATTATTTTTATGTTTATGTTAAAGCCCATAAGTTAGTAAAATAAATTAGTTACCTACAATTAAGCCTCATTCCGAGTAGCAAATACTGCTAAACCTTCATGTACGCTATAACTAACCCGAAGAAAGAAGACCACAGCCGAAAACCTTCCAAATAAACAAATCATCTTACTTTTGACACGATGTCTAAGTACAAGCTCTCTTAAAAGATCCCTTTCACCTCACGACTAAAACTATGTCCGTGTTACAAGCCTGTCCGACTAAAAAACACGTCTCAAGCATACCATTAACCCCAAGTCTAATTGGCAGGCATTTCATCACATAAAACCTCTTAAAGCACACATAACTTCCTAAAAATGTAACGGCCTGAAAACTGACTCTCTTAATTCTAAAGAAAATGTTTTGTGGTTCTCTTTTTTTCGCCAATTTTAGCGGAGGTTGTTAATCTATAATAATACTCTAATATTTTTCTTTTTTTCTTAAAAAAACATATTCAGGGTTATAATGATGATAGATATTCGTTAGGAAAACACAGTTGTCTAGTGTGAGATTCGAACTCATGATGGAATGAACTGTAAATTCGAAATCTACCTCATTATCGACAAGGCTACCAATCTAATAAATTCATAGTAGGATCTTCCTTTTTCGGTGTACAATTACCTATTAGGTAGCGAGAGAATTCCGTGTTTTTTTTATCTAAAAAAAGAATTGTTCAAATTTCAGGAGGAGAACAGTTTCTAATATAAATTTAACGTAAACTGATCACCCACTTTTGACTATATTGAATGTTGTTTGAATTTTTAAAAAAAATTTCTGTGTACAATTACTTATCATGGTGCTAAAGAATTCCGGTTTTTGGGGATTTTTTTGGAAAACAATTGTGATGGTCATAAAGTAGAGGATTAGTTTACGTTAAATTTATATAGGAAATTGATACCACTAAAATGTAAAATATTTGAAATAGATGTTAAAAACCCGGAATTATCTATCGGCATGAGAGATAACAACAATTTAAAATCTGTGATGGTCAACGGGTGAGGGGTTATTTTACGTAATATTTATATGGAAAAATGATTCCCCGTCTTGAAATCTAATTACTTGAAAAAAAATTCCAAAAACACGGATTTTTCTAGCGAGTTGATGAGTTATTGTACACCGAAAAAAACGTACTTTTCTTTTTATTTCCTCTTACTCACCCGGTGTCTTTCTTTCTTTCCTCTTTTTCCTCCTACTCCCCCGTGTTTTTTTTTCTTCTTTTCCTTCTACCCCCTCGTTTTCTTTATTTCTTTTTTCCCTCCTGTTCCCCCGTTTTCTTTTTCTTAATTATGTTCCTCCAACACCGACGTTTTCATTCTTTCTTCTTTTCCTCCTATCCTCCGTTTATTTTTTCTTTCTTCTTACTCCCACATTTTCTTTCTTCTTTTCCTCCTACTCCACAGTTTTCTGTGTTATTCCCTCATTTCCTCCTACTCCCACATTTGTTTACTTTCTTCTATTTATTCTACCCCTTCCGTTTTCTTTCTTTCTTATTTTGTCTCTCCTGTGTTTTCGTTCCCTATTCTTTTTCTCTTACTCCTCTGTTTTCCTTCTTTCTTCTTTTCCACCTACTCCCCCATTTTCTTTCTACTTCTTCTTCTTCTTCTTCTTCTTCTTCTTCTTCTTTTTCTTCTTCTTCTTCTTCTTCTTCTTCTTCTTCTTCTTCTTATTATTATTATTATCTATTAGTCACTGCATGCTCCCTTAATTTATTTTAGAACTTCTTTTTTTCATACGGGATCCATAGTCTAAAGTGCTTAATATCAAGTAGTAACCCAAACGCGTTCAACATTACAAAACCCATAAAGTGATCAATATCCTGGATACGATGCGGGGGTGGCAAAAACTTTGTTTTGGTAGTGCTCTGGATGCCACCTTAATTTAAAAACTGCTCATTATATTTGATAGAGCAGGTGTGTGCAAACGACGAGCTCAATATCCTGCATAGAGCAGGTAGAAACCCAAACATGCTGAAAAAAGTGCTCCCTATACTAGATAGAGCAAGTGTGTTTAAACGCCGTGTTGCCTAACATAAAGAACTCATCTCTATTTTTATACTGGTGTTTGACGGAAGCGCCCAATAGCCTAGATAGAGCAGGTAGTTACGCAAAAGTGCTTAATATCTTGGATAGAGCAGGTATGTGTAAAGGGTCCGTTGTCCGGGCAAACCAACATCACTGTGTTTTGTTATCGTATTTAACACAATAAATCTACTCGGCGTTTCCCGGGTGGTATAAGTTAGTCAATCCATATTGCTCAATATACTGGATAGATCAAGTATGTTTACTGGCCGCGTTGCACGTAAAAAATAGCATCATTGTTTTTTTAATATTCTATTTTATATAAGAACATCTATTAGGTGTTAGCCGGGAGTTATAATAGTAATACTACAGTATTTCATATGGGGAGTGGTATATAGTAATAAAAAAATGCTCAATATCCTAGACAGAGCAAGTGTGTTTAAACACAGCGTTGCATGAGGTAAAGAGCTTCACCGTTTTTTGATGATGTTGTATACAAGTAAAGGTATTGGTGTTTCCCAGGACTCATAAAATCATAATATATTATTACTACTGTTTAGTAGTATATCTTTTGGCAAAAGTGCCCAATGCAATAATAGAGCAGCTGTGCATAAACACAGCGTTGCCCGGGATATAAAAGTTTACCGTTTGTTTATTCTCTTGTATTCAAGAAAAAGTATTTTGCGTTTTCCAGGTAAAAGAGAAATAATGATATAGTATTACTACTGTTAAATAGTATATCTTATTGAAAAAGTGCTCAATACAATAGATAGCGTTGTCCGTGATTTAAAAAAAAATACCGTGTCTTTTAAGGTTTTTGAGTACAAGAAACGGTATTTGCGTTGCACGTGAGTAAAACATTTATAATATAGCAACACTTCTGCAAAGAAGTATATCTTATACAAAAGTCTCGATAGAATATAATATAGCAGTTATGTTAAAACACAGTGTTGCCCGGGATGAAAACTCTTTAACGTTTTTAATGATTTTATATACACAAAAATAAGTGACGTTGTCTAGGAGTTATACAATCAATAATATAGTATAACTGCTGTCAAGTGGTATGTCTTCTGGCAAAAGTGGTCAATACAATAGATAAGGCAGCTGTGTTATCCGGGAGCAAAATAATTGTCAGTATCAGCATTATTTTCTTCATATTTTGATTTCAACAATACTTTTGACAGTGCTGTGAAGACTTCTTTACTATCATTACAATGTTGCATTTAGTAAGTGAGGGCGACACAAAGCTTATTTATATCAGGCCTTATCCAGGAACAATAAATGTAAGATTACCGTATAACATTTAACACTGATAGTTCTGGGAAATGAATTAAATTATGCTTTTGGCACATAAAAACAAAAGAGGAATGAGCTGGGTTCATGGGAAAGAGATGGATGGAAATAATGGAAACGGGGAAAAAGAAAAATATAGAGATACAGCTAGAGAGAGGAAGAGAGATTGAAGTTTTTATATAAAGATGTAACACACACTATAATGTGTTTCTAACTTTTTTATAGCCCTGGGCAGGGCCAGGTATTACTGCTAGTTTCTAATAAAAAAGATAAATGTTTAATCTTCAAAGTATGAATGATTATTTGACGTGATATATGGTCTTTGGATCGGTTGAATAAAAGTAGAAAAAATGTTTTAACATTTTTCTTATGTTATTTTTACGTACTTTTAGTGTTAACAAATTAGTTTTAAAAAGATTCGAGAATTTCTAAAATCCATATCTACTGTAGGTCTGGTGCTTAGATCGGCCGGTTGACTGTGATACAGTGACACACATTAATAAAAGTTTGCTTTATATGTAGAGAGATAATGTTAATTATGTTATTCACTCATTAGCCATCATTTCCCGTTGTTCTATAAATAATAGTAAGTGTAATGATGTAGGCAAGTAACGTATTTCCCACCGAA
>OY744520.1:78761961-78784461 GCA_963556195.1 Sepiola atlantica
ATCCTACCAAACATCCAATAACATTTTTCTTCAAAAAATCTAAGGTGTTGGGGTGGTTGTTGAAATGCACCCTTATCGAACGGCTGCCTTTTTCTTTGAATATTGTAAAAGGAACCCCATTTGTCATCACTTGTCATGACACGATCAAGGTAAGGGCTCATTTCGCTGCCTGGAAAGATGAATTGTTTTGATGGAAATGCGATCTGCCTTATTCCTCTCTTTGAGGAACTCAGACGCCTACTCTGCTAACCGTACCAATATTTTCTAGAGGACCATTCTCCACTTTACAACTTTCCAATAGATCTCCGATTAGCAGCAACGATTAGGCTTATCATCCAACCTCAAAGTTCAGAAACGAAACTTTGTAAAAAAACTTTACTTACGTATATGTTATGACATCTTGAACATATATACTGCATATTTTACTCGTTGTCTGTAAGGCACTATTTTCTTGTTTAAACTCACGCAACGTCACATGGCGAATATACAGCGTATGTCCTTCCATATTAAGGCCTCTAAATTTGAAATTGTCCCGTAATAAAAGTGATAAAACATCTCTTAAAATAGTAAGATGCCGTTTATTAAAAGTTAGACTAGTAAACAAACATGTTAATAGTTTTAAAATGACCGGAAACACTTCTGAATTGTACAACAGGACAAATTTTTTTAGTAATCGACTAAACGAGTATAAGCAATAAATATCTGAATAGCATCATTTTTAAATCTTAATGTTTCTTTTTAAGGGGTGATACAGTTTCGGCGAATTAAATTTGAAGGTTTTGTTTCAAACAAGGTTTGGATTTCTTCTTCTTTTGCATCATTACGTTTCGGAGCACCTGGTTTTTTTAACATCTTGGACGCTTCCAGTTTCCTTGAATTTTTTAAAAATTGCGCGCATGGTGTTGTGCGAAGGAGACTTTCTGTTCACATCACGTTTCCATTTCCTTTCAACAAGTGTGGGAGATTAATCAAATTTGGCCATATGAATAACAATAAAAATTCGCTCTTCAATTGTAAATGACATACTGCCTGAAGAAAAAAGCACATATGATGATTCACACAAATTTAAATAAATGAAAATAAATATATATATAAACAAATATATAAACGAACAAATTTATAATAACAACTAACAGTAAGTAGAGTAAGATAACAATCATCAAAATGTCATAGTATGTTTGTGCTTCATATGGTAATCATTTTAAATAGCTAAGTGACTTATGAATCAGATTGTATATATATATATATATATATATATATATATATATATATATATATATATATATATATATAAACGATAACACTACTCTATTGTAAAAACCAATGTGTATTTATTTGTATATATCTAAATATATACTTCCGTTCAGTCACCAAGCAATTAGCAAATAAAGTACCTGTCTTTGTCTCGCTCCCGGACAAAACTATTTCAAGTAGTGTATGTGGATGCGAGAAAGCAAATAGCATGTCAAAAAACTATCTGAAATGCGCCGTTTGAAAAAGCATCTACTCTAAAAAAGAAATATCAACAGTAGGTGTTTATTTTTAGGTCATGGGAAATGATTATAATAAATGATATATAGAAACTTAATTTACAGACCTAATTGTATATATTTTATAAGAATATTTTAGTAATATATCTAGAAAATACCGAGTTCGAACACTGAATATCTTAATTGAGTTCGTCATGGTGTGCTAATATTATAGTATACCATTTTGTTTCAATGGCACAATGTTGTGTTAGATGTTAACAGATATATATATATATATATATATATATATATATATATATATATATATATATATATGTGTGTATATATATATATATTTATTTGTGTATATGTATGTATAACCTTATGATAAGAAAATAGTAAGTTGAATTATAAGTGTTTATATTGCTCTGAGTTTCTTAATATCAGTATACAACCCACACCTTACGAAGTATTTTAGAGAAAAAACTTTTTTGCTTAAAAGCTAATTCTCCAAATAGAGACAATAGAATTTCACATAGTCAACGTATACCTCAATAACTTCAGTAAGGCTTTTAAAATTAGTATTTCTTCATAAAATTAAATATGTCTTACTTTATTGTTAATTATTTAAGCGTATAAATATAAATATATACATTATTTTATCAATGGGTGCGTGTTTAATCGTCGCTACGACTCATCGGTGTGGCTAAAACTTGCAGTCGAAAAAGAAAATAAATGAAAAATAAGTATTGTTAGATGAAGATGTCCACGAGTATACATGAAATATTTATAACACAGATAAAATCCAACCTAAAAGAACACATTGGACTCGATCAGTTTTCTTTCAGAAATTTGGCAAGAATGATATACGTAGATATTAGGGCCAGAATTACTGCGACTACTTTGTGAAGAGAAGCCAAAACCAAGGCGAAAAGCAAACATTCGCATCAATATTCACAATCGGCTGCATAGTTAAAGATAGCGGGAAGTCGAACGACGACGACGCCAATCAGTTTAGCGAAAACATTTAATTTGAATGTCATAGACAGAAAAGGAGGAAACATAAATCAAATCCAAAGAAAAGAAATGTAATCGGCTCTCAGGATGATGGATTTCTTTTCCTACATAACCTACAACTCTGTACAATTAAAGCGAAATGCTGCTGTATGTCCCCTTTCGAACACAATGCAGCCGGTTGAGGGGTGGTTCTTTTGTCTACATTCTATTCTTACGCTATTAAAAAGAGCAAATACTAGTTTCAGCCATTTTATTATTCAATAAAAGAAACCGTCACTTTTTCATACTAGCAACGTTTAACATCTCTAGAATCGTTGTAAACTGAAAGGTTTTATTTAAATGTTTGGTGTGTTTGTTCACAAAAAAATAGCTATACAAAACACTGATTGTAACCACACTACTGAATAAGAACAAATGTAGCTTTTTAACAAATTGAGAATAAAACATAGTGTGTTAACCACGAAACCAACGTTTTTTAAAACAATAATGAACACGATGGATCTGGTTGGGTTAGATTACTCTAGCCGACAACTTAATACCTAAATAAGAGAATCCACGGGGTCAATCGCACTTTTATTATTTAAAAATCCTGGTTACATATATTCTTTACGTTTTGCAAGAGTTTTACCATTTTGAACTTACCCTCTCTCTATCTCTCTCTATCTCTCTCTCTCTCTCTCTCTGTATTTATATATATATATATATATATATATAAATATATATGTATGAACATTAATCAAGTTCTAATATATTGAACAAAAATTAACAATATTTGTTTCAAAAGTGCTCAATACAGAGTAGAGCTTTTATCACATTAAATAAACATTGGTGACAAGAGACGTTCATTAATTCGCGGTTCAACGCATTTTCGGTTTTTTTTCTTTCGTGTGTAAGCGGGACTGATCGATTTATCTTATTATATATTGGTTATTTCTTTTCTTTATTTTCCTTTTATACCCCTTAATTAGCGTCGACCGTCACCAATCTTTATTTTATTTTATAAATATATTTTATAAATATATATATATATATTTATATATATATATATATATATATATATATATATATACGGGTTATAAGTTATTTGATGAAATACAAATCTACGTATTTTAAATATAAACCATGTATGTATGGAAGATAGTGTTCTATGTATATGCAATACAATTACGTATGCATATGTTGTATATATGTATCTGTCTGTATGTCTGTCTGTCTGTCTCTCTGGCTGTCTGGCTGTCTGGCTGTCTGTCTGCCTGCCTGTATGTCTGTATGTCTGTCTGTCTCTGTCTCTGTCTCTCTCTTATATATATATATATATATATATATATATATATATATATATATATATAAATATATATATATAAGAACACTGAATTTCTTTTTATATCCATCTGTTCATGTTGGCAGACCAACGATCTAATGTTCTCCGTGAGTGTGAACTGGAACTCGCAATATCTGAGACCGTTTCAGATACACTCATCAGTTCATCCGGCATATATATGCGTGTATATTTATATATGTATTTATATCTTCTATTATTAGTAATGTGTCTATGTTTATTGCGATGTTAATGAGAATTGGGCCATCTATTAGTCTGAGATTTGTGTGTTGTCTTTTATTCTATGTTTATGTGTGTGTGTATATATTTAATTTAGTATGTACATGTATATGTGTGATCATATATAAATCGTGTTTATATGTACATATATATATGTATGCAGATATGTATATTTGTATGTATATATGTATTTCATATATGTGTATATGGTATACTTGTTTACTACATTGTATTTTTGATAGATGTATGTACGCTTATACATACATCTATGTGTGACAGAGTATAGATCATGTTTTTTCTTATATTTTAGAATGTACCCTAAAATAGTGAAATTCTATGGATAAAAGGGTTGGCAGACATCTATATTAACCAATTAAATAAGGAATAATGGCTCATTGTCTATGCAATAGATCCGAGTCGCGACAAGCAATTCCCTTTCAATTATTAAATTGATATCAATGATAAAATAGAAAATGTTATTACATCATATATTATTTTTATTCTCGTATCCAATATCATGACAATTAATCTTTTACATTGCATCATCCCATTTTATTGTGTCCAAAAACACTTCGCATAAATTTAACATTCTATTTAGAAACTTTCTAATACAGAGGTGTCATTTTCTATTTAACCTCCCTATAATGGCTGTTTTATCTCAAAGTTGTACTATTGTATGTTCTTATTATTGTTTTCTGTTCAACTTGTTCTAGTGAATTTGATTTCTTTTCATCTTTAAGATCTCTCTATGTTGATGTATACTTAATTTTTTATTTCGTTTGTAAATAGTGGGTCTATATGTAAGTGTAATCGGGGCTACTTAAAAATCGTTTATTTTCTCTCTTTTCTGTTTGGTTCGACCATGGATTTTTTCGGATTATCCAAGCCGGGTGCTTCTGGGTTTTAACTTTCATCGATGAATATTTTCTCTGTACTTATTTATATGTTTCTGTTATACTTCTAAATTCGTTCTGAATCATATTTGCAAATACACTTGGGAACCAGTTAAAGTTAGCAGTGTTACATAGCTGTGTCAAACGTCTTGCAACATTGCGTGCGGTGTGTTTCGATAACCACTCACTGTAGTGGTTGGCGATGTCCAGTTGTAAATATAGTCGTATTCGTGATGCGGCAGTTACAGAAATGGTGATATTTTGTGTTTCTTCATCAAATGAATGTTTTCGTGATTGACAAAAAACAATTGCTCTATTATTTCGACTTACTTCTTACGGCAATGTTTAGCAATCTCATGGAGATTAACCAAATCTGCCCCTTCCAACTACCGTAGGGTGGTGGGGAGACACGAAATCGACGTCTGAACAATTCGACGTCAAACTCTCTAGCTTATCTCAAACGTACATACCCATGACGTCATATTGAACAACATAATTGTAATTCGAAACTTTTAATTTTTAACTGGAATATTGTCCACCCGACCTTAAAATTATGAACTTGCTTTTAGATATTGATGCTGCGACACTGTATATTACTTAATACAATCAATACAGCAGTGTCAGTAGTTGATATTATTTACATATAGACAAATATTGTTTTTCTCGTGGCTTGTGCTGGTGTCGTAGTTGTATATTTGTTAGAAAAGTGAGTTATTAATAAACTGCAAAATGAAAACAACTAATGAGATTTGATAACATGTACAATTCAATCTTTTATTTTTATTTTTATTTTGACAGGTTCATAGTGAAACCATCTGGTACAGAAAACTTAGATAAACAGAAATGTTGCGTTTAGGACATAATTGTAAATATCAAATCCAACATTTATGAAAACGACTAGTTGATTGAAAACAGTGTAAATGTTATTTACGATTTCGACAAACATAGAAGACGCCTTATTTGATCGTAGAGTATTAACATTAGAGACGGGTGTGGAAGAATATAATTTGTATGGTTAATTTCCACGTTGGGTTAAAAATTATGTAAAGTGGAATGCTCATGTATAATTAGAAGAGGCTACGTGTATTGGCTGTGACGTCATTCGCAGAGTAAACGTGTGTGGCAAATTGGTAGAGAGAATATGATCTCTTTCGTTTAGAACCACCAAAGAGGGTAAGTGGGCTTTTGGAAAGCTAGTTTCTCCCACCATCTTTCGATTTGTTGCGGTGTGTATATGTATATGCTTAAGGTACGATTAAAACCACAACGAGGTTTTTAAAGCCCAGTTGTATTTGTTGAGTCTTCTCTTTTAATAACGATTATAAAGGCGTTTCTTGAGAAATAAGTCGATGAACCATTAGGATCGAGGAGAAGACATGCATGGCTCTAAGATCAGCCTATCGTATTACAGTCTATCTCAGAAGGGATCCGGTAAGGAAGCGGTCGATAGATATGTGTCTATGTGTAAGATAATGTCGACATCAATGTAAGTTAACAACGAAAGTCGTTTTCATTTGATTATTCCTTCGTGATCCAACTTGTTAGAGACAATCCTGCCCAAATATTTAGATGGTCAACGATCGACAAACAACAAGTAAGTGTAAGTTTTCAGTCTTTGTTACACGGAATATTAGGAAGTTACACGTGAATGGCTAAACGTAGAGAATAGCTTCGTAACACAAAACCATTTGAAGCCACGTTACAGATGATGGTTTGGTACTGGTACGTTACATGCCATATTTACTGCCTTAAATGATATAACAGGCGAAAGGTTACACGATAATTACGTGTGATGTTAACAAGATAACTTCAACATTACATAAACATATACTAGTGCCGCCACGTTACACGTATCATTTAATGCCCGTAAACAAAATAATGGCTACATTATAGCGACTTGAATCTTTGAAACGCTCGAGTACCGCGTTCAGCCTTAAATCCTGTCAGTCTAGTCACAAGAAATACACGTGAAACAACAAAACAGCTAGTTTGGCTGTGACTATATATGTGTATATATATAGTTCGTTGTATGAATATATATTTATGGAAATTAAGCGAAACAGTAACCGTTTCATCTCATCGAAAATGATCAGTCAATAAACCTGTTGATCCCCCTAAGAAATCAAACATAAACGTTTCTGTGAAGCTTATTTGCCATAAGTATATTTTTATAACAAAACTATGTTCAATTCACGTATTAAGCACTGACGAAGTAAATACTGAAAATATATATACATAATATACTATATTATTTTTATAATAGTAAAAGGTGGCTTTGCCAGATAGCTATCGCCTCGCCAACTTTCCTACTTGAAATACTTCGAACTAAAATTTTAAATAATAAACATTACATCTATAGATTATTTGCTAACAGACGACACAACTTTCGCATTTATTCATATCACTCGATATGCATTAACACTTTGGTTATCTTTTACAAATGTATTCATCATTTAAATAAGACTATCATGAAATTAAAAGAATAACGAAATCAATTCCTACGAGTGGTGGTCTAATGTGAATCTCTTTTTTTTCACATACAATTTAGCTGTAGTAAATCAATAAAGTCCCTTTAAAGACCAGAAAGAAGCATTTAAAGACAAATGCGTAAATATTTGTTCTACGGGATGAAAACAAGCATCCCATGTTAACACAATTTAAAAAATACGACGTCCTTAACGAGAGAGAGAGAAGGGAAGAAAGGGGTGAAAGAGCAGGAAGAGAGATGACAAACGAGCAAGCTACTCAGGTAACACGTTAGTCAGTCAACCACTTCCTTTATTTTCTTCGCGCTGATCCCTGTTGGTAAGAATTATAACGAGTTATAATAGTGTTATTAATAGAAAACATTTTAATAAGTTATCCATTTGTATATTACGTCACTTTAATGAATTACTGTTAATATCAACGAAACTACTGAATATGTATAGTAATAATAGACTATGAAGTTACAAATTAATAACATCAAACATTAATCTATTATGAACTTTTTACAAATAATTATGCAAACAAGGCATTCCAATCATTGTTTTAAATCATTATTCGGTACTCTATATATGTAGTATTCCAAGATGCATGTTGTAGCAGTAATTAAATAACAGGTACTCGTTTTGATGGTAATACAGGAATAATAAATTAAAAACAATTCTGTATTTACAGATAATAGTAATATATATTCATATACAGGGTGACCCCCCAAAACACGCCCCAAATCTAATTAGGCCCAGTTTCTTTGTGTTTTGTCCGCATTAAATGAATTTTGGGGCATAACTTGTTTATTATATTCACAACATCATATCAAAACACTAGGGTCTTTGGCCTTTTTTTCTCCGTTCTACAGCATGTGTTCTAGATTGACTCCTTTTAGCTCCGTGCATTTCTTGAGACGCAGAACGAAGTTGTCCATTACGTTCTTACAGACTGAATTGAGAATGGCTCTCATGTCCTCCCTGATGGCTTCCTTGAGTTCCGTGATAGTTCTGGGTTTCCATGACGTACATTCTGTCCTTGTGATATCCCCAAAAGAAAATAATCTGGGGGGGGGGCTTAGGTGCGGGCTATGGGGTGGCCACTCAAAATTAGTTTTGAGACTGATCACGCGACCTCCGAAGTACTCTTTCAGCCAATCTCAGGACAGGTTTGAGGTGTGAGAACGTGCTCCGTCTTGCTGGAACCAAAACTTGCTCATGAGCGACGGGTAGAGGGTCTGAGAGCTCACTCTTGAAGGTTTTGAGGACCTCCACATACCGCCCCTTGGTGACCATCACTGCTGCGCCAGATTCTTCGATGAAGATTGGTCCGTTGATGCCTCTGACCGAGATTGCAGCTCACACCGTGCGATTAGGAGAGTGCAGGGGCTTTGTGGCTACTTCATTTGGTCTGGAGGACCCCCAGAAGACATTTGTCTTGGAGTTCGCCTTTCCGTCAAGATGGAAGTGGGCTTCATCTGAGGTCCAAAAGAGGTTAAGGAAACCTGGTGTCTCCTCGATCTTATCGAGCATCTTGACTGCCATAGCGCTCCTCTGCTTCTTGCAGCGTCTGTATTCTGTATGGGTAAGCCCTTATATTGTTCACCAGCACTCTCATACAAGTCTTACGGTAGATAACGAGGGACTGACTTCACTTACGCACAGAGCGTTTCGTTCTCTCCTGGAGAGACTCTCTCACACTTTCAACCAATACGGCTGTCCGCTTCTTGGGACGTGCCGAATGGCTTGGGCGGTTCTCACTGGCAGCGTTGAAGTTCTCCACGGTCCCATACTTCTCGAAGTGGTCCACCCAGTTCTGAATACTGCTTTTGGGTGGAGCCTTTTCACATCCGAATTGATGCCTGAAACTGTTCTGGGTTTTCTTAAACGAGCCTATCTTGTAAAATTAAACACAGTGTATTCTTTGTCCCAGCTCCCACTGAGGTCTTGGTGTACTCACGGTCGTTGATTCTGCCATGTTCTGTAAAATAAGGGCAATCGGTGAATAAATAAAGGAGATATCACATAAAGTGTACACGGGGCCCGTTTATTTGAGTCACCTTGTATATATATATATATATATATATATATATAAATGATAATTTATTTCATTTTGACTACGAAATTGATTTTGTTTCACGAGAGCGATTTGAGGCGGTCACGATCATCAGGTCTTGAAATAACATTATGGCTGTTAAGATAAGTTCAGAATCACACAGTTTTATGAAGGTGACAGAAATTTAAAATAAAAAAAAAATTGAATATGAATAGAAACAAAAACAAAAACTTTTTAATTGTATTATTATTAGCACCTTAAATATTTGTATCTTTCCCCCCTACTCATCCACCCGCCCTTCATATAGGGTTACTCTCTCCCTCCTCACTTCATAGACATTTTACCAAATTAGATAATCGGTTATTTGCCCATTTCTGCAAAGGCAACACCCAGACAGAGTTTTCTTTTTTGACACGCGTTGACGCTTTCATATTTCGACCAACCTTCACCAAATCACGTCTGCGTTCTCTTTATCTCTTTCTATTTCTTTTCTATGTCCCGTGTAGCTCTTAATATGTCCTTCTTCCTTCTTCTTTTTGTTTTTCTTTTTCTTCTTACTTGTATTTCTATTTTTGCTTTTGTTTTTGTTTTTGTTTTTGTTTTTTTTGTTTTTTTGTTTCTATTCATATTCAATTTTCATTTTTATTTTAAATTTCTGTCACCTTTATAAAACTGTGTCTGTACACAGGCATGTGTTATTTCAAGACCTGATGATCGTGAGCACCTCAAATCGCTCTTGTGAAACTAAATCAATTTTGTAGTAAAAATGAAATAAATTATCATTTATATTTATATTTCTGCTCTATATTTATATGTAGCACTCTCATAAACCCGGTTCAACTCCCCTGGATTTATACCCTGTGGATCTATACCATACCCGGATTATATATATATATATATATATATATATATATATATATATATATATATATATATATATATATATATATGTGTGTGTGTGTGCGTAGGCAAACATTATTGAATAACACGTGTTTTTACTTGATAAGACTTTTTTATTTTTTCAATTTTCCGAAATATAGACACATACTAGTTAATAATATTAAAATAATACACCACGATACTAACATGAAAGGATTAGAAATTCCTGAAGCCATCTTCATAAAAACTAAACATCCCACAATAAATAATGTTAATTACGAAACTAGTCATAATAGTTTAAAGTGTCTAGCATAGTAATAAACGTTACAAAATGTTTAGCTATTAAGCAATTATACGTTTGAATCCTGAACGCGCTCAGAACGTAATCAAATACTGAACGGTGAAGCAATCAAACTTTTGAATCTTGTACGCTCTTAGAACGAAACCACGCTCTCTTGTAACATCTCAATGTCATTCACGCTCATTTTAAGTTCTAAATTACTGGCCGTTATAATGATAAAATACTCAACAGTAAAGACATATTTTCAAGAAACACAAATTAACAGTGCCTGAAGATGATTTGATGAATGAAATCGAAAGTACTCGACATAAAATCAAGAAGATTGAACAAGAAACTCATGGAAGTTACATACAGCAATTTGACCGTAATACTAAATGGACCATTCAGAAAATTGAAACAATAAAATATAAAAGTTTTATCAAGCAAAAACTCTCTGTGTTATTTAATAATGTTCGCCTAAATGAGAATAGTCTGCCTAAATACACAATATATGTATACACACACACACACACACACACACATATATATATATATATATATATATATATATATAAATATATATATATATATATATATATATATGTATATTGAGAGAGATCGATAACGATAGAGGTTTACACTAAAATAATATCGAAAAACAAAAACTTGAATCGTCTATGATTGGGGTAATTTGTCATTTGAAAAAAGAGTGTCATATTTTTGTTCTCGAAACAAAAATATAAATACATATTCGTCGAATTAAACTTTGATGTATTCTTATGAACCGGAATTCAAATCATCTCTACTAAAACAGAAATGTTGTTTTATTTCGGATATCCAGTGCACACAGACATTGTTTCTGGTTCATTGAATACTGTTCGGTATTGCTAAATGAACACATTAAAGTGGAAAGATGTTCTTCCTTTTCCTTTCCAACGCAATTGTTCCTCTTTTTCCGTTAAATGATTGTTCTGTTCAAAACGCCTAGAGTGATGTCACACAGTTCAACACAAGCGACAGAATTATATATATATATATATATATATATATATATATATATATATATATATATATATATATATATATATATAATATATGTATATATATATATATATGTATATATATACTCAAATTAAATGTATGCATCACGTAACAGACACTCTATCGCCGCCAAATATTTGCCGGGTAAAGGTTAAAGAGTTGTAGTCTGTAGTGAAAGACAAAGTCAAGATAAGAAATAAAAAAAAACATGAAAAATATTTAATGAACAATTTTGTGTGAAGTAGAAAATTTAGAGAAAGCTTTTTGTAGATCAATATCATTTTCTATTGTATAAAACTTATTTAAGTTCCTATTTATTAGCGTTTCCTCATTATTCTAAAACTAATAAAAACACCAATAGTTCTATAATGTGTGAATATGATAGTACATTGATGAATTAAAAGCTTTACAGTATTTGAGTACTTGCTAGTGACTGCCTAAGTTTTTAAAAAACTTTGTTCACCCCAAACAAGGAAAGTTCCCACTGTTGACGTAAGGGGATACTGCAAATCCGCCTATAGGTTTAGGGGGCATCCTAAATTAGAAGCTATGCAGTGAGATACTTGTCTACATAAGTTTTAAATTCCTTTATGTTGGTACAGTCGGGGAAACAGGGATAAGGGAAACAGCTCTAGAGGCCGACAGCTCGTGGAAATAAGCTATTGGAGTAGATGTCTCTTCGGCATCTATGGGGGTTAAACGTTAAATGGATGCGATTTAGATATTGGGATCACCAGTGCACAAGGATGCACATTGTGGCGATGGGACATATGCTTTAGCTTAGTGGATAGTGATGGATATATTAGATCAGCGACAATTTTTAACCCTGTCTAAAAGGGTTGGGATAGTGGATGGTGCACCAGCCAAGATGTGACAACAATTGTTAGATAGTGTATATATTTGTGCATTATTGAAAACAGTGTAATTTGTTAACGCATTAGTTATGTATACAACTCAGAGATTTCAGGTTTTCCAAAGAAAAAGCTGAATGGAAAAATAATTCGGTTCACAAACGCTTCTTTGTGACATGACTATTCTCTGTAATCAAAGAATAGAATTCGGCTGAATGGTATATTTTAATCTCTCTCATTTGTTGCAAACATGTTAGTCTTGAAATAGGAATTTGTGACAATTCAGCTGTCATTGTGTTCTCATGCATGGAGGTGCATTGGAGAGATTTTGGAATTTGAAGGGTCATAGGAAATGCACCCGGGGAGAAATTACGAAGTTTTTGGAAATGTAATTATTCGGACAAAGTTTGTGTAATAAACTTTGAGGATGAACTAATTAACTTCCCTCACTAATAATGTTCGCAAATCCTCGGTCGAGTAAAGCATTCTGGGTATGGATGAACAACTTCCCCACCGAAATATATCAATCAATTTATAACAACAGAATATATACTTATGGAAATACATTTGAACGTGTAATTTATAATTAATGACAGCAGTAAAGACGGAAGGAATATGACAAAATGGTAAGTGCTAAACGCTGATTAGCAACATTAGTTGTGTTTAAAATAGGTTAAAATGACGTACATGGTCGATAATGAAAGACAAACGTTACATCTATAAGTTATGGGTTATGTAGGCTGAGTTCTCAAAAGAAAACTATGTAAAAAAAGTTGTGTTCATAATGAACTTTTAAAGGTTGAGTTTGAGTTAAGACAGAGATGTAATTTGATGAAATTTTCACCTGACGTGCTGATGTTTGGGATGATAGATATTTAAGAGAACTACAGACTAAATAGAATTGAACAGAAAGTTTTGTAGAATATAATAGAATAGGTCCTAAGCTTATCTTATATTTTTGTTAGGAAATAAATTCACTATAATTATACGAGGGGCTTTCAATAAGTAATGCTCCTGACCCACTTCCAGTTGTTTGATCTAGATGAAATTTTGCATGTGTAATTATTTATATTTGTATGGGTTATGTTGCGAAGAACAGCGTAGACCTAATTGTGGTTTCTAATTTTCAGGTGTTTCAACTGAGGCAGCCGTTAAATGGAGCCCGTTGAGTGTCGCGCAGTGATCCGGTTTTTGTATTTGAAAGGACGCACACCAAAGGAGACTTTAGATGAAATGAAAGAAACTCATGGGGATGATTCTCCATCATATGAACTTTTAAAACGCTGGCATCGAAAATACAAACATGACCGGAAGTATGTGATAACATCTCCCAGACTTGGTCGTTCCTCTTCTGCCATTGATGAGGCAGCTAAGCGTACAGGTGGGGGTGCCATTTTGGAAGATCGACGCATTACTACTCGCCATATAACCCAAGAGGTCAAAATAAGTACAGGGTCTGTGGAAACTATCATTCATGACCATTTGCCTATGAATAAAGTGGCTGTCTGATCGATTGCCAGGTTGCTCACACCTTTCAGAAGCAAGAACGCGTCGAGTGCACGGGGATGGATTTTTGCCAAGAAGATGAGTCAAAGTTTTTCAAAGGACTGATTACATTGAATGAAACTTGGGGCAATCACTATGATCCAGAGACCAAAACCTAGTCAATGCAGTAGAAGCACTTGGACTCACCACCTCCAAAGAATGCAAGGATGCAGCCCTCCACTGGCAAGGGCATGCTCACAGTCCTCTGGGACCATAACAGAGTTGTGATGACAGATTTCCTGGCAAAGGGTACCACAATTACAGGAGCCTATTACGCTTCACTTTTAATGAAATTAAGAGAAGCTATCAAAATCAAGAGGCGCGGCAAGATCAGCAAATGTATCCTCCTCTAGCAGGACAACGCTCCGGTCCACAACTCGCATGTCGCCAGATCAGAAGCACGGGCCGGGCGTGTGTATGAAATCCTCCCTCATCTCCTTTACTCTCCTGATCTTGCACCCTCTGACTTTCATTTCCTCCCAGCCATGTAGGTGTTTTTGAAAAGAAAAGCGTTTCCCAGATGATGCAGCCTTGATTTCCGAAGTTACGACGTGGTTGGAGGACCAACCTGGGGTGTTCTACAAAAACGGTTTCCAGAGCTGCATCAGACGATGGGAGAAATGTATAACTCTGGGTGGTTTCTATGTATATAAAGACTAATAACTGTGCCAAGTTTCATTAATCTACTGCTATGGGAAATGGGTCAGGGACATTACTTATTGAACGCCCATCATATATTGTAACTTTTTTTATTGGTCATTTATTTCAACGGATTAGATCACAACCTATGTTTGGCACAGAACACCGTACACGTATATAAAGGAAACGCTTTCTCTGATGTAAGTAGAAAGAAGTTGCCGAATAGCCAGTGTATCAAAAACTCAGACTGAGTTGCACAGAATGCAATGCATTTGTGAATCTATTTAATACAGCCTGAATGCGGAACGACGTAAAACAACGACTGGAATGCATGTGATCGTCGCAGCATCGGACCACCGTGTAAGTAGATCGTTCAAAGAATTGGCTTCGGTAAGCAAGAACCTTAATGAACAGACACGTTTAAATAGCCATAAAGCAGTTGAGTTTGTGCTTCAAGCTATTGATGCAAATCTAAGAAGTAGCATCTTAAACAACATTATGGTTCATCACTGTAGCGATCTGGAAAAAAATAAAATTTAAAGCTCTCAAATTAAGCAAATTATGCAAAAATCTTGACACACTCTAGTAATATTGAGGATGTATTTCGAGTGCTCATGCTATAGATCACATGTAAGATTTTCCTAAAATAATAAAATGTTCTTTGATAAAACGATTGCATTATTGTAGTTATGAATTACAATGTGTAGTGAGTGATAAGGTACGAGTTATCCAGATTGCAATATGAGAATTATATAGTTATGTGTCTTCCTTCTAGATTAGAGAACCTGGTGCAATGTGGAAAAACTGGCCTGTTAATTTTAACACATCTAATAATATTCTCTGTGTCACGATGAACATTCATATCATTACTTTTCGTCAAATGAAATAGAATACCTCTCCGCTTAAGGAAGTCCATTGCTTTGGTAATCTCCCAGGACTGACTTTAACCCAGACCTGAAAAAGAGGAATTAAATTAAATGTGTTGCTAAGGTCGCTAGAAAAATAATTCCGTTATTCTATCGCTCCAGAAAGTACCTGACTCACGATGCCCATTCCTGACAGGAGAGACGTAGCTACTCGTTCTCTGCTCTCTCCACATTTTCATGGAATTCCAATTTTTGACTTCTCTATGTGAAAGATTCAGAGCAAGTACTCATCCTTTCTTTTCTTGTTATGTGCACATGAATTCAAACGAAATCTCTATGAACAGAGTTTTTCTACAAGAACTTCCCATATGTGGAACAAATTGTTACGGAACTATTTGCCTGTAAATTACGACATCGTCGTCTTCAAGTCAAATGTTTATAAATATTTGTCGAGCTGTCTTTTTAATATTAAATTTTTAAAATTCCATTAATCGTTTAAACTATGTCATAGTATTGTTCTCAGTCCAACTTACATGATCATTAACCTTTCTCCTCGAGTAGATTTTGACATCAGTAAGTAGCGACTTATTAGTATAACATGTTAGATGAGTTATTAAAATACACTTATGTGCTGATGATTGTTAATTCAATTGCAATAACCAACTGAATTCTACAACAGCGTATACATATATAGATTGACCGAACAATATTCACAGTTGTCTTAAACTGAAATTGTCACTAAGTGTGTATATGGACGTTCTCTTAGCACTTCATATATAATGTCATAATACATATATATATATATATATATATATATATATATATATATTTCATATTGTACGTATATAATATATATATATATATATATATATATATATATATTTATTTATTTCATATACTACGTATAATATATATATATATATATATATATATATATATATATATATATATATGTTTCCTATACTACAAAATCCAAATGCACTCTATTTACAAATGTTATGAAAAAGCTATAAATAACATAATAAACAGATATACTAAATCTACGGAACAACAACAGAAATCAAATTAACAATTTACGACACAAAATGTAAAACCTCGTACTTTATAATAAAAATAATAAAAGCCCTATATCCCCCTAAATATAACAACGGTATTGTATTCGTTCTAATGCCTATTCGAGAAATGTTTTCCTAATACTCAAACAGACAAATACAGCACCTATATTGGCCACATTACTACAGTCCCATAACGACGCCTTACGTACGTACCACCTAAACGATATCAATGCCATTCACCTCACACAAAAGAAAATTATACTATCAGCAGAACTAAGAAAAACACTAATAACTTACACAAAAATCATTCATAAAATAATTGCACACACAAACTTAAACTACTCGAAGCACTATATATTAAAATACTGCAACAGTACATTAATAAACTATAATTAAATACTGGCACTAACACTGTATTCAATAATAAGAAGAGCTAAAAAAATGTTGACAGTTCAAAGACAAACGATAAGACACAACCTCCTGATGACGATCGAGAGATCAAAAGCGCGCAAGAGGTGGCCGGTACAACAATATTTAAATTAACAGACGAAAACAGAAAACTAGCTCGACGGGTCGAGAAATTAACAAGAAAAATTACAAAAAAAAGATTCCATAGACTTCAATGAGTCCTGAATATATATATATATATATATATATATATATATATATATATGTATGTGTGTGTGTGTGTTGCTTAAATGAAAAAGGAAAATAATCACTAAATATAGTTACATTTGTATTATTCAACAAAAGAACATCAAATAATTAATTTCAATCTTTTAAATTCCGGATTTTTTAAACAAAATATTAATCTTGTCAGAGGGTATACATTTATCTTGTAAAGAATAATACTCTGTTAAACATGTTTGAATATGATACATAATGTTGTTATATGTTTTTTTCTTGAATGGAAAACACTAATTTGAAAAACTGTAAATTAATAAATACACATTTTGGAAATGAAGAAAAAAATTGAAAATAGTATTATTCGTTTATGTTAACAAAATGACGAGTTTGCTGTTAGCAAGTATAAGAAGAATATATAAGTGTTTATTGTGTCGTAGTGTATACAAGATATCGAAAAGGGTAATATATAAAAAAGATCAAAATATATTAAGGGCAATTATACACAGCGACATATCTCGGCAGTCGAAAAATTATAAGATTAATATACATATTTCGGTTAAATGTTTGTTCTGACGAAAAGAATACAAGATGAAACTTATATGGTTATTGATAATTATTATAAATGAAAAATATTTATCATAATTATATATATATATATATATATATATATATACATGCTTATTTTATTTATACATATATGTATATAATCCGTGACACTGGCATATCGATGTTATCGATCAACAGCTGTTATGAACTGAGATCTATGTATTCAGCATTGAATATGATCTTTCCCTTAGGTCATATTTGGAAAAAGGTGTTGCAGATTATGTACATGTGTGTATAAATAAGAAGTATCATATATATAAAAGATCTATTTGATATTAAGCAGTCTTAATAATCCCGATTGGTATTCTTTTGAGTGTTATCTTGTGGGGGGTTACTTTAACTTAATCACCATATATATATATATATATATATATATATATATATATATATATATATATATATATATATATATTTAAGCGTATCTGCTTCCAACCGATAACGAACATAATGTTTCCGTTAAGTTTCACTTTCACAATTTTACCAGATAATCATGGCTCTAAAAATGACTCTTCACCCCTGTAATTGATTGATGGAAATATCCCATGTTTGTACACATACATCTGTAGTAGACACATGTAACAATATACCCTTAGTCATGTTACCGTAGCCAAGAACTCGTCGATGACATCTTAGGCTATATGTAAATCATTCTTTATTTGATTGTGATCTCATATCTGATTTTCGGTCGCGATAAGAAAGAAAATTCTGGAAGCATAAAGAACTCCACAAGCAATAGGTTTAGAGTAAACATAATAGTCAAACCTCATGTAAGAAACATCTTGTTTCTGGGCACCGTTTCTAAATTCGTCTTTTTGTAAGCTACTAATCATTTTACGGGTTTTAATACTGTACACTTGACTGCATCTATTTCGTTCGGTTCCTATATATGACTATATATTTCCAATTGTATCGTTGTGCGTATTTCTTAAATCATATATTTGGCTTGTATTGGTTTATTTATCCATACATTGGCTCACTATAAAAGTAAGTATGTTGGAGATGTAGTCAACTGTTAAGCGAACAAATACTTCGACCTCTCCAGGTTACTTAGCATTTTAATGGATTATATAAATGACGATATACTGCGATTCCTTAAGTGTCTTCTATATTTACTGTCATATAGTGACGTTTTATAACTTAAATATTAACAATGAGTAATACAAGCTTATCAAATTGTTAACATTTGAAAAGTAATAGTTATTTTATAATCATCTATTAAAAATCGTAGATAGTCTACGTCAAAATATTCGCAGATTATTCGTAAATAACAGTATGTCTTTATTGTTACAAAACTACTGTGATTAAATAAACCACCACTGTATAGAGAAAGAATAAACATAAACAATATTTGATGTAGTAATACTTAATAAGAAAAATAAAACGATTAAATTGATACTTCCGGTTAACTACTACGATAGTGATGTGATCGTCGAATACTGTTTTCTTTGGCTTAGGCGTAGAAATAAATCATAATTAATTGTTGTCTATAAACAAAAGATAAAACACATATAAACAATCAAAATCCTTTCATTCATAGGTTAATCGAGGATTGATTATTTGCAATGGTATTTCTTTATTATTTATTTTGTTATTTAAATATAAAGCCGTACATATTTCAACAAGGAAATTGATGTCAACATATTTTATTTATTTCTAGCGTTATTATTACATATAACTTTTAATTTCTAGTTTAGTTTCGTTAATGCTAATTTTTGTAGACAATTTCTTAAATAATTTACCACGAAAATGCTCAAAAATATATGAAAGGTTCGAATACAAAACACAAAAATAAACATTTTTGGAGATATTTTACTGTAGACATACGAAAAATAAAGGAAATCTAAAGATCAGCTGTACTAGTTTATATTCATTGAAAGCAAAAATAGGACTAATATCATATTAGCAGGAAATATAGGGTGATTCATAAGTAGCTTAGCTATTTATTTTTGAAATTCTAAAGTTAAATCATACGGTAATTAAAAGCAAAAAGTGTATTCAACAAATTCATTTATGGGAGTTTGCAACTACAGCAAATTTACAAAATTTCCACCTGCATGCATAGCTCGATTCCTTTTTGCAAGGAATGTACGACTCTTTGTAGCATATTAGATTGATTATGAAATAAATATATATAGAAACAAATATATAAACGAACAAATGTAAAATAACAAATAGCAGTAATTAGAGAGAAAAACAACAATTATCTAAAGTTCATAGTAGGTTTGTGCTTCATATGGTAATCATTTTAAATAGCTAAGTAAAGTGACTTATGAATCACTGTGTACAATTGTTTGATAGTCAAAAATGTATATTTTATTAAATACTTTTCACCTTGTTTGAATTCGAACACTTCGTACGTTTATAGTTCAATTTTCTATTCTAGTTTTGCTATTCGAGGTGAATACACTAGCAGAAATAGCCGATAAAACAATGTATATATATATGTGTGTATATACTTTATATCAACATTTTTTCTGAAAGTATAGTTATAAAGCTCTACTTTTGTTAAGCACTTTTAAAAAAAGTATTTGTTTTAAGTTAATATTATGAAAAACAGTACTTGTTAAATCAAATATATATATATATATAAATATATACACACAGACACACACACATATATATATATATATATATATATATATATATATATATATATATATATATATATATATATATATATATATATATGTAAGATGAGTTGATTAGCCATGCTTAAACTATCCATAAAATATATTGATAAAAACCCAAAACTCGAAAAAATAATACAGGCTTGAAATAGCATTACGACCTCACACAGCACTCATTGCAATTTTCTAAACAAACGGTCATGTGCTATTCTGCTTTGTTGGATTTAAAACCGATGGAACCGATTTTGTTCTGATCTTCTGTAATACATATAATAACAGATATGGCGATGAATACATCATTCTTCGAGTAATACGTTTTCTTTTATTATTCTTCATTTTGTTGTGATCAACCTTAAAAAACCTATTTTGGTTTTAAAAGTGTAATATAAAATATTCATGTACACGTATGCTACAAAGATGTGGTCAATTTCCTTATAAATCTCTTTTTCTTACTAATTCTCTCTCTCTCTCTCTCTCTCTATCTATATATATATATATATATATATATATATATATATATGTATATATATATATATATATATATATATATATATATATACATATATATGTGTCTGTATGTGTTTGTGTCTGTGTATTTGTAAAGTTACGTTCATCCAGACCCTACGAAAACACAACACAGGCAGTTAGAAGATGCAACAAAAAAGTTCTGATATCCCTACAAAAATCTTAACAATAGAAAAAGATTAAACTTCTTTCCAAAAAAGGGTTCCACGTACTAAAATGCCAACCTGCGACAGATGTTATATAGGTGCCATCAAAACACTAACAAATAGACTTTACTTACACAAAGGAAATACAAAACAGAAAGATGTTTTACTTACAACATGTATAAATGCAGCTAACTTAGATTTAACATTGTGCCGATATATCGAACGGAGATTATTTCTTACTCTTAACAGTGAGTGTGTGTTTTTTGTGTAGGCAGGCACACATATATGCATATATATTGATGGGTATGTATGGGAGGTGTACGTATGCGCATAGGTATATACATATGTATACATTCGCAACTATAGTATATATAGATATTATATTTATACATACATATGAATGCTATGCAGACCACAACACAATTAGAAAATGCACAGTGAACATGTGCAAATTACAATGTCACCTAACTGCACACCTAAACACATACCAACACAGATACACTGATCAAAAACACCAATACCCACAATGCTAAACACAAACACTACTATGACACATAATTGAGCACACACAAAACTTACACAAACAACATGAAAATACTTCCTAACACACACCAACACAAACCCACACACACACACACACATATATACATATATATATATATATATATATGGACATGAAAAAATATCATGACGGAACATAAACAACCACACAGTTAACTTAAGTGCCAAAATCTCGAGATATAGATCAACAATACAAATAAAAACAAGGTTAAATAAAACATACAATGTACACACAGCTTAAGAGAATGAAAAACATTTACATACACACACACACATAAAATATGATAAATACACAAGAACACATAAACAGAACACACCCCATTGATTATATCTCCTAATCATAGACACTCACCCGTATAGAAAGCAGAATAGACAGTAAACACTGAGAATACATAAACAGTTCGGTAAACTAAGCTGGCATGTTTCAGGATACTTAGAAAGAAAAAAAGGCACACGAAAGGTACAAAAACAAACAAAGAAAACACAAGCACGCAAATTCGAATATAAAGAATAATCATGAAATCCATGAAGATAGCGAACATGTTTGTTACACTTACGAAAATCACATTTAAACAACAAACACGAAAATAATAAGAAATATTAGAAAATAATAAGAAAAAATGTATGTATCTTATTTTTTGTCAATATACACGATTCTCTTGTTGGACATTATTATTCTCTCTCTCTCCCCCCCTCTCTCTCTCTCGCTCTCTCTCTCTCTCTCTCTCTCTCTCTCTCTATATATATATATATATATATATATATATATATATATATATATGCGTACATAT
>OY744520.1:78786961-78816961 GCA_963556195.1 Sepiola atlantica
TGAAAATGAGATTATTTTCACAGAGTCTTCTTAATATTGTATTAATATATCGAGAGATCTTCCATATCCTTCGCTATCTAGCTGACTAACAACCCATATATCTATATCTATATATGAACGTATGTATGCATATACTTATATAAATATATATATATATATATATATATATATATATATATATATATATATACATATATATATATATATATATATATATACATGCACACATATATACATATATAATTATTTATGAAAATATATGTGTTAGAATATACTATCAGTGCCTTTTTATTTTGCAGTCTGTTTAAAAGATTCAGCTCGATGATTGTCAATCAGTTAAAACAGATCATACATAAGTCAGGTGTATTTTATATTCCAATAACCATATATTTATTTATTTTTTTTAATTTGTTCACATTTACAAAAAAAATATAACATTTCGTTGAGAAAATATGTGAAAAAAAATTGATTTTTTATCAAATGTTATCGACAGTTCGAGCAACAATAATATTTCATATGTTTGATAAAATCCTAAACTAATGAATATATTATAAGTAATTATAGGATACGTATTTGGGGCAAAATGATAAATAACGTGGCACAATATCTCAATTGTAAACGTTACCATTCATGAGGTTGTTTCCGAAACATCACTCTACTGAAAAGCTATTTTCAATTAAACAAATGCAATGCTATTATTATTGTTTTACCCGTCTTTAGAAGGATATTGCTCTAATGTATATATATATATATATATATATATATATATATATATATATATATATATATATATATATATATATATATATAAATAATACGGTTTAATAATGCTTATTTTATATCTGAAGGAGCTTTCGCTAAAAAAGTTAAGAATGCATGGATTTTTATTAGTAGGTTTTAGATACGTAGATGTAGTGAATTGGTTGTGGTTAGTGTCTATTTTAACATCTAAAAAAGAGAGTTAGTTGTTACTGTTTAAGTCATACGTTAAATTAAGTACGTAGTTATTTTGGAAGGTAGATTGTAATTTGTTAATTTCACTTTTGTTTTTAGTAAGTATTAAGATATCATCTACTTAAATTAGATATATCGGTGTTTTTTGATGAGATTGAATACTTTATTTTCTAAGCCCGCACATAAAAATTACCATGTGTTGGACCTAGCACAGAGCCTATCGCGACGACATGTTGTTGCATATAGATATTGTCGCGATCATCATAGAAGGAAACTTTAGTAGTGCAGGCTAACATGATTTTGTGCAAGGTGTTAGGGTTAAATTTGAGGGGCGGTTATTAGTGTTGCAATATACATAATTATAATCATTATGTCCGTAATTTCCTGCACGGGTAAGTTAGTAAAGAGGGGTACGCCATCAAAAGAGGCAATTCCCCCATGTTTAGGTTGTTTACTTATAATGGTTTGAGTTAGTTCTTTGGTCGATGTTATACTATAAAGGTTACGGGTATATGGGGATATCAAATTGTTAATTGTTTTTGAAAGTTGTAAGTGAGTGTAGGGATTGGAGATATAATAGGGCGAAGCGAAAAGTTGGCCTAATGTAGTTGTAACAGTTCCGTAAATGTGTCCGGGTTTAAAGTCGCCTATAATTGTATGGTAGTTTTTAATTAACAACGTCAGCGTTGCTGGAAGTAATACATTTATTAATTCTTATTTTGAGGAGATGCGTCGGGTTGTGGTGTATTTTAAAAAAAATGTGTTACGATCTTCAAGAATGCTTTCGGATTTAGAATAGTAATGTGGTTTATTAAGTATAACTTAAGTATTGGTTTGATCAGCTTTTTATGATAATTTATGGATGATTTCACAATTGGGGTAAGGCGTGTTTTGGATGTTTCATTTGTAGAGATGTTTGGTCTTATGGTATGTCTATTTTTACTGCGAAATTGGCAAGGATTCACACTAGGAGATCTAAACATAAGTTGTCTACTATATTTAACAACACTTGTATATATATATATATATATATATATATATATATATATATATATATATAATGTTATGTATCAACATAAAATGTTATAAGGAGATATATTTTTATGTATTAATTTTCAGTATTTAGTTCGACAGTGCTCATACGTGAGCAGGACAAGGTAGTAAGTTATGACAATATATTTATGGCAATTAAGCTACACGGAGGCTACAACCTATCATCCCTGTAGGGAATCGTCATGCTGAAAGGCATAGAGTGTGTGTTGCCAGGGTTCTATATATATATACACGTGGTGTTAAATCAAGCTTGTTAACCAATCAGATTCTTTGTTATTATTTTAGCCAATGGTTGGGCTTCTCACAAGCAAAGATTCGGTAGGTTATACTTCCTATTCTATAGTTCTGTTTACTCTAGCATGCATATCTCTGATTTGTTGTTGTGTCAAAATAATGAGTGACCTTATTTGAACACGTGTTTGTTTATATTTCTATTTTAGGTTTTAGTTTGGTTTAGTTTCTTTATTAATGTATTTATTTATTTATTACATATTGTTTACCCGAGGTAAATGTTATCCTGTCTTAGCAGTTGTTTGCTATTTCACTTTTACTGTTTAATAGATTTAAGGAGTCTTTAAAGTTTAGCATTTCAAATGTATCATTCAGACATAATCTACACGGGTCGTCTAAATTTCAACATGGACTGGCCTGTCGTATTATTTTCCATTCGATTATTGGTGAGCGTGCGCGTTCATTGAGCTTCTAACAATGTTTCGATAATTCTGTTTAAATTCGGCTTTTTTTTTGTTTTTAAATGTGCTTCTTTGGTCGTAATATCTGGTTTTCAAATCATACCCACGTAGTACTTCTTGTTATTCGGTCTTTCTTTAGCAAATATTGTAACTTGGTAAACAATACTTTTTGTTAGGCATTGATTTTGTAGTTGACAAAGTGTACGAGTTATGCAGTTACATATTTTTATGTCATTAGTAACCTATTCGTTTCTTTTTGGGTGATTGCTATTAGAATGTCGGTTATTACTATTTACAGTGTTTATATTTTCGTTCTTCTTAGTGTTATTTTTGCTATATTGGTCACTTTCTTACGGAATTTGTTATTTTCTCTACTCTATTATTCTCTTTTGGCAAAGATCAAAGTGTAGTATCTGTTAAGATGGATACTGCACCCCATACTGGTGTTTTCTTGGCCTTCGGGTCTTGATTTACGCCGGTCAATGGGTTTGTTCTGTGCAGTTCTGAGAGATCCACCTTCCCAGGTATTCCCCTCCCTCTTTGGAGAGGAGTAAGTTTATTGCTTACTGCCTGAGGCGCCCCTACCGGGGAATGCCGACGGGGCTGCCCGGGCAATTTTTAAACCTCACTTTCCCGACCCGACCTTGGGTTACATCTTACTTGTGGGAGTAAGATAAAAACTGGCCTTGTGCCTAACTCCTGGAGAGGAGTAAATCAATACTCTATTGTTCTCTTTTAGTATTTTATTATTGTTGTTTTTAATTATAATTTCTAAGTTTTAGCAGCAGCTGTAAGAAAGTTTTAGGTTATTTTTACGCATAGATTTCTGAAAAATAAGATGCGTAGTTCAGGGGTTTGTAGGACACTCCTAAATCTATCTAGTTATGAGTATCTCACTATTTTCTGGGTTGTTACAAGAGCTGAAAACAAGCTAGACAATTTCTAAATAGAGGAAAATGGGACAGGTCTCATTGTACTACTAGCTGAGACACTTTGTTAATTGCGATGGAATCTAAGCGGGGAACACGTTTCCAAACATTGTTCGTCCAAACACGCATGAACTAGCGTTAGGTATCCACATCCTTTTTAACAGTGAAGTGTGTAGTCTCTTTCTATCAGATTCGATCTAGACGGTGCAAGGTCACTGCACCTAAACAGTGATCTGAGCGCAGTTCGGCATTTGTTGAAATACTATGATTTTCCCCTTGGTCTACTTCGGTCTTTTACTCAATTGTCAGCGATTAGGTTGGGAAAGGCAGGCTATTCTATAAAGGTTCGGCTCAGGAATGAAAGTCTAGTGGAATGTCGATGGCTTGTCATGTCGGGCATCCCCCTCGTCAATCGGACGTTTAATACACACCTCACTACAGACAAGCGGCCTCTTGTCCTGCCACAAAACTATAAAGGGCTGCCGTGTAAGCCCCGACAACCGGTTTGCAAACAGAGGTAGTACAGCTAATCAATACATGAGGAGAGGGAAGATGAAGCGGTGTACGCCTTAGCTCTACCTTTTCGAAGCCAACTCATCACTGACGCTTCAACCATCGACTGTACTTCCAAGCAGTTATTTATATATTTATATATATATATATATATGAAAAATATAAATATGTAAACTGCAATGTGTTGCTATTTTATTTGACTTCCGTCTTTAATTAAATCATTTCTCAAGATGTCTTTATTGCAGAAACAATGATTTAATATCCATTTCGAAAATTTTTTTTAAAAAGTAGATTGAAAAAGTATTCATTACATTTGTTTAGACTCGAAAAACTAGCAGGTTCCATCCCAAATCCGACAAAGAAGATGAGGGACCTTGTCTCACCTTTTCCCCCTTACCTTATACTCTACTATTGTCCATCATTTGGTTAAAACTCAGTGTCTTTAAAACTATAAAATAGAGTGTTTTCAGGTATTTTATAGATAAGATTTCAAAAACAATTTGAACATTTTAGAATCTGTTTCTATTGTCATTAGTAAACATTCTGTATGCCGGCTGAAAAAAACATTTTGAATCGGTAAATATCTTTAAGGAACTTCGAGCCTCCCCCCCCTTGCATGTATACTTTTAATCGTCTTTAAACATATATTAAATCGAATTTATTTTAAACGTTTTTATATGTTTACCGCTATTTCCTTGGCACATTCAAATTCCTAGTTTGGACGCCATAATATTTGTAATTCATTTTCCCCCTGAGAAGATGTTAGTTGATCGGTTATGTATATATATATATATATATATATATATATATATATATATATATATATATATATATATATATATATATAAGGTAAGTGGAAGAGAGCCCCAGCAGAGTGGCTGATTATTAAAAAAATTATAAAAATAAGTGCGTAATATTCATTTATATATGTATCGCAGAAAGTCACATAAACATCGGTCCCGTCGCTTTCAAATCCCAACAAAATGAAACTTATAATTGGCTTCTTTTAACATACTTTCTTCAGTTCAGGTTTATAAGACATACACAGAGGCTGAAGAATATCTCTTTAAGAAGACTAATTATGGGAACCTTGGTTGAAATTTGGAACCGAGAGTATCGATGTTGTATTGATCTTCTGTAATATATATATATATATATATATATATATATATATATATATATATGAGAAAGGAAGGATGCGGGTAATCCGACATAATGGGAAATGAAAAAGGAAAAAACAAAAGTGTTGTTTATTTATGTAGTCATCAACTCAATATTTCTATGTACTTGTATTACATTTTTCTTAAAATTATCATACTGAGGAAGTCTTACAAATAAAGACGAAACGTTGATAAATACATAAAAAAAAACATTTTTTGGTTCTTCCTTTCACACATCGTATATATATATATATATATATATATATATATATATATATATATATATATATATATATTCTGACTTAGTTCTTAATACTTCGGTAATAAATATAGCAACAATACACAGCTACATGCATGGGAATTTGTTCAGCCGTTTCATACAAAATATAAAAATGTTAATTTCCTTTTCTCATTCCGTATTTGCTGCTATCACTGTTACTGCTGAATAAAGCTATTGATGTGCCCTAACCTTCCCATGTTGCCACGAGTGATTTAAAGGACCATCGGGTTTATTTACTACTCAAACTTTCATAAATCTAACTACAGTTTTTCTTCACATAATTCCTTCGCATCCCTTATTTTATCTTCTTTCTATACATCGTTTGTATTATTTCCCCTTTTTGGCCTAAAGTTTGCTATTTCCTGGTTTTATATTTCATTTTGATTTCATTTATCAGTAATTTTCAAGAACAGCCGACGTTCTCCAGGAGAAATAACTTGCAATTTTTATGTAATTATTATTACTTATATTATAAGTTTTATTATTTGCCCGTATTACTGTCCGTAGCTTAGTCACGTATAGATCAAAACGTAAACCAAAAGGTTTCATTATTTTTTTTTCATAAAGTATACGTGCAAAGACCGGTGTCTCATAGCCGGGTACACATATTAATATAAGTAATGTTACTATAACTAATACTACTACTACAACTACTACTACTGCTACTGCTTCTTCGGTATTGCTACTTTCGTTGCTGAAACTAAAATTATTAAGCAAGTATTAGTCCGAATGATATTGGTTTGATGCACACAAATTGACTAATAATAATCTTTAGTATGTAAATTGTGCAATAGATGTGTCAGAAGGACAATATAATGCTACTGTCACTACTATTACTAAAAGCAATACAACAATTATACTATTACTATTATTATTACAACTACTGATACTGCTACTAATTGTAATAGTTCTTGTAGTAAAGGGGAGTAGAAAGGGAACTTTTATGTTTACTTTCGGCAGCCTCGTTACTGTCCATTTCTTATTTTATTCTTTAGTCCTAACGTTCGACGAGCGATGGTGCTGACAAAGGGGAAATAATTGCTGTTTTCTGGGTCGGAATCTATAAATATAACACTGATCGTAGGCTAGTTGATTATCTTAAAGTATTATTTTTTTAGCTCCTTGAATGTAGCAAAATGGTTCAAATGAATACAAAAACATACACGATTGCGTATGGAAGACAGTCATCTGGGAACTATAAACACGACTTCAATATGAGCATGCGGACAAACGGTACAGTGAAACTAGATGCACTTTTGGAAAATAAAAATCATAAAACGGACAAACTCAGTCAAGTAAAGAGACGTAACGTGATAATAGTAAACAATCGTAGATTTAGTCGTCCCAGCACGTCTCAGTTTCTGATCAAGAAGGCAGAAAAGCTAAGCTGATACATGGAACTTGCCAGTGATTTGAAAGTAATATAGCGCACGGCGAAACTTACTGCAATACCAGTAATTGTTGCACTGCTAGAAACATTTCCGAAAAATTTGAAGAAAAAAAACGACCAATAGAAATTTGAAAAAAAACGAGGATTTACGTCGTTAAACGCGCGACCCTAATGAAACTTGGTGAAATATTTATGAAAATCCTCGAGCGCCCAAACTGACTGTCTAATATGCTGACGCTGGCCAATTTAAAGTAGAAATAGAACCGACAATAGAGAAAGACATTGCTTGAATTCAAGAAAATTGAAATTGCCAAAAATCATGTATTATGACATCACCCCACCACATCATTGATTGGCACAACACTTAATGGGCACGATGTGTCAAGGAGCAAGGAACGACCGCGAAGTGAACGAACCAACCAGTCCTCTACAAGAAGAGTGTTGGAACTATAGATTTTCGAGAGGTTTATTGCAACTCAAATTCCGGAGACGTTATTGCCAACGATAAATAAATGAAAAACGGTCGCTGCGATGACGCAAAATCAGTTTAAATGGTAATCGAAAGAGAAAAAGCGTTCTGAGAATCTGCGGAGACTTATTGTTCTTAAGACTGCAGTGGACTTCATGTGTCATCACCAGTGAGCATATAATAATGAAAGTGATCTGTCATACACTGCAAAATAATTGGTTTATATCACAGACAGTGTATTAAGAGGATATGAGAAGATGGAAAGTCTAATGGGGAACACCACCACCTGGATCTAAATTGCAATTATATTAAAAAGTGTTGGAATTTTGATAAAGATTAATGTGAATAGAAACGGCCTTAATCAGCAGGGATACATAAGTTACAATATTGATATGTAGAGTATGAGAATTCTGTCAGTATGGGAGATTATAGGTAATTCATTTTTCATGCATTAAATATTTCATTGAGTTAAATGCTCTAGTTTCTGAGTCTACCAAAGAAATAGACAGTAGGCAGAAAAAATCAAAACAGATACGTAGACCTACATGCTATTCTATTTGATTTCCTCTATTTTCATGTCGTTTTTATTTTTTATTTTCTATCTTTATTCATTTTACTTACAATACAATTTCGTACTATTCCTAGGGTTAAGCTAATTGCTAGCAACACGTACTGTACTTAAAATTTAATCTGATATATTAATTAATTTTCACTAACAAATATGTGAAAAAGGAATCTAGTCCTCTTCAGTTATAAGTTAAATAGTAAGGTTGACTAGACTAATTTCATTAAAAAAACAAATAAAAGAGAAAAAAGTACATTCACTTAATATTTCTCCTCTCTCTCTCTCTCTTTCTCTCTCTCTCTCTCTCTCTCGTTTAACTTATCATTCAGTTATATAGCAACTAATTCCCTGTTGGAGAGAGTAGAGCATGTTCTTCAGAATTGAATATACACTGAAAAATATTTTATCCGTAGATGTGGTCTGTCTGCTTATCATTACTGTCATCGTCGACATCGTGAGAACATAATACTACTACTACTATTACTACTAACAATAATAATAATTATTATATATACGAATATATATATACACATATATATGTGTACGAATATATATATATATATATATATATATATATATATATATATATATATATATATATATATATATACATAACACGACACAATTCACGAAAGGATGAAACGTATACTATGCAGATCAAAACAAATATTTATAATTATTTGTCGCCCCTTATCTAGACAAGGAACTGTATTGATAGGTATTAGCACATCTGTCATCCTAGGTTTAATTCATTTTCCTTCAGTAGTTGAACACTCTTGACGACAGCCGCCTATAACAGGTTTAAACTATCGCTGATTTATCAGATTGTTTATTGTAGCCGAGTGGGTACAGACGTGGGGATGTGCGTTATAACATGACTCGTGTTCCTGGGTTTCGATTCATGCGACAAGATTGAATAATTATTTCTACAATGACGATTCCCGAAAATATGAAACATATAAGTATTTAGAAAAAAAAATGTTTATAATTATATATACACATGCTGTGTGTGCTCTCCGCTTATCTCAGCATTTTTTTACATCGTCCTTGATTTATCCTTGTCACTAGATCTAGCAGTGCTTAATAGGAATGGTTTGTTAGTTAATTGCGCAACACTTGCTTCACAATTTACAATTACACGCGCAGCCATCCGTATAGAGGTTTCTACTGTCTCTCAAGACTAAACAGAGTTCATGATGAGTTATTGTATTAAGTATTCGGCTTTTAAAATGCATCTATCTAAAGTGTCTATATAAAACACCGTGATGCTTAACATTAGAATCACGATAAAAAGATTTAAAGAAAAACAAATAAAAAACCTAACTCAAATCAATTCCTTCTTAAAACAATATACGTTAGAATCAAAGATCTAAATCAAGACAACCATGATGAAACATAGAAATCTCTTAAATAAAATCAAAATTCGAAATATGCGAAAACTAAAAAATATTTAAACTTACAACAACACCCGCCATTGTACGTACCCTCAGAGGTAAGAGAGAATGTAACGTCTATCAACGTACTGATCGCTGTATGGTCGATTGTGTGAAAGAAGGGTGAATCAAAGAAAGCAGACTAAAGATTAAAAATATAGAGTGAACCGAAACTTGGAATGGAGAACGACTATGACCAGCGATTGGCAAAAGCACAAACATCTAGAAGAAAATAGAGAAACATGGTCATCAGCTGTTTACCTTCATGACTAAGCGACACTTCGATTAATATATATATATATATGTATATATATAAATATATATATATATATATATATATATATATATATATATATATATATATATATATATAGTGATAGCTACTTCTTTACAGAAGAAGAGTATCCCCACAAAAGTGCAATATCCGGTTGTGGGCATGCAGATAGATCAGCAGTCCCTACGACTTATTTTTACAAGTCTTGCTGCAGATATGATATACGAGACCATGGGGTTCCGTCTTTGCATAGCTATATTCAACTCATGTTTGACACATGTTTACTTGGCTCCTGTCATAGGAACTCATGTGACGCAGTAGACTAGCAATAGGTAGACAGGCTCTGCAACATAATACACGCACAGCCGTACACAAACACACACACACCCACACATATATAAAGTATTGTTCTATCTTCTCATGTTTCTTTTATTCTGATCATTTTTAAATGTGTAACTTTATTACTGACCTAACTGACATCATTTGTCATCCGTTTGTTTACAATTCGCCATCACATATTGCTAGATAACAGAGGAGGTTTATCTGATAACAGAAGAAAAAATATCAAATCAAATATTCATGTGTGTTTCTCCGGATAAGCTATGCGTTTTCTTTTTTTTAAGTGGGTACAAGTTATTCGACTTAATGAGACGGAGCTGGGATATACGAAATGACCGAGCACTATCACATATTTTGAGAAATAAAATAGCCAGTAGTAAGGTAAGCAGAATTGTCATCTCGATAAAGAAATGTTAATTGAAATTTCCTGAACTGTATAATGCAACTATTCCGATAGGAGATGATTGATGGCAGAACTGAATAATTGAATAGTAATGATATTGATCTACCCTCAATACTGATTAATTCTGAGCCAACTTCCAGCTACGAATAATAACCACGACGGCGTCAAATGCGGTAACAACGTGGAAAGACCTCATCCAGCGTGCTTAATAGTATACTCCCTACTACACTATTTTTAATATAGTGTTCGATACAACTTTAACACATTTTGAAAGAGAAAGATGAAACTTCATGCATTGGCAAATATGTTATTTATTCTAAAAGTCAAGTGCATCTTTTTAAAAAGGCTTTCCAGAATAGAGGTAAGTAAACGAGGCCGCCCTGGCTCTACACCACCTCATACGTGCTGTCTTTCTCAGAGTCAAATGAAAACCAGTTTGATCCTCGCATATTTTTGTAGACGGTACAATTTTTTAAAACTTTGACTCACACATAATACGATAGGGGTTTGTAATCAGGCGATTGTGGAAAAATTGCTGACTAGTGAAGTTATATAAATTCTCAAACAGTTACTTCCGGTTTATCAAAGGTGTGACACGGATTTGAGTTACTTTTAAAAAATGTCGGGCGGCATAACGTGGTCTAGACTGAAAAAAATTAAAAACACCATAAGAGTTTCCGGGAACTTGGTATTCATTACACGACGGACGGTAAGCTAGCCATCTGTTTTTCTTTTCTGCACGTGATGTAACTGGCACGAGAAGAACAAGAGAATCCCGATTCGACTTGCTGTTTAGCATTGTTGAGAACAATGCCAGTATAGTTTTGAGTTTATATGAGAAAGAAAGCGACTTGCGTTGCAGATCTCTCTCTCCCTTCCCCCCTCACTCTCCATATATATATATATATATATATATATATATATATATATATATATATATATATATATATATATATATGGGAAATGAAAAAGGAAAAACCAAAAGATGTTTTCTTTTATGCATTCATCAACGTTTCGTCTTTATTTGTAAGACTTTCTCAGGATGATAATTTTAAGAAAAATGTAATGCAAATACGTAGAACTATTGAGTTGACATGATAGGTTGATGAGAAGAAGTAGTAGCCACTACTGAAAGCGCAGGATCAAGGTCCGGGCTGAGGGAAGTCGGTGGCAGAGAGTGAAATGAATGTGGATGGCTGTGAGTTAAACAGGGGAGGGTGAGAGTGTTATTGAATTTGTCTTAGGGTGGGAGAGAGAGGAGGAATGTTGAGGTTTTTGTCGTGGTGAGGTGACCGTGGATTTTGAGGGGCTGGGGATTTCTCTCATTCTTCCTTTTTCATATATATATATATATATATATATATATATATATATATATATATATATATATATATACATAAACCTTCTAAAAATCGAGACGAAGCCGAAAAAAGTAGGTAGGTCTTACACAAGTTTCCATATCAATAGAAATGTATAACAATATTAAATAAATGTCTTGGCATAAGACAGTTATATATATTTTATTATAGTGATTGATATTTGTATATATTTTTAAGTGATATATATATATATATACATAATCATCAACAATGTATTAGTTCTGGAAAAAGAAATCAAAATGTATTAGTTCTGGAAAAGAAAAATCAACTAAGGTTTCTGGGAACGAAGGTTCCTGAGACAGTTATTGGATAACAAGAGTATTCATCAGCACAAAGTAAAACGTGCATCACTGTTCAAAAAAACAATAAAAGTTAATAAACACTTTTTATTTTAATAAGAAGAAGTCTTGTATTTGTATTTCACCCGAAAGATACATACACATGATAACACACAGTGTTAGACACATTTCAAGATCTGGAGTATTTCTCAGAATCTGATAGGCTGTGTCTGATTTCACTATTGTCTCATGCATGTAAATCGTGTTGTTTTAAGTTCTCCTTTTTGGAATAGTATAAAAGTCTAAGCATTTAAGTTTGCTAATTTACAGCTAGTAAATTATTCAAAAACATAATATAGCTATATTATTTATCGGGTTTCCGAGAATATATATTCGAAAATTCATAATTACTTATTCATTAACATAGGATTTTACTATATCTCTGTCTCTCTCTATCTCTCTCTCTCTCTATCTCTATCTCTTTGTCTGTCTGTCTCTGTCTGTCTCTCTCTCTCTCTCTCTCTCTCTCTATATATATATATATATATACATATATATATATATATGTGTGTGTGTGTGTGTGTGTGACAAAAGACAAATGGAAAACAAGTTAAAACAAAAGAGTTGATCTATTTCGTTCGTATTAACGAACGTCTTCAGAAAACTCTTCTTCGAAAGACGTTTGTTAATACGAACGAAACCGGTCAAATCCCTTTTTTTGTTTTTCTCATGCTTTTTAACCTGTTTTCCGTGTGTCTTTTTCACACATTTTGTCTACCACGGCATTTCATTTTAATGACTTATCGTGCACCTTACTCCATATATATATATATATATATATATATATATATATATATATATATATATATATATATATAAGGAGGCGCGAGAGCGCTCTATCCATTAATATACTTCAGAAACGTCCTATGCTGGAAATCTTATTTCTCTGATCAATCATAACTCAAAAGCCAATAAACCAAATTACTTAAAACTTTATACAATTTTTTTTGATAGGTTTTATAAGTGTGTAGAATTTCAGCATCATTAGTCAAGGCAACGCAGAGATCCAGAAAGTTCGATCATGAAATCATATTATCCGTGTGTACGTACGTACGAACGTATGTATGTGCCACGCTGTATCTCATCAACTATTTGATGAATTCAGCTGATTTTGGGCAGAGATAGAGGTCCTAGGGTCTAGTTGATGGCATTTAAATTTCAGTTTACCATATCCCTTAGTTTTTTTAGAAAATTCCGAAAAACCTTAAAAATTACCATTGTATTGAGCCAACGCACACACAGACACACTGACACCAACGCACACACAGACAACAACGAACACACAGACAGAATGACACCAACGCACACACAGAGACAAGGCATGAACTCTTTCACTGTCTTACGCAGAGGGCATTTCTCACTGAACTTTTTCTCATTAAATAAATGATGATTGACTCCATTTAATAACTTTCAATGAAATGTAATTTATTTAATTGAGTGAGGAAGGTTTTATTACGATTTCCAAAATTTGCAATTTCTCACAACGAAATTCAACGAAATATCTACCTACCTATCTATCTCTATCTATATATCCGTCGATAATTGTTTATTATATATATATATATATATATATATATATATATATATATATATATATATATATATATATATATATATATATACAGATGGAATTAGAATAATAAAACAATTTGTAAACATAACTAAATCCCATAACTAAGTTACATTTTAGCATAAGAATAATAAAGCCTTAGGAAAAACGTTGATAAACTCACAGTTAATATAAGTATATATATTAACTGTGAAAAAATGTGTTCTAGTTTGAATTGTATCATGAGTAAATATACACTCATCATAATTTTAAAAAAATTACCTGTGAATATTGGAAGAAACATTGATAAGTAAAACTACCAACTATACCAGTCATGAGAAGGCATTGTATTGAGGTATAGCCTTTACAAATTAGTGACATTCGATGAAAAATGCTAGTATACTGAAATCATATGTCCTTAATAGGGTTAAGATGAAAATGCATATAAACTAAACACTAAATGTACAAAACCAAAGAAATTCCCAAATTTTTAAACTTTTATTGTCATTAAGGGTATACGAGAACAACAGAGCTATGTATTTTACTGGTAGGAATTTTTCTTATGAAAAATATAAACATTGTTACTATTTTAGCACTGTTAATATAAGCATTGCCAATAAACATTTTTACTGGTATTTTATTTACCTTTATCAATCACGCCCAAGTGGAACCATTATTCATACGACACTAGCATCATTGTTATGTATTAAGGAAAATGAAAGTATTCTTGTTGTATATAAGTCAATTTTATGTTTCACACTTTAATTTATTAGAATTAACAACTTTCACCATTTTTAAAAATATATAAACGATTTTTACTGTATTTTCTCAACAATACAATACATTCTCTTACAATTCAGATTGAAGTTCCTCAATGTAACATTTTAAATCTCATAAATCAAAAATTGTAAACTGTAAACCTTGGTATTTCTCATTTCACTGAAATGTTCGTTTTCTCTGAACTAAAAACAGTACCCTAGGGCTCTAATATGACAAGTATGGGCAATAGAATGGAACTTTATTTCGTTTCTTAATTTGTAACCTTGCCTAATGGTTCAACACGTAGCCTACAGCCAAAGTCTAAGTTCTTACTGGATCGACCTAGGCCCAGTCGATATTAGGTAGCTTCCATAAGAACATCACATCGATCAGAAAGTTTGTCAATGAAAGAAAACGATAAGTTCCAGCTGAATTCTCTTCGGAAAAGCCCAAGAGATTTTGTATGAACAATTAATTCTTGTTCGATGTTTTGCGCTGAAGAAAAATGTCTACCAGTAAAATACATAGCCCTATTGTGCTCGCATACCTTTAATGGCAATTAAAGTGTACACATTTGGGAATTTCTTTGCTTTTATACATTTAGTGTTTTGTTATATGAATGTTCATCTTAACCTTATTAAAAGGATATGATTTCAGTATACTGGCATTTTAATGAAATGTATATATATATATATATATTTAAATATATTTACACATAGACAGGATGTTTCGCTGTATCACAGCTCTTTAGTTATGCAAATATATTTCCTCTTAGTGGTTTTCTTTGAATATACAATAGCTATACGGTGCCTATCAGATCTGTTTTTCAAAATTCTGACAAATGTACCCAATTTAAAGTGGACGATCAATAAACTTATAACTCTAAAATACCATGTACTTTTCAAGCACTTTATGACTCGAGGTTTATATATACTAAATGCATGCGTGTGTGTGTTAATATGAATTTAGTCAGTAATGGCATACGATTTGATGTCTAAGGTGATCGGCAGCTTCACACTATTTTAATGATCACAAGTATACTAACCTATTATCAGTCTTACTAGTCGTAGCGATATTCGAAACCGAGACGAACCTCCCTAGCAGTTGGAAATTAACATCATACGTATGAATGGTGCCACTTATTTTATTGTATTTTTATTTTATATGCGATTATTTTTAAGGAGAAACATTTTATTTAATGTTAGGTGTCAGTCCTTATTCACTTCACCAGTGTGATTTCATCTTTTTAAAAATATATTTATCTTGTTTTTGTTTTTGCTAGGGATGGGGAATCCACCTGGATGCCAGATATTCACCCGCTATTTCAGTTACTATATCTGAGATATCTTTTTTATGATCATACCTGTCCTACATAAGACCATGTTATTTCGTAATCATTTCCCGTTCAGCTCTGTTTAAGCCAGCCTCATTAGGGAAACTTATACTATTGTTGATATTTCCTCCCTTTTGTTACATATAACTATATCCGACTTAACATCTCCGTGTGTTAAGATATGTTGCTGTAGGGATTGCATAGTCAAAGTGGATGGTGTATAACTTATTCCCAACTGGTCTTCCTGGTATATGTTCCCATGATTGCTGCTACACTAGTTAAGCAAGGCTTTACACATGGTACAGTGAATATATGTGCACGCTCCGTTGTGTCGAATTATATAGTAAGCATCCCCCAGCAGAACCTTAAAACTTGATGTCAGATTGCTCACACTCTCCAATGATGTATGGCAGAACATGCATTTCTTGTCTTTGCTGAGCCTACTCATCCGTTTAAATGGCATTGGTCATCAAGCCTTGATCTTTGGCAGCCATTATCATCCTCTCCTGATCATAGTGGAGCGATACTTTTTCAGCCAGTCTACAGAGCTTTCCTTATCTATATATTTATGTGATAGTTCACCCAGAAATTATTTAGCACGTTGTTGGTTTGCCCATTCTTATACTTTGGAGGTTTATATGTTCATAAAAATAGCTATCCACAAACACAGTTATGACTCGTCAGCGTAGCCAGACCTAGCGATATTTGAAACCATAACACTAGTAGTTGTTCGACGCTCTAACACTGATCCACATATACATATGGAGAGAGAAAGAGAGAACGGTTCATCTTTACGTTATCTTCATCATGATCTATATAAAAGCCTCGCTCCTCTCTTTCTTTCTTATTTGAACTGTCTTGTCATAGATTGCCGAGATCACTTAGCCGTGCAAAATACGCCAGCGGCTAAGAATACAGCAGGAACGAGTATAAACCCAGCGCGCAAAGCGATTCTGAAAAGCCCGCGGACTGAATTAAGCTATTCAACACAATGGCGCCTTTCTTATTCTACCACAAAAGAAATCTAGACAAAATATGGCGGTCCGGATGTTTTTCTATTCGTTTTTCATCTTCGGCATTCTTCAGGCGGTAGAATGAAAAAAATCTCTCGTTCTATCAAGGTCTTTTACCACTCATATATTTTTATCAATGCGTTCGACGTATTTCAATGCAGTGAGTTGCCTAGTTACCTCCTGTGTGAGAAGCTGTTAAATCGTAAAAGCTACGCAATTACTGCCATTGTATCCTTTATTTTCTTCTGATAGTACAGGAATCTACTCTATGATCGATTCGAAATCTCTAATTATTGCTCATAATTCATTCAGATGCTGCCCTATACTAATGAAATGACATAATACAGTTTCTCTTAACTGGAGTTATACTCTTATTAGTTTAATATGTCTCTCTATAATTAATGGAGTAATCAGCCTTCTAAGGAATAAAGAACTTACGATATGGCATGATCAGCCGTTCTTTAGGAAAAGGACAGCTTCTTATAAAAGTGACCGTATTGCTAAAAGAAATACAGAAGAAGTGAACGATTGATGAGTATAGCAAAGAGCAAGATTTGATAGAGATTTAATTAAGATTTTCAAGTTAACTTATGGCATTTCAACATATAAAATCGCAGTTTTTCTCGCATTAGAAATGTATTTGCAACATAAATTCCAATAACTAAATTGTCCATGCAATTTGAACTGTACTGTAGTTAGTTGGCTAGGGGCAAAGTGCAGGATCTATTTTAATATTGCATCTAGTTTTTTTTACCTCACTAGATTGGAATATTTATTTTTGTTCTAATCCAGAGTGCCCATTTTGAGGGTACTAGGTTTCACCATATTAAAAATTGGCCTCCTGTCCGCGTTGTGAAGAGGCTTTTAGAGTTACTGTTAACATCCTGGCACTATACACCTGTTACCCGTGAAACGATAGACACATCCACTTCAATGAAGAGGATAATACCGTCTGTAGGCTTGACGGGTTTTAGGCAGCGTCATTAGGCATCATTTATTCTCTCCTGATAATTAAATATCTTGGCGGAGGAAGCCGACAAGCTGCTGAAATCAAACGCTGTATAATAAGAGCGACCAGCACATTTTTATATATAAAACATATATTTAATTTATTTTTTCAGCTTCCAAAAAAAGAAATTAAAAACTCGAACGAGTTGGCGAGCTGGCTCGAAACCGTCATGCGTCCTGTACGAAGCATAAACTTTAACTTAAAAATACCCCTGCGTTACGATAAAAACAAGAAGAAAGATAAGAGTAGAGAGGGGGGGGGGAGATTGTAATCACATAGAACAAAGAAATAAATATGAACACACATCAAATAGATAGAAAGACAAAATGTAATACTACAGTGACTGACGTTCTCAATTCACAAGGCCTGGATGCTCGACCGTTTGTCTCACCGGATTCCCACGTTAACCTGATTGCTTTGACCCTGACGTTGAGTTTCTAAACAACTTTGGCTTCTGCGCGGGCTAACATTTGAAGTGCAGCATTGTCGATTTTACATGTCTACCCACGAGAACATATCTAAGACTTCCGGTCTGTGTCTTTCATTGTGTGTGTGTAGGCTGAGGCGTAGTCTGATTGTGGAAATAATATATATAAATATATATATATATATATATATATATATATATATATATATATATATATATATGTATATATATATATATATGTATATATATATTTAAATATATATTTATATATTTATATATTTATATATATATATATATATTTACATATATATATATTTATATATATATATATATATATATATATTTATATTTATATATATATTATTAATGCAAACATTATTTAATATAAGAACTCTTCTGTCTCGTTATATTTGTGTTAATCTTTTCAATTATTCTAATGATTTCCTGTGTATTAAAATTTTAAAAAATGATAAAAGATCACTATGTATAACTAATAGACAACAGTAACAACACTAAACAAATTATTAACTATAAAAAATTGAAAACCCAAAATCTTGTGGTAAAAAAAACCTTACCTAACTCCAACAATACTAAAAAGAACCAATGTCGTTAATAAGTTTAAATGCCCTTTCAGGTAATGTAACTCACATTATTATAATAGCCACATTGGTTTTGCAACTACTACCTTATTCTGCCGCCTCACGATGAATCCTGTGAACTCGAATTCAATCTACAAACATCTTCAAAGACATAACTTTTCTGAGAACAGTGTTCTCTATCTTATTTTAGACAAACTTTAGTAAACAACACTAAAATAATACATTCCAAGATCAATTATTAAAAAATAAAAATACTTGAAGCCATCTACATAAAACACACAACAACTTACCATTAATAATATCGCGTATGAGACTAGTAAAAGCGTTTTAAATGCTTAACGTAATTTAATTTAGTTCAGTGACGCAACCCCGGCGTCGCTTAATTAAAATTCGAAAAAAGTGAGTGTTTTATTAAATTAATTATTGCTTATCTGCTGATTTTCCATCTCCTACACCAACTAAATCATCCATTAATAAATCAAAATGAATAAACAAATAAATAAAAAAAACTAATAATTTGTCGACTTCTTTTTTGAAACAACGTAAGGCGTATTTTCACGTGCGCGTCTCTCTGATTTATTTAAAAAATGATCTCCTTTCACCAGCTGTTTAGTCTATTTACACATGAACACCTGAAGATGATTCTAAGAGTAATCGATAACGTTAGTAACACATACTAATCATTTATCATTTCTTTTTACATTTAAATACTAAGAAAATCAGTAAAAGGATTGAAAAGATTAAAAAGTAGTAATTAAACAGGAGAGTTGTGTTTTTTTATAAATGTTTGCATGAATGAAAAAGGATGCTTCATAACACATACAATATATATATATATATATATATATATATATATATATATATATATATACATATATATATATTATAATTTACATATATATATATATTATACGTACAAAAAAGTAATCTATCATTCCGCATCTTAATCAGTTATGAAGTGAAACAATAGAACTAGTAGTAAGCAAACACAACGAACGCTGCAACTACCAATACAAACAATTACATAAAAATACCTTAACTATTTAGGTGATAAAATTCGTACACGTTACTAGACAGGGTGCCGTAGTCCAAAGGTAAGACGCAGTACTATATACAACAATATCGAAGGTTCGATTCTATCTAACTTAGCCATGATGATGACGACTGTGAGTCGGAAACACGTGTCCATAAATCACATTTATGTGCGTATAAAGTTAATATATATATATATATATATATATATATATATATGGTAAGTCAATGAAATACTTCTGCTCTATCCAGTATATTGAGCTTTCCTTATTTCACAATTGGTCCAACTCTCTAAAAGATTACCTTTTAGTTATAATTTACATATATATATATATATATATATATATATATATATATATATACATATATATATATATACATATATATACATATATATATATATATACACATATATACATATATATACATATATATATATACACATATATATATACACATATATACACACACATATATATATATATATATATATATATATATGTATAAATGTGTATATATATATATTAACGAAGCTAATAATGGAACTAATAATAGAATTTTTTGCATCTTAATCACTTAGGAAGTGAAACAATAAAAATAGTAGTAGACAAAAACAAAAACAACGAACGCTGCAATCATAAATATAACAATTACATAAAATTTCATTATATATATATATATATATGTATATATATATATATATATATATATATATATATATGTATATATATATATATATATATATATCATGATTATTTATTCACACGAGGATTTCTGTATAAAATAAAGTTATTTGGCGACGTGTGAACGAACAAAAGTCGATTTTTATAGCAAAAAACAATAATACTAGATTTAAAAAAATAAGACGCCCTACAGTGAAGATGCTTATTAATTTCTACGCGGATTTCTATATAAAACCAAGTTATTTGGCGACCTGCTGTTTATAGTAGATCAGTCACAATTGAAAGTGTTGCAGCTGGTAAGTTATTTGATTTACTTGCAACAAGACTTCGTTTATTAAAAAAAGAAGGTAGCAATAGTTGTCGAAGTAATCATGATGTTCATAGTAATTAATGGTGATGATGGTCATATAATTATAATAATTATCCCAGCCGCGGATAAACTAACATAGGGGGTGTAGAATCTTTAGTCAGCCATAGCGAACACAACATTTCAAAGGATAATAAATACCTGATGGAATGCAAAGGCAGTTATTCATACTTGATTGAAATCCGGCAGGGTTTAACTGCATTTTATGGTCAGGATTGGGTCGATAGCTTTGGATATCTACTGTTTGATTTGGCCTTTTGGCTACGATCAAAGTGTAGTATCTGTTCCGATGGATACTGCACCCATAGACTGGTATTGTCTTGGCCTTCGGGGCTTGATTTACGCTGGTCTATGGGTCTGCCCTGTGCAGTTCTAGGAGGTCAACCCTCCCAGGCTTCGCCTTCCCTCTTTGGGGAGGACTACGTGTATTGCTTACTGCCTGAGGCGCCCCTACCGGGGAATCCTGACGGGGCTGCCCAGGCAATTTTTAAACCCCACTTTCCCGACCCGACCTTGGGTCACATCTTACTTGTGGGAGTAAGATAAAAACTGGCCGTGTGCCTAACTCCTTGAGAGTAGTAAATCAATACTCTTCTAGAGATGGTATCTCAATATAAATACAATGGAAGGAAAACCTTACACAGACCATTCCTCGTATAATTTCAATATGAGTATTCAGAATTATCAAACCAAAAATGACGTAGGTTCAGAATATCAACCACAGGCCTCACGTCCGGCGGGGCAACAAACGAGCCTTACCAAGTAGTCATCTAGTTAATCCCGCGAAACACTAACACTAAAACTAGAACTATTTGGACAAAAGCTTTAAATTGATATGTGATTCTCCTAAGAGACGATATAGACAGCGAATTCACCAACGCTGAAATACGCTAGGCTTGTTTAGACTATCAGAAACAAAACTTTCAGTACAAGTACGGGTAATTATAACTAATGAATGGTTATCTCTTATTAAACATGAAGAACTAAAAAGGGAAATTGAAGTATAAGACTTAGACAAGATTTGAGCGTTGAATAAACTTGATGTTGTTGAAGAAATGTCTATGGTGGAAACAACAACAACCTCTGAGAGCGAAAATATTGTAACTAATGGTAATCAGACTGTTTCCACAGATGCAATCGCAAAACATATGATAACACATGGGATGACAGAAGAGGATATTGATATCTTCAGATTGTTAGACGAGAAGCTAAGAGCTGGCAATTTAGAACAGCTGCTGAATTTGAGATTTGTCAATAGGAAAAGACTTAAACTGTCACGACCGAACTTTATTATGTCTTGCCATTTTACTTATTGAATAATTTTGATAAGTTTAATAAAGTTATTAAAGCTGCTGCCACTATTGTATCAAATGAACTCGGAGTAGAATAACGAAAAAAGAAGTAAAAATAGCCCCGGTGGTGGAAACGTTTAAGTGCGCAGATTTAACAACTTAGGAGACGATTTAAGTAAAGTGCAAGCTGTCGAAAATGGCGAACTTAAAAGCTAGAGCGCTTGTAAAAGACTAATTCATAAGATGTTCATCCTATGAAAAGGTTTTTAGTGTTAAATTGAAGAATTGAAACAGCATGTTGCAGCTAAGAGGTCCAAGGTTAAACGTTACAGCGACAGAATTGAGCAGTACTGACAAAACAGACAGTTTGAGAATAACCAGAAACTCATTTTAGAAAAACTAGAAGGAATTGAAAGAGAGAATGACATCGTGCCTGAAGCTGACCAATCTAGTGTATTCTTGAAAAGCATTTTGGGAAAGTAAGAAAAGCATCAAACTAATTGAGAATGGATAAAGGATAGTGAAAGAGATGTGTCTTCGAGAGTAGAACGACAAACGAATATAACAGTAACCGTTGAGATGATGATGAAGAGAGTTAAAAAGCTTAAAAATTGGAAAGCACCTGAACCTGACGGAGTTCAAAGATACTGGTTCAAAAAACCTTCCGGCTCTTCACCAACGTTTTGCAGAATTGATAAATAGCTGTTTGATGACAGGTTGCTTTCCTTAATGGCTGACAAAACGCACCACCATCTTGATCATAAAAGAGAAAACAATCACTTGCCTCTCAGTTATGTGGAAACTTTTCACTAGCATATCAATGAAAGTATTCTTGGTCATTTGGACCAAAATAAGTTGGTGCCTGAAGGACACAAAAGTTGCCGAAATGGATGCCATGGCACCAAAGATCAACATCTGATCGATAAAACTATCCTGGGAACCTGCGAACGAAGAACTATTAACTTTGCCATAGGGTTGGTGGAATATATGAAAGCATTTGACATGGTCCCTCATTCATGGATACACACATCTTGGAAATGTTTTTATTTTAAGAATAGCATGAACAATTGGGGAACAACTTTGACTTCAGGATGTGTTGCATTGTGTAAAGTCAAAATCAAAAGATAGATTTTCTAGAACAATAGTCTTTCTCCTTTGCTTTTTTTCATTAGTTTGATTCCAATGACACTTTTTTGACGTAATGTGAAGGCAGGATAATGACCTGGGAAATAACTCCCTAGAGACAACCACTTACTATTCATAAATGCCTTTAAGGTGTTGAGAAGGAATGAACCCCAACTTGATATCCTAATGAATACGGTTTAATTATGTAGTGACGATATATGAATTGGGTTTGGCATCACTAAATGTGCCATTCTTGTAGTAAAAGGTGGTAAACTTGCTGATTTTGATAGCCTTGACCAGCAGATCTGATAAGGAATGTGCACAGTGAAAGGAGATACAAATACTTGTGAATTCTGGAAGCGACTGATATTTAAAAAAAGGAAATGTAAAACAGGTCACAGCTGAGTACAACAGAAGAGTACGGATTATTTTTAAATAACCCCTCCACAGTCGAAATACAATCTATGCTACCAATGCCAGAGCAGTAGCTATCATTCGATATACTGCTGGTATACGTGACTGGAAGTATATTGAACTCATATGTTTTGGTACTAAAACACGGAAAATACCTACAATTTAAGGAGTTTTGTAGAGAAATGAGATTCAGATAGATTTTATCTACCTACAAGGGACGGTCGTCGAGGTCTACTTAGTGTTGAAGATGTGTGAATATCGAAGAAGGTTATCTATATAAATATATTTCTGAAAGTAATGAGATCCTTCTACGTGAAGTGGAAAGAAAGCAAATACTAATAATTAAGGTGAAAAATAATCAGAAGTTACAGAATAGATGGTTACAATTATTTGGAAAGAAACTACATAGTGTATTATTTAAGAATAATGCACTTAGAGATACTGACAACTAGAATTGTTTGGTCAGGGGTGATCTCAAAATATATACTGAGAGCACATTAATAGCAGCCCATGAACAAGCCACGCGCACTAGGTCCATCAAATATTACATTGACAAAACTGAAAAATCACCGATATGCCGAGTGTGTAATGAAAGAGAAAAAATCTTAGCGCATATTGTATCTGAATACCCAATGCTAGCTCAACACTAGTATAAAAAATGGGGGCACAACAAAGTCGCCCAGGTACAACACTTGAATATATGCAAACCTTATGAATTTGACAACAATGAGAGGTGGTATGGACATAAGCGAGGAGGGATACAAGAGAACAACAATGTAAAACTTTTGGAGGGGCATGCGCATGCAGACTGATAAGGTTCTTGAACATTCAAACCCCGGTAATCTTGCTAAACAAAAACAAAAGAAATTGCTTAATCATTGATATAGCCTGCCACTTCGATACCAGAGTGCAGGAGAGAGAACACGAAAAAAATCAAGATCTAAAACGGGAATTAGTTAGACAATTGAAATGAAAAAAATAAAGGTGATTTTCGTTGTAATTAGAACGCTTGACACCATAACGACAAGTCACATTAAACGACTTAAACAGATTGACGAGGCAATTTATTTTCCAATTCTGCAAAACGTGTGGCTGTTAGAAACGACAAAAGTGTTAAGATACAGCTTAAATTTCTAAACTCGAGGGAATGTACTTGATGTTCAATAAAAGAAAAATCCAACTACAACATCAAAACGTTTAGACTATTATGAAATAATATAACATAAATAATAATAATAATAATAATAATAATAATAATAATAATAATAATAATAATAATAATAATATGATTACAATGATAAAATTTATTATTTTATATTATTCTAGATACAACTCATACAAATGTTAGCGCGAGGTATTCTTTCATCTAACTCTAATATAATCATTATTCATAATAAGAAGTAAAGAAAAAGAAAGAAAAACATACACAATGCAAACAATACAAAAGAGAACAGTGATATAACAACAAATAGTAACCAACATGATGAAAGTGTGCACTCATCACCAAATAAATGATTACTACATTAAAGGAACATATGCGTATACACATAAATATATACACACACATTTACACATATATCTATTGATAAGCAATTTGAATAAAATAAAATAAACCCAACTAGGAACAAACCTGTAGTTCAGTATTTTAGAAAAAGAACTTGTGTATGTAACTTCTGTCGATACTGGTGCAAATGGCTGGCATAATAAAATGCATTTGTGGTAAAATGCTTAACTGTTAAATTACATTATGTTAATTAGATTGATTCTGTTATGTCCTGTTTTCCATTAAGAGTGCATTCTTTTTTCGAATATAATTGACGGTGTTAGAGCAGGGTTGTGTACATTAAAAATCAATAATTTAGCAGAAATATGGAATAGAATAAAAATAAACAAGAGGGCAATGTTTCGGCATGTTTTAAGTTGATTATTTGTATAATTTCGATTATTCGTTCGAATTACTGTTCTGACCTTGAATGTAATTCTCACGGTGTCTCTATGTTACTTGCCGAACCTGGGAATATTTCTGGCAAACGCGGGAATCTTTACGAAATTTCGAACGGAACCATATATCTAATCCACAAGAACCAACGGATAAACGTTCTAAGATAATCAATTGTAAGTTACAGTCTTCTGATAGCTGACGGGTCGATCCTTTATAGGGATATTCTAAGAATAAAATGACGAATTAGTTAAAAATTATTCTCGGTCATGGATGCCGGAATAAAATCAAGTTCCTCCCATGAATAAAAATTAAAGTTCCGTTCGAAATTCCGTACAGATTCCCTAGTTGGACAAAAAGATTCACGAGTTAACAAGACGCACTTAAAGAAGGTCTGAGTTTACATCGGCCCAAACGTTTATAGAGTTTCGCCCACATTAAAACAGTATGAGAAATAACTAAAATAATAGAAACGGAATGGCAAGTATTTCCTAAAATTAGTATCTTCTTTTTATTAAGAGAGTTGACATATTATTATTAATAATAAATAGTGGGACTGTTTATTGTTTTAAAACATTCATCTCTGTTAAAGTATATTTACACGAGTTTCGATTCAAAATAATTGTAATATTGGTTTGACGAATGTATTGGGCAATTAAATGAATCCACACGGCCAATTTTAGAGTACACCTGATGAAATAGTGACAATAATGTAATCTCTATCTCTCTCTCTCTCTATATATATATACATCTAGTAATAAAATACTTAGTTATCCGCCATTTGTTCATATGAGATGTTTTCTTTTCCATTACGTGAATAAAAAGAAGACTACCATGTTAGTCAAGTTATCAGTTGTCTGTTCAAATAATGTTTGTTGTGTGTTTTGTGTTTTTACGATGAAATAACACACGTTATATATATATATATATATATATATATATATATATATATATATATATATATATTCTGTGAGATCAAAACACGTTTTAAAAGTTGGAATGAGAAGATTACTTGCAATAAGATATGCCGAAAGAGGCTTTTCATCTTATATAAAATGTTAAACAATTATATATTACAAGTATATCTAACAAATTGAGTTATTCTTTCATTCAGCTGATAGGAAATAAGTTGATAATTACTCGTCGTAATCAGAGGTCATATCGAAAGTTTAACTGCATGTTTTAAAGATAACGTTATAGGTAGCTTATTGTATTAAGGTAGGAAGAGAGACCATTTAAAACTGAGGTTGTTAGTGTCAGCTGTGACTGGCAAACACAAGTGAACAAGAAACAATAAAGGCAGACAGAATAAAATATAGGGTTGGTTGAAAACATTCAAATCGCCTTTTTACGGAAAAATAACGTTGTGGTATGTGACTTTCTATAAAAAACATATTTTCTCTTTTCTCTTTGGCAGAGAACTGTCTAGCCATAAACGTAATGACTCCTCTCTCTGGGCTTCGAAGCTATCGGTGAAACAGCGATACATTATATACAATTAATCCCGTTTCCAGTAGGTACTGGGAGTAAAAAATATCACCAAAAGTGTTGTTGTGTCGTTAAATAGACACAACCAGCGACACCTAACTGGGACTTTGTTTAAAAGATTTCATAAAACTACTAACTGTGAGAAGGCATGCTCAATGTTTATCTCCTTGGCGTAGATTATCTCGTTCAACGTTGCATTTCGCCGTGGTGAAGTGGCTGTGTATAATTCAAATGGGTTTCTTAAATATTTCTTCGCAGAATTATGCGTTGAGAGTTAAGTGTTTATATGCTTTGTCATTTGTGGCGGGATAAAAATGTATGATTGAAATAATTTTACCTTAGGGTTATCTATACATCTATATGAAAAATAGATAACTATATGTTTAGTTTGACCATGTGACAATAAAGATTTAAAGTCAGGTTAACCTTGTGGCTTAAAATAGTTAATATACACTTAATAATGTGTTTTCTTTAACACTTATATACTCTTAAGTCATATATACGTAAAGATAAATATTTAAACAAAATTACTCGCAACCCGTCAGGTAAGTATTAGTTATATACATTATAAAATATTGATGACAAAAACTTTGAGAATTGTTAAATAACTATGAAAACATATTGAGTAAGGGTCTATTATAACATGACACAAGTTTTATTAAACATGTCGGAATTTTCAAATAGTACTGAAAGTATCTTCTTTTTGCATGATATACCCCCTGTCGTTTTTCTCTTTCTCTTTCTCTTTCTCTCCTCTTTCTCTCTTTATTGCTCTCTCATTAACCCCTCTTTTTTTCCATCTTTTTGACTTTCAATTATTTACATCATTATATCCCTTTGATCACTTATCAATCGCTTTGAAATATCTCATTTGCCTTTTATGACGTTTTCAAATGAGCACAGTGACAAGCGAAGAAAGAGAGAAACAAGCAAACAAATACACAACGCCAACAAGATCCACACAGTTTCACTCTTTTATAGTTAGATGTTTAATGACTTGTAAGAATTATAATCTTCGGTATCTTTGTGAAAGAGTATGGATCTTCTTCGAAATCTTCTCTCTTGTTTATCTTATATCCTTGCAGGACGAGATGAGAATAGAATATTCGTATGAGTTCAGGGAATTAAACGGTATGATATATTTAGATACTAATCTGTTTTTCCTATTCCATATCTCCTATTTATATGTACATGTTCCAAAATATGTGCGCAATACTTCATGGGTTTCATTTGGAATGATCGTAAATTATCAGGATGTTAGTGTATATTATACTCGCAAGTGTGTGCTACCGCCGTACACATATTTTTGCTAGGTTGGGAGAATGATATCATGAAGAACTAACATATGCTACACTACCCTCGAAAAGAGGAGATAATGCCTGTGATGATGGTCTCATGTCAACATAACATATACTAACATAAGCCACCAAAATGAGAAGATTATGACTAGGATGATGGAGAACGGTATCGAGATCACACTACATATACTACTATAACCATTGAAAATGAGGAAGTAATGCTTTGGAGGGTGGTATAATGACGAGCGAACATATACTACACTGCCCTCTGAATTGATAATTGAATGATCGTACATTAGTATTAAATAGTATAGTAGATAATATTCAGAATGGAATGATAGTACATTAGTCCGAGATATAGTAGATAGTATTGAGCATAAATGACCGTACATTAGTCTAAAATAGTATAGTAGATTGAATTGAGCATTGAATGATAGAACATTAGTCTGAAATAGTATAGGAGATAGAATTGAGCATTACAATATAGTACAATAGTATATTGATAGAAGTATTTATATTGTTTCAGGTTCAGATAGACGTATGCTAAATCCCCATGTGTATCTGATACGTTTTCTTAGTCTGAAGATTATAGTTTTTGAATTTTACTTTAACATACAGACACATACATGAATGTGTTCTATTAAAATACGAATCGATGTTGTAGCCTCTTTCCTTTCTCTCCTAAAACTTTCATTCTCAAATGTTTTATTCTACACTTTTCATTCTTTATTCTCTAATTCTATGGTTATTTTTTAAAATGTCTTTTGAACTGAATAAAACGAAACTGTTCCTCATTATTTCTATCGCTTCTGCCTCATTTCTGTTTTGTGATAATGGTGAAGTCGATCGAAATCGGTTCTGCTAAGAACGATTCACCTTTTGTACTGCCTTAATGGAGAAATAGAAAGCAAACAACTGTCAAAATAAACAACATAATATTCAATAAACTGATGTGATTCTCCTTCAACTTTATTCAATCACAAGTGACATTTAATCGAAAACTTGAAATATTTCGGTGATATCATTAAAATACTCTCCAAATATGATGTACGATCTAAACTCCACGTATATAGATGATACTTAAAAATATACGTTCTTCACTATTCTTATTTACTCACTAGGGATATCTATACAATACATTAGTGATGATTGTTCACTGATAATAATGAATGGTTCCTGGATTCTAAGTGACAAGAAGTCGCAAAAATATCCAGCATTATCCGCATAGTTCTATAACGATTGCAAGTCAGTTTGCGATATCTTATACAGCCGTGTATTATTGATGTATTACTGGCACAGCCGTTGGTCTTCTCTGGAATATGTGTGGCTATAAGCCTCACCAATTTTCCAGTACTCGTTGCACTCTTCCAATTGGCTGCACTGTGCTGTAGCTCCTCACTCTTTCTATCCTCCTTGACCATTCCTGAAAATAGTGTGTGCTACCAGCCGAGGCTGGTACAACCACACGTGTATGTTTTTTTAGGAGGCACATTGGATTACTT
>OY744520.1:78821961-78874461 GCA_963556195.1 Sepiola atlantica
TAATATGCATGCATCCTTCGAAATCTTAAACTATGACCTTATTCTTCTGATATATTGTGTTTTCTGCGTTTTTCTCAACTATTTTAAGACATTTTACTGTGAATAAATTCATTTTAATACTTTGGTTATTTGACTTTTAATCTCTGAGAAAAAGGCAAAAATATACTACTTTTAATGTTTGTTTAGTTAGTTTATTAAGAATAACATTTTAATTCTTCTTACGTGTCTATATCTTACTATGAAATATACATTTTAATTCTTCTTACGTGTCTATATCTAACTATGAAATATACACTTAAAAAGGAGGCAAGTCGAAATTTACCTTCTTCCCCTTTCATTATAAAATAACATTTTACTTAAAACAGACGCGCACATATTTGAAGCAATGCCATAATTCTTATTAAGTGACCTCCGGTGTTAGAAGAATGAGGTCATGAATGGATGGTTACATTTAATGCTGCTAAGACAAAGCTCCTCTCCTTCAACACCAACAAGAAATATATTCGGACACCGATTGTCATGGCAAATAACACCTTACTGTAGAGTCAAACGTTACAACTCCTTGACCTATCATTCGCAGGTAGGATGAATTAAAACACATGCGGGCTCCCTCTAACATGCTAGTAAACTTCTCACACCAGTGAGTATTCTATATCTCTACAAGGCCACTTTCCGCCTATGCATAGAGTATTGTTGTTACATCTGGGCTGGTGCAGCATCCACTAGTCTCTCCCTCTCTATCCTCACTGTCCACGAAGCAAAGGTCCCTCATTGTCCCATCGCCGCAATGTTTCATCCTTGTGCTTGTTTTACAAGTACTTCAATGGAATGTGCTTCGATGAACTTGCTGCAATGGTGCCCCCTCGACATACATCCCCTCGACCAACCCGACATTTAGCTAAATCTGATCTATTGACTGTGGAGGTACCGGATACACGAGAGCATTGTACTCCAATACCTTCTTTCCTAGTTCTGCCGGACTTTGGAAGTCCCTTCCTGCTCCGTGTGTCCTGAATGTACCGGCATGTTAAAATGTAAGACTAGTGTGAAAGGCATCTCGCTGCACAGGATGACCACCAAAACATTCACTCTAATTCTCAGTAGATAGTAGTCTACATTGCCAGCTAGCCTTGTTCTGGGTGAACTATGATAAAAAGAGCATGCTGTTATTTTCAATACACCGTGATTTTTTTTATTCGTTTACGCATTTCATAAATTCGATCATTTAAATATTGTAGCATGATATTATGAAATAAAATTCCTATAATACAAAAGGTTCAATAAGCTATATTAAAGCGAATTGTGCATTTAAGATTCTATGAATATTTAGGGAAAATTAAAGCTGAAATTTAGATCCCTATGAATGAAGTAACAGTAGACGAATTTCAAAAAAATCTAATAAGAATTCTACTAAAAGCTGATTCATTTTGGTAAAGCCTTTGTTGAGAAGTGCTTCGTTGAACTAATATTAATTGAATATGACCATCGATTTTAATAGAAGATAGCAGTAAGAAGATATTTGATGCAGCCTTTTAAATGTTTGAAAATTATTTGAAAAAATGAAATCCTCACAATCCCCACAAAATATTCGAAAAAAAAGAATTACTTTTTGTTCCCATGACATTCAATTCTACTTAAAATTTAAAGTGGGTCCCTATATTAAAGTTATTTGAACAAACATCCTAGGAATCATTGTATTATCTGGATATTTCGGACTACTATTCTTATCTTTAATGTTATTATTACAACGTCTCAGCCGATGTAATCTGCAACTTTCGTAAAATGCGAGTTGTCAAACTCGGGAATGATTATTTCGAACCAAGAAATCGTAAGCATCCAGGTCAAAGCGATTGAAAACTGCTAAGTATTTTTGAGTTATTAGTGACAGTTTTCGTGGAATTGAAAGTTCAGTCATTAGTATGATACATACTAAGAATACAATTATGAATTCCTTAAGACTTCCATACTGGCATAGCTGACGAAACGAAAGCAAGTTTCCCCTGTAAATAAAATAAAGGGTTCCGTTCAAAATTTCGTACAGATTCCCGAATCCGAAAAGACGCAGTTTCAAAAAGTCGTGGCTTACATCGTCCGACATGTTGTGAGAATAACATTAAAGATCAGAACAATCGTCCAAATTTTACAAATAATACAAATGATAAATACTCATCTCAAAATTGCGAAGCATAATATCCTCAAAAATGTTGTACCCATCCGCATTTTTTATTGAGTCATTCTTCTTAAGAATTCACAATGAATAAGGTATTGTGTACCAAGATGAGAACAGAGCAATAATGAAAATGATACTTCTCTTCAAGGTGACAAGATTTAAGAAAATAAATAAGCAAAGTAATGCTGTGTCCGCATATGTTCAGAGGAATAATGCATACATATAGGCATGTATATCTCTCTTCTCGTATTCTCCGATACCGCTAATGATACAGTAGGATATTATATAGAAAAAACAATGATTTGTAGGTGTGATGTATTCATAAGTGTAACTAAATTCAGTAAATTGCGGATGATTTCCATAAAAAAAAACAAATTAGCTAATCATCTACATTTCTAATGCACATTCTATGAGAGTATACATGATAGAAAATGTAATTGTGTCATGCCTTCTTTTTGTCTTAGAAACGTGTGTACACCTGCGCCAAAAACAATTATGCTTAGCTATTGACCGCACTAATATTTATAGTCATATAACATAACGTGTAAATAGCTGAAGCTAAAGAGAAGTAATCAGAAAGAACACAAGTTAACGTTTAAGATTTGCTTTCTTTGCTTGGATAGCACTGCTGTGGCAGGTTTTAACTCAAGAAGTGATCTGTGATAGGGTATATATATATATATATATATATATATATATATATATATATATATATATATATACAAAAAAAGAAAAAAAAGAAATTGTGTATATATTCATCAACGATTCGTTTCTATTTCCAGATATAACTGTATGTTATATCTTAAAATTCAATCACCTTTAGAAAGTCTATAAAAAAAAAGGACTAACCGATCCCTAAACACCCTGTTGTCTTCAAATACAACTTGACAATCGCGCAAACTATGTCTACCTTGGGGTAACCCCGGAGCGCACCGTCTTATTCTAGGAACATGTAAAGAAGACGAAGATGAAAGTCAGCTCCCGGAACAACATCCTACGGAAGCTGATCAACTCTATGTTGGGATCCAAAGCGCACAGACTAAGATGTACTGCATTGACATAGGCTATTCTTCTGTTGGTTATGTTTGAACTGTTTAAGAGATATCAACGCATGTCCAAAAGCTTGACCTAGCATTGAACAACACCTACTTTTTAAATACTGGCAGCCTGAAAACTACCAACCTGAACAACCTGCATTTCCTTACTGGCATTTCTTCCTTTCAGATGTGAGATGGAAATTAGCCAGTCGAATAGAGAACACAAATGCTATCAGTGATGAATGCCATCGACTTCCAACGACAAAAGTCATGAAAAAGCTTCCTCAGAAAGGTCGAACTCTAAACAACATCTAAGATAAAAGCCAGACTACAGCCGGAGATCAGAATGAACCCCCTCCTCTTACTGACATAGCCATCATCTTCTCGGTTCAGAAGCACGCCCGCGCGTATTGAAAACACTCAACCGTTTGAGAACAGGAACAGGTCGATCAAAACTTGATATAACTAGATGGGGCTACTAAAGTGGGACAACTATCTGCGAATTTACAGAAAAGAACCATACAATGTAACACTGATTAATCTGTCATCTACATACAGCATGTAATGAACTTTATAGAGTACAACAATAATGCACAATGGTGTGTAAAAATGTAGAACTGTTGTATGCAAAGAAGAAAGTTTTACTCTTTTACTTTTAAATATCACGTTGGAATATTGTTTTCATAATTATCTTCCTAGATATATATATATATATATATATACATACATGTCATATATATATATATATATATATATATATATATATACTATTATATGTATACACATATATATATAGTGCGTAGAAATATTGTGTTCATAATTCTCATCCAATATATTTATATATATATATATATATATAGAGAGAGAGAGAGAGAGAGGGAGAGATACACACACACACACATATATATATATATATATATATATATATATTGCCTTTTATAATAGAGTAGAATATACACTATTTATCTTAATACTCTGAAGATATTCCTTGCACATCATACAAAATAGTAAGTCATATTACAGTAATTGCCTGTTATCGCTTAAAGAACAAAGCGTGAGTCATTATTCATGAATTAAGGAAACTATATTTATCTTCAAATACAATGCATTTCCAAAGAATACTGAAACACAAACCGTGTGTTCATGAATAAAATCGTAATCATTTTTCAGAATTGTTGGAGATATTTTGGTGATTTTTCTGAAGCTTCAAAGCAACGCTGGTTCACACGCTTTTTCCAGTCGATAAGCAAATGAAGGAAAACAACGGAAGAGGCCATAACAAAGACATAGGAAGTCCATCTATGAAGACGAAAACAGTTGCATTTTCTGGAATGTGTGTTGTATTTCGACACCTGTTTTATCGTACATTACCTCATTGTCAGCTATGGTTATGAACATTAATAATTTCCGCTTCTGAAGTGGATTCCGCCGACGGCTAAGATCTATAAAAACACTAGATGTGTTGACAACCATCACGCTGTCCCTATTGTAAGTGTGTGATTCTATCGAGAAAATCACTGCACAAAAACAAAATCGAGCAAGTCAAATAAAGTGTTACCTGCTGATTCATAAGAATTGTGTTTCTTTAGAAGCGTTGAATAAAAAATACATGAAAGGTTCATTTCAGACAAAATACAAGCAATTAAGTTGCATTTACCAAGAAAAGACGGCAACAATGGCGGAATCGACTCTTTCTGTTAAAGGACTTGAATGTAAAAAATGAATAGCAAGTCTATTGCTGTCTCAGCAATCATAGAAATAAGTACTCCATAAAGAATGGCGTTGTCACCTAATTCCTTTCAGTTGTGTTTACACAATTACTTACTTAGATGTCATGATATGTATGTATATCTAATTAATTCATCAAGATAGAAAACAACGATAAACTTCGAAGTTTTGCTACGGTATAGAAAAGACAAACTAATCGATCGTATCATATACATTTTTACTTACATCTCCCTGTACAAATATACACACCTTATGTAATCGAAAGTCATTTGTTTTTAGTATGGCAAACTATGGGTTCATACATTTCTCAATAAGATTACTGCAATCGATCAGATAGGAGTTAAACATTACATATTTTCTTTCGGAATCCGCCACGGTATCTAATACTGAAATATCGCACCTCCTGATTTATTGTAGACAAACTTATGTATTTTCCATCCATCCAGTTTATACGTTTCGCAAAGTAATTATAGCGTAAGTGGACATAATTGATCGAAACCTGCACTCGACCTTTAAAGTGTACTGCTTTTAAAGTTAAGAATTGAATGAGTCGCCAAGTGCAAACTGTTACCTATGTATGATTTACTGTGGTTGACCTACGTTTGACCTGGACCCCTGCACGGAGATTGGTATTTCATTTGATGATCTCAATCAAATCACATAAGAAGCATGAATTTGAACTGAAATAGAGCAAACATGTACATTATATATATATATATATATATATATATATATATATATATATATATATATATATATATATATATATATATATATATATATATATATATATATAAAGAGAGAGAGGCTATGAAAGGGAGAGAAGATAAGATAGCTGTTAGCTAATCATAATTAGATGTCATGGAAATATGTTTACAATTGTTTCAGAATCAATTTAGTTTTAGAATTACTATCTGTACAACTGAATACAAATTAAATCGATTTTTATAGTTATTAGAAAATTAAAGTATAAATTCCACTAGTCATGAGAAAATGTATAAGTTATTCCAATAAGACATAATATCATATAATAATAATTTAGTAAATGATCTTAATTTGTTAAAAAAAACAAATTTACAAAAGTATGTGTAAAATTTATATGCGAAATAATAACAACTAACGAAATAATAAGCATAAAGAAGATAATGTGTTAACACCATTCAAATATTTAGAAATTAAAATAGAAAGAGAACATAGTTTAGGAGTGTTAATTCTTAATTTGTAGTTTACTGATGCTAGGTTTAATGAACTACGTTATTGTAGAATGGATTTGTTTACAGAAATAGTAAAGAAATTTAATTACCAAGATGTATCGGGAAGCAGCCCATGATTAAAAGCATGGGAATTATATATATATATATATATATATATATATATATATATATATATATATATATATATATATATATATATATAGATAGATATATATATTAAGGTATGAAGTATATTTATGGAAATTCAGCTATACAGAGACGTCTGCGTTTCATCGCCATATGGAATGTTCAGTCTAATAGCATGTAGTTTGTGTTACTGATCAAAAACACAAATTCTATTCAGTAAGGCTGACGATCGTGATTGAATTCAGACGTCTCTGTGTAGATTAATTCCCATACATATATTTCATACATTGCTACATAGCTTTACTCACGTATCGAGCACTGTTGATGTAAATACTGAAAATCTATACATAATCTATATATATATATAAAATGGAGTTGATTTTCGTCTCCTAACCCAGTTAGACTAGACTATACGATTAATGTAGCAAACACATCTAAATACATCGAATAATTTGCCAAATATCTTTGACCGTATTTTTAGAAATTATAAATTATTTTTACAAGCAAAGCCGAAAGCATTATTTTTATTCTTCACTGTAAGCCTCTCCCAACTACTTGAGCAACAGAGAGAGAGAGAGTAGCCCGCCAATTTCTCTCTATGCAATAATTACTCTTACCCTCCGCACACACCGTTTGGCATTTACTTCACAAGGAACTGTTATCAAGTCGCACCATTCCTGAATTTGTAAAATATCTAATCTCAGCAAAGCTTACATAGACATTACGCATCAAATCATTCGCCAATACACTACGTCAGATTTTAAACAAAAAATAAACCTTCGATCAGAAACCAGATAAGTATTATTTGTTTTTTTAGGTATTGTTCCCGTAATAGTCACAAGGTAGGTTTATTTTAAGCGTAAATTCATTTTAATATCAATTTTAATTTTATTAAAATAAACTTTTATTCTTTAAAAGTTACAGAAACAATTAGCTTAAAAACTAAACAACACAAAACTTAAGAATAAAAGATAAAACTATAATATACGCTTCATTCATTTACAAAAATAACATTTTGATACGTTTACAAAATTCGAACCGAACTGGGTTCTTTTGTTTTTAAAGGGGTGGGGGTTAACACTTAAATCAGCTTAATCTAAGTTTAAAGTTCACTTCGTCAACATATTGTTTGTTTCGGTTCGGTTCAAATTCTGTGGATGCACCTAAATCTTTTTTCTCCAGAATAAAACAAAATAGCAGTAAAGATGCACCAATTATATCATGTTTTTTTAAAGTAACAACATAAATTAAATTTGGCACAGTCTCCAAAGAGTTTCTTTCCATGACAAATGAGAGAATAGATAACCGATCGAAAAAATATCCTGGCCGACAGAAGTACACTTTTATATAATCGGTCATTGAAGGAGATATCCTTCTACACTGTAGAAATTTATATTTTTTACACTCCAAGGTAATCACTTTCTTCGGTACATAGATTTTCCACAATTCAAAAGCGACAATTCTTTTTGTTACATTAAAACTATCTGTCGTGACTCATGCGTTCGTTTGGCTGTTTACACGTGTACATTCAGTTATTTTATATTTATCCCGGGCAACGCAGGGCAACGCTGGGCACGGGTACCCGTAAGTAAATTATCGTTTCTTTATGATATTATACGTGTATAAAATAATAATATATATATATATATATATATATATATATATATATATAAAATATATATATAGCACTAGATAAAGTAAAAGAATAAAATAAGGTGCGAATCAAATTGTATTACAATTTAAAGTTCAAGCAAACTACTTTAAAGTCCTTAACTCATGAGTTTTCAAAGAAAATCTTCTTCTCAGAGGACCATTACCGTAATGACATTACTGCGAGTAATATACTTTGAAAATATATTAAAACATATATAAAACACATAAAAGTATATGAAACATCAAATATATCGGGGCAAAACACAAGTCATAAAGTTTAAAACAGCTTCAAGAAAGATGTCAAAGAGGTTGATCAAAAAACAATCCAGGTGGTTAATGGTAGTCCAAATACGAAAAAGTTATCCAGGCGGGAAATGTGTTTACTATCGATGCAGTAGATGAGAGTGAAAAGTGTATTCAATGTGTATGCACATTAATAAAAGGGTCCTTATGAGCTGATAGGAAATTTGCAAACCATAACTTCCTGGTTAGATGCAAGCGCTGCTAAAGCCAATTCGAATAAAGTTAAGCTGACCTGATTTTTTCGGCCATTATTTTCTTCCGGGTCCGATAAAGTTACTCCAGTGAAAAATAATAATCGAAGGTAATCCTCTACGACACAAGCTCCCGCAAGCCCAGTAGACAGCGCTACAAATAAAAAAAAAACACGTCTCCTCGGTAAGCCAGCCGCGCAAAAGTGGTTAAATGTCTGCTACTTCAAACAGCGTGTACAACAGATGTTAAATGTCGGGGTTAACAAGGAAACGTCATCATATAGTGACTGATGTGTAGAATCAGTTACGTGCACACCGGATGTTAAATGTATGGGTCAAATGAGTTATGTGTACAACCGATATTAAAAGTGTGGGTCACAGAGACGGATGTGGAAATTCAGGTCAAATCTCCAGACACCCTCCCCCTCAAACTTATAATTTGATCGTCTGCTTCAAGTATATAAACGTATAGATACGATCATCTATCAAATTCACATATCTAGCTTAACTTAAGAAAATGAAAAAAAAGAAAAAAGAAAAACACTTAAAGCGATATTTAGGCATGTTCAATGTCTAAACATTTTAGGCAGGGAAGATTTAACAAACACAACCTCCAAAGATGGATCCTCTCAAGCTTGTCTCGATACTCACTCAATCAGCTACGGTGGGTTTGGTGGTGGGCTGAGTTGTACATACTTGAATTTCCTCCTAAGGCGACATTTGGAAACTTATTCTTTTCTAGAGTTGATCAAATTTAAACGTGAAGGTGATGTGGCAATCATCACGGCCTCTAAGTTGCATAGACCGCAAGATCTAGATCCTGGGTTATAAGAGTTTTATTTTTTCAAGATGGACCATTTAATACCGTGTGGAATATTTGTTATCTTAGATTGTTAACTAAAGTAGTCAGTGATGTCTTGTTGTTGCTGACATCGTTATTGAAGGAGTAATTATGCGTAGATATGCGGGTTTTAATTTGATGTGGCCCAAAAATAAGTGTGTATCTTAGGGTTTGCTATTCTTCCTGAACCACTTATATTCCTATTCACGGGTCTAATTCGGTTTACTGTATTATCATGATATAGATTAGGTTAGTCAATCACTTGTATATTATGGTTAGCGTTATCGGTAACTACCATTGGGGAATCGTTTTCGGCTTGCTGAAGTTGTGGAGAGATAGTAGAATTATTAGGTGTAGCATTATGGTGCAAATTAGTCATAAGGCACAGTTGTGGAGTTTTATTAGGGGCTGCATTTATGTGATCTCTAAGGTTGATTGTAGAATTATTTAGTTCAGTTACAGTACAAGCATACACAATGCCATTGTATGTGCATCTGTTATCCAATGGGCATTCCTTGGTACGCCTGCAGTTGCATGCCATATAGGGTTGGAACCACTAGCATTGGATTGGATGGATTTTATTTTTTTGCTGACATTATTGTTTGGGCTATGTTAAGCATAGTAGAGTAAGAAACTTTGATTGAGTTTTTATTAAGTATGGAGCTATATTTATGTGGGTATTTAAAGGAGTTTTCTAATATTTTAAAGAATTCCTTGGGAATATTGGGTTTAACGTTGTTATTAAAATGTTAGGTAAACCAGATGGTGTTTTTCTTTCCAAAGGCGTTTATGTGAAGTAGGTATGGAACAATATATATGTTGCTGATTCACATCAGGTTTGATGGAGTGCCTCTGCTGTCTACGGCAATTTGTATTTCTTTTGGTCCGGCTCCTATTGCTAATTGTCATATTATGTGTGATAATATTTACACTTGTATATTCCTGTTGAGTCTGGTCATAAGGTATTTTTTAGAATATTCTGAATTAAGTAAGGCATTATTATAAAATTGTGCGTTCTGGTTAAACATGTTTTTATTAGCAGAAAGCCTAGAGATTAAATTGGAAACCGAAGGGACTATTGAATTGATTATAGCTTTCGGGTGGTTAGATAGTTTGTGTACATGAAAAAGAGTAGGATTAGGTTCATGGAAAGCGCTGTATAATCCGTCATTGAGATTAAGAGTGATATCTAGAAAGTAAGAGGTTTTCCTCTCAGAATGAACAGTAATGGATAGGCCGAAATTTCTGACAAACTCATGCAAGGCTTCAATTGTTTTGCTATACATTCTAGGCCTCTCATCAGAGACAAATAAGGTATCGTCTCTATATAGGCTTCCTTTTATATTTTTAAAATTATGTTTGATTTCATTTAAGAGGAAGATACCCACTCTACTCTAGAAAATCGCATGGTACATGTCATAAATCGACAACTGCTACATGAAATTAAAGCTGATAATTGGATGCCTAATTATGTAACCCCGGGAGTCTGATGCTTGAAAGCTATACTTTTCTGCTTGCTGTTTTGCATAAACATTATGAGGTATGTACGCGCCAGACAATCATTAGTAGAAAATGATTCAATAGTTCAAGATTGGACATGACATTTCTTTAGTTAATCTACTTTGCCGGGAAACGACGGGGCACGGGGCAGCTAGTGGCAAATGACTTAAATTGTCAAAGATTTTACCATGAGGTTTATAATTAGTAGATTGATGAAAATAGGTTTCAACTTTATCTGCTAAGTTTTATGATGTAAACAATTAGAGATGTTTCGTTCGCTATTTATTTTTCATGTATAAAACTAGCAATGCCCAGTGGCCCTGATAGTTAAAAGCATAGATGTGTATAAAATTGCCGTCATTCTTCAAAGAGTGTCTAGAAATTCGAGAGAGGAAGACAGAGAGAAAGAGAAAGGGATAATTCTATATCGCATGTTTCACTAGGGTCACGAAGAACCGAGCAACATATATAACCCCAGATTAATAATTCGATTAGTAATCCCGCTTTATAGAACACAGAATTACTAATCTGGTGGATTAAAAATAATCTTATTGCTTTTTGTTGGGATTGTTTACTTAATCATTTCTGACGAACTATCTGGCCTTTTCGATTTGATTGTTCTCTTAGTCGATCGATATATTTTACGCAAAAACCTCTCCGTCATAATTACATTAACGAAAGCACGAGAAAAAGAACTGAAAAAGATGAAATAATTAAAATAGATCCGTTATGTGCGTTAGCCCTTCTGTTCATTCTTGTCTGTTTCTGGTGCATGTCTCTTCTCTTTTGAGAAAAACACTTGATAACCTTGGGAATCAGACTCGAAATTAATGGTTTGCATTGGAACGTCATCCGCGGCTAAGTAGTAATCAGACCGCACACACACAACGAGAATAGGGTTGAAGATACAGAAAATAAATCTAACCTTTCAAAAATACGAACTAATTTGTTATAATGTATGAGATGTCTATCACTGACAATTTATATATATATATATATATATATATATATATATATGTATATGTAATTTATAGTTTCATTCGAATAACTATAGGAAAAAATAGTTTTAACTTATTCTTACAATTACTTTATTTTCATGTTTCGATAAATATCTGTATTTAATGTTCGACTTATAAACAATGTTTTTTAAAAATGTATTTGTTCCAAATTTAATACGATTTATTTATCTTATGCGCGTTTCACAGCAAAGCCAAGAGAAATATGAATTAGTTTAACTGTAGTCTTTGCATATTATATATATATATATATATATATATATATATATATATATATATATATATAGTGTGTGTGTCTGTTAACGTGAATAATTTTGTTAAGAAATCCGAGTAAGAGAGCTCAATGTAAAAAACAGATCAAAAATAGAATATAGAAAGAAAAGATGTACATACACAGAGCAACTGTCAACATTTATAATGTATTTCGACTTCTCAGTCCCTTCGTTAGCATTCTGAAGAGACTTCGAAGTCGAAATAAATTATAAATGCTGACTATTGCGATGTGTGTGTGCATTTTTTATTTCTATATCCTCTCTCTTTATCTCTCTCTTTCTCTGTATATATATGTATATATATATATATATATATATATATATATATATATATATATATATATATATATATATATATATAGTCTTAAAAGTGTTTGTACCTGTAAGACTATATGAAAAAAGCAATTAATACGAGGTCGTTCGTTGGAAAACTCATTTGCGTGTTAATCTAATAATCTGTTGCAATATCTGCATTTGTTTGTTTCCAGAAATTGACTCTACTCTAAATTATCATTGCAGTGATTGTCGGTGTTTCCATTAATTGTTTTTAGGGAATTTAAAAACAAAACAATATTTTATCTAATAACTCTCTTAATATTTCTTAAAAAACAGGAATCAAATATTCCGGAAATCATACATATTTTTAGCTCCAGATTTATTTCTTTGCTTACTTATTTTGTTATTAAAACTGTTCTTTATATCTGCGTTCTTCGTCTTTGCGCAGGAAAATGTATTTGTTATTAGCAAAACTACTGTATTTTATACAGTTCGGACGGAGTTAGTATACTATTTATCATCCCCCTTTGGTTATTTATATTTTTATTTATGTCATAGTATATTTATATTTATATTTATTTTCACTTTACGATATTTAAAAATGGTATATATATTTGGCAGAAAATCGTTATTTATGCAAGCCTCATTGAAGACAACGAAGTTTTGTCTGTTTGACATTTCCTCGTTAGTTTTCTAATTTTAGGTGTTAGTTTAAACATTATGGCCTCGAGTGTTGTTTTGTCGGCCATCTCTCGAGCGCTTTCGATCTCGCGATTGATATCATTAGATATGTCTTATTGTTCGTCTTTGTGCTGTTAGCCTTTTTATTCTGAAAACAAAAGTACTCGCTCGTATCGTCGATAACATAACAAGGACAATAAAAACAGAGAAAACTCCGTGTCTTCAATGAGGCCAGCATATATATATATATATATATATATATATATATATATATATATATATATATATATATATATATATATATATATATATATATATGATCAGGAAAAAAGGAAAATGTTCCGACGTAATCGAAATTGAAAAAAAAACATAGAATATTATTTATGTATTAATCAACGTTTCGTCATTATTGTAAGACATCCTCAGGATGATTATTTTGAAGAAAATCTCATAATAACATGTACATAACGTTTTAGTCGCTGGTTCAAAACTATTGCCGTTTTGGCTGAAGAAATCAACATATGAAATAGAATGGCGGTTTGTTAGTAACGGTAAGAGTGAATTTCAATAGAAATTGGGGGGCTTATATTTTCTCTAAACGTATTACTTAAAAACTCTCACCCGTATATATCTATACAGAAGCAATGTTTTCTTTCTTTCTTTTTCTTTTCCATGTGGAGCATGACTGTGTTTTCTGGTACTTTTATTTTCTTTTTCTTTGTTTGTTTTTCCACTACCGCTACACTTCTCGTCGCGTGACCCAGACAGTGTATGGACTACCGACAAAATTGTACAGACGCAACTAGCACATATTATAGCCCTCTACCCCTCCCAATTTTCATAATTCCAGTCAAATCTAACCGCGACTAAGTTCGTCACTTCCTTTCAAGTCATGGTTTTAGAGAGCGTTTGGAGAAAATGAGGGAATTTAAGAAGGCTAACTTTTATTTTCATCTCGAACCTTATGACACTCATCCATTCACCCACACCCTTCCTTCTTCTCCCTGAATCTTCTCTTTTTTTTTTTTTTTTCCTCACTTTTTTCCCCTCACATTTTTAATACTACAGTCCAAATAAACTTTCTCATGTTCCTAATATTTCAAATATTCCTCACCCACCCTTTCAATCACCCCCCTCCCCCACCCACTCCAATCCCTCACTCATTGCTATCATTTTCCAAATATTTCAAATATTTCACACCCTATTACGACAAATCCTCCCTCTTCCCCCTCTCATCTATTTTCTCCCATACCTCTTCTTAAATTCCCTCATTTTCTCCAAACGCTCTCTAAGACCATAACTTTCGCCCATCCACCAAAATCACAGCCCCCCTCCCTCTCTACCCATCCCCATTTTTCCTGCATACACCCCCCACACACAAACATTCCAACTCACTCTTCCCCTTCAATCTCGACCACAGCCATCTAGTCAAACACCCCCTCCCCCTCTTCCTCCAATCTCTCTCTGCCATCCATTTTACCCCTGCTCATCCCCCACCTCTTTCTCTCATCGCCAGCCACAGTAGTCCTTGCTCCCTCCACCCTTCCCCTTTTTCTCCCACTAATTTTCATTCTCTAACAAGTACGGACGTCCAGCAAGACGCTGCCATTATTTTTCATTTTATTTTATTTTTCTTCCCAACATGTCTACCCTACATGTATCTGTGCTTGCATGATATCTTTTCCCTATATCATCATCCTGATGAAGTCTTATAAATAAAGACGAAACGTTGATGTACACATAAAAAACATCCAGTTTTTGGTTTTCCTTTTTCATTTTACCATCACGTCGGATTACCTTCATCCTTCTCTTCCCATATATATATATATATATATATATATATATATATATATATATATATAATATTTATAAATAAATATTAAATCATTAATACCTACAGACGCTAGCGTTTCAAGCTTATTGATCTCATCAGTGCAGGAAAGTAACAATTTCAGACGGTCGGGAGGCGCGAACCCGGTTCACAGAGTCAGCCTAGAATCTGCTATATATATATATATATATATATATATATATATATATATATATATATATATATATATATATATATATATATCCGAGTAAGAGAGCTCAATGTAGAAAACAGATCACAAATAGAATAAAGAAATAAATAATTTACATACACAGAGCAACTGTCAGCATTTATAATTTATTTCGACTTCTCAGTTTCATCGTTAGCATTCTGAAAAGACTGGGAAGTCAAAATAAATTATAAATGCTGACAGTTGCTATGTGTATTTGATTTTATTATTTCTATATTCTCTTTCTCTCTCTCTCTCTCTCTCTCTCTCTCTCTCTCTCTCTCTAAATATATATATATATATATATAGTGTACTCTTAAGAATATATGGAATATAGGGAATTTACTAAGAAAACACTATTTTATCTCCTGACTCTTTAGCAGTGTTAAGAAACAAGAACAAAATATTCCGGATATCATGCACATGTTTGCTCCAGATTTGTTTATTTGCTTACCTATATTTTAATTAAAACTGTTATTTATACCTGCGTTCTTCGTCTTTGGCCAAGAAAAATGTATTTGTTATTAGCAAAACTACTGTACTTTATACAGTTCGGACGGAGTTATTATACTATTTATCATCCCTCTATGGTTATTTATATTTGTATTGATGTCATAGTATATTTATAGTTATATCTATTTTTATTTTAACGTATTTAAAAATTATATATATTTATGCAGGCCTCATTGAAGACAACGAAGTTTTTTCAGTTTGACATTTCCTCGTTAGTTTTTAGGTGTTAGTTTAAACATCATGGCCTCAACTGTTGTTTTGTCGGCCATCACTCGAGCGCTTTCGATCTCGCGATTGATATCAGGAGTTATGTCTTATTTTTCGTCTTTGTGCTGTTAGTCTTTTTATTCTGAAATAAAAATTGCTTGGCAGCAAGTTTTGTGTTCATTGGTAAGGTTGTTATTTGTTGTTTAGATTCGTGGTTTAGATTCGTAGTGAATGACAAGCCCCTCAATGACAAAAACCTCAGCACCCCCTCTCTCCCACCCTAAGACAAATTTACAAACACTCCTCTACGTCCCCTTTTTCACTCACAGCGATCCAAATTCATTTCACTCTCTTCTACTGACTTCTCTCAGCCTGGACCTTTGCCCTGCGCTCTCAGTAGCCATGGCTACTACTTTTCCTCATCAACCCACCATGTCAACCCAATATATCGATGTACTTGCATGACATTTTTCTTAAAATTATCATCCTGAGGAAGTCTTACGAATAAAGACGATATGTTGATGAATATATATAAAAATATATAAAAATACATCTCTGGGTTTTCCTTTTCATTTCCCATATATATATATTTCGGCAGCAAGTCGTTTATTAGACATATGTCGTTGAAGACCACGTAATTCTCCCTCTTTATGATCTTTCTGGTCAGTTTCTCGACTCTGCGAGCGATGCGTCGGGTTTCTGGTATCAATTGATTGATCATGGCGCCTAATGTTGTGTCTTTGGCATTTTCTCGCGCGCTTTCGATCTCGCGACCGTCTTCAGTAGTTTGTGTGTTGTTGTTGTTGTTTGTAAAAAGCCGTATTTATGTTTTTATTTTTGGTATATCTAATTATTTGCATATGTATATATACATATATATATATATATATATATATATATCTTTATTCTTTAACTTACTTATTAATGTATTTATTTATTAATTAGTTTTATTTATTTAATTTTTTATCTATTATAATGATAATTATTATTATCATTATCATTATTATTATTATTATTATTATTATTATTATTATTATTATTATTATTATTATTATTATTATTATTATTATTATTATTAATTGTTGAAGACTGATAAGGTGTAAGTACCGGGGGTGAATATATATATATATATATATATATATATATATATATATATATCGTCTCGGAAGTTTCTCAAGCATTACACCTATATAAAGACAAACACAAATTTAAAAAAATAAAAAAACATTTTAGTCCTTAGTCACTTTTTGCAGTTACTATATTTGTTTGCTTCCAAGAATTTATGCTTGTCTTAACATTATTTGAGGGATCATCAGTTGTTTACGGGATCATAGTTGTTTATATATATATATATATATATATATATATATATATATATATATATATATATATATATATATATAAGTGTATGTGGGAAAACTTCGAATTCAAACCGAAATAAATTCAATTTTTTTAATTGAAACATTTAACAAGAAAAGGGTGAATATATTAAACATAGACTTCGATTAAAAGCTTATTCGAAGTAACACAATCAAAACATATAACAATTGCATATCATGTAAACATGATTCGGGGTGTGGATCATAATTGAAAAGTAAAACTGTTTTTAATGATAGCTTTGTAATTTAAAACAATCCAGTGAAACATTAATGACATTATCAACAATTCTATTATTTCTGGAAGATCTATCCGGTATGGCTGAAGAAAACCAGCGATATCACTTATTAGAGTGCTCAACCTACGTAGGTTGAGACATGAGCTAAGATTAGAAAGAGAAAGAGAGAGCAGCAGTTTGATAAACTGATATATTATAAGCCGAGTTAATATTTTAACAAGTGTGTGTAATGTCGTATCTTGTTGATGAAATCAAAAAAAGAAGAAAAACATATATGTTGAAATGAAAATATATTAATTCGTAGATAAAGTATCTAAAATAATTTTAGTTGTTTATATATATATATATTAATTCCGACAAATTGTGTTTATTATTCTGATTATTTTAGCAGAGTGAACGTTTTCTTTATTTAATAGCATTGGATTTAAATAAACGCGTTTTAAATATAATCATAGATAATTGTGATTTCCTAGGCAGTAAATATCCAGGCAGAGATGAAAATACAATAGAGTTGTATATATATATATATATATATATATATATATATATATATATATATATATATATATATAAACAAATATGTGTTGTGTCGTCTTGACGATGCTTCATATGTCTAAACGTCGCAATATTAAAAAATAGGATTAACTTGCTAGCGTTCGCTTCTCTACCGGGTGTTCAAACTAAACTGTTAATGACAGTGGGAGATAATTTATATTATTTAAATGAAGTTATTCATTGATTCAGATTTTCTAGTACTCAATCTCTATCTTACTCCTTCTAATATAGCTGAAACCCCTTGATTGTTTCTTCCAGCGGTGATCGAGGCACACAAATACACCCACAACACGGTCGACTCTTTGAAGCTTTCCTCGTGGAGGCGTTCGCTGCTATAGACAAGGACATACTCGCAAATATTTGCTCTTTAATGTTCGCAATCGCCGGTGGCGGTTACATCGAAAACTAATGTAGTATGTAACTCTAACTATTGCGTAATAAACTGCGTATGCAACCGTTGTTATGTTATTGACTATTTCTGGTTCATTTTGTCAAGTGTCGGATTTTGCTGCAACATCCTGTATCATAATAAAGCTGAGTTAATCAATCTGATCCCTTAAACTGTTTTCCTATATATTTGTATCACATTAATTACGTGGTAAAAGGTGTGTCATGTTTGAGATTGAGTTATGTTTAATCGTACTTTTAAAAACTTCAATTTTATCTAGTGTCTCTACTTATTGAAAATATTTCTTTATAAGTTGTTATCACGTAATGTCTGGCGTGGATTATACATTTCTTTTCGGTAGCTGTTCATACTCGTGCGAATCAGCACAACTCATTTTAGTATAAACAAAATAGAGAGAATCATCGATATCCAACATGAAACCATGCAAAAAACGCATCACATAGACTATCCTTTATTAACGTTCTATCTCTCAATTTTACCTTGTTTCACTGTAGGTTGTTTAACATCGTCTCTAATTTTATACCTCGACTATTTCTCTTGTTTCCGCCATGCTTCTCACACGCCCTTCCTCTGTTTCGTAACAGTCGAAGATTAAAAAAGAAAAAATACAAAGATCGAAAGTCTCCATTATATATAATAGTAGATATCACCACAGACAGTAACACTATTTTACATGTACTTGAAAGAAAAGAGAGAATGGGAAATAGATAGCAAAAAGGGGCTAATATTGGAGTTTACCTTTTTATTTTTTATATATAACAGACTTTATGAATTCATGTAGTTCTTGTTTAAAACAATTTACACAGAATATGTATAAAAACAATGTAACCTAGGATGAATGCGTAATAAAACTGGTGACATCTTTCTTATGTATATATATATATATATATATATATATATAAATATATATAAATATATATATATTACATAGAGTTTTACAACTAGAATGTTTCGCTGTATGACAGTAAGACAAACGCGTGTTTCAAGAAGGAATCGAAACTTGACAATGTTCCTACAGTCTGAGTTCTTAACAGGCATGCCATCTGCACAGATCATGAAAGAATCATACTTCATTGTTTATACGAAAAATACCTTAAACCGTAGAGTACTCAATTCGTTTTCAGGATGAGCTTTGCATTATACTACATGGTGGTTTCACTTACTACAGGACTCAACCCTAAAATTAATGGAACATTTACAGTAATCTCATCAATATACATACTGTTTTGCTGTATCACAAAACTCATAATACGCCCTGTTTAACGCACTTTCCCAGCCATGCCTTTTTATTAAGAGTAACACAAGGCAAAACATGAAGTAATATTATTCTATTTCATTTTTCACTAAACTGTGACAAACGAAACGCTGGTGCTCTTCAGAAAAAAATACCGAAAAAATAATGAAACCAACAATAAACGTTTAAAGCAATAGCCATAGGTATGAGGGCAATCTAAAATGCTGAAATAGAAGAACGACTGAATCTATAATTAGATCTGAATTGTCTTTCATCCTCTTGCGTGACACACACACACACATATATATATATATATATATATATATATATATATATATATATATATATATATATATACAATGTTATGAGATATATTTTATTTACTTCTTATCCACATGTACATATTTTTAACTTTTTCGGGAATCATCAGTGTGGAAGATGACTGTTCACTGGTCGCAGAATTCGAACCCCAGACTAAAGGCACATCTGACATTTCAATCCGAACTTCTACTTCGCAGCTAACCCAGTAGTTATAGGAAACGGGGAGAATTACACTATAGCGGACTTATTTCATTACGCTGTCATAACAATGTTGAATACTCGAGACGGATGGAATATATATATATATATATATATATATATATATATATATATATATATATATATATATATATATATATATATATAATTTTCCAAGTATGCTTCAATTTACACATATATTTGATGTAAGACATTTATGAATTAATAACAAACGAATTAAATTCCCATTTTCATCTATTCGGTACAGGAACTCGGTGTTTAGCACCAGGTAGAGACGAATTCGTAATTCGAAGGCTACTAAGTAATAACCGAAGTATTGCCTGTTTTTACAAGTTATCTACGAGTGTGACGATATAGAAACTGAAAATGTATATATATATATATATATATATATATATATATATATATATATATATATATATATATATATATATATAAAAATAATAACACAAGCCCATAACTCTAAGATTTTTAATTACTTATAAATAAATTCAAATATTCGTCTTTAGCAAATAGTTTACAACAGTTTATTTACACATATTCGGGTTTTAAAATGTTCTGCTTATTGGATTACACTGATGAAATGGTTGATAGGATGCACAAATTTATTACAAAAATGTATCTTTCGAGATGTCCTTTAACAAATCCCTGGTTTTCCAAATCATGTACTCCGCCTTACATAGTCCTGCTCGCCCTCATTCCCTCTGTATCTCTCTCTGTCTGTTTCTATTGTTCTTACTTTCGATCAACACTTGCTTCGTAATTAGCAGTCAACGAATATAAACATTTGCATATCCAGAATGGACAAATACGACGACAACGAGGAACATGTTTGTTGTTTTGAGTTAGTATGTTAACATGCGAGCCTGACAATGCTAAAGGTCTTTTTTCTCGGAGTCGGTGCGATGGAATCAATAATTAGAAACGATTTTTGAGGTCGCTGTTCTTAAGAAACCTCTGAGCTACTCTTGTGTGCAGATCCGAAGAAATTACACCAAAACATTATGCGCCTCAGGAAAGGTATGTACACTAGAAGTATTGACATGCCTGTACAGAGAAACACACGGAGTAAAAGTCTAACGTCGACTAACAGAAATAAATAGATGCTGACAAGTATTCCTTTACTTGCTAGTTCATGAATATGAAATAACTAGTTGGTTACTTATTTACCTAATTGATACAGTCGCAGTCTATTAAATCAGATATTGGGAGTTCAAATTACATTGAATATATTATGGCAATGAAAATACAAATAATCTTGTCTTAAGTTTTCCTCCAATTTGGTCTGGTAATCCTATTGTCACATTCAGCTTCAGTAAGTGAGTATCCTAATAGTAAAAGATAAAAATATGATTACTTCAAAAGTCAGTAAGATGATTTTCACGTTCCAGGAAATAACTTACTCCTTATCCAATCATCTACTTTTATAAGAATCAGATAAATCCTTAGAGACCATATTAAGAGGGTTATGTAGTTTGATTGAAACATTGTCTAATGTGTATATGTGCAGGCGATTTATAGAAAGCAATACAATACATAATTGGAATAGGTAGACACAAACTTAAGCAAATTAAGACAAATAATGATTGAATAAGTTATGTAGTTACACCTTTGTTATTAATACAATATATATATATATATATATATATATATATATATATATATATATACATATTTTATATACATACCTTATCTTTTTACGTTATATTTTATCTTACTTGCGTCAGCATTGTCTAATGGAAGCGCCTTACAGTATGATATATCGGAAGAACTCTCCCGCGTCAGATGTATGTAAGAACATGTTAGATTATAACAATTCTCTCGTTTTTCATTCACCCATAGTCCTGACAGCAAACGACATGATCAATATGATTATTTTCAGACATATCCTATATTATAAAATATTAATTAATATGTTGCGGAAATATATTTTCTACCATCAAACTAAACGGAACTTCCTTGTACGTAAAACTAAACGGAAGATCCATGAGCAAAGTTTCTTCTCGAGAAATATATATCAGTAGAATACTATACCACTGGACTGATTTCCAGCTGACTCTAGCATGGCCGTTTTCAAGTTCAATTTTAACAGATTTTTGTTGAGTGTTCCTCTTACGAGGGGCGTTCAATAAGTAAAGTCCTTGACCCATATCCCATATCAGTAGATTAATGAAACTTGGCACAGTTATTAGTCTTTTTCTACATAGGAACCACCCAGAGTTATGTATTTCTCCCATCGTTTGATTCAGCTCTGGGCATCGTTTTTGTAGAACACCCCAGGTTAGTCCTCCAACCACGCCGTAACTTAAAAAATCAAGGCTGCATCATCTGGGAAACGCTTTCCTTTAAAAAACAACTTCATGGCTGCGAAGAAATAAAAGTCAGAGGGGGCAAGGGCAGGAGAGTAAGGGGATGGGGGAAAATTTCATAGCCACACGCCTGTGCTTCTGATCTAGCGACATGCGAGTTGTGGATCGGCGCGTTGTCATACAGAAAGAGGATACCATTTGCTTATCTTGCCCCGCCTCTTGATTTTGATAGCTTTTCGTAATCTCATCAAAGGTGAAGCGTAATAGGCTCCTGTAATTGTGGTACCCTTTGCCAGGATATTTGTCATCACTACTCCGTCCTGGTCCCAGAAGACTGTGAGCATGACCTTGCCAGCGGAGGGTTGCACCCTTGTCTCTTTTGGAGGTGGTGAGTCCAAGTGGTTTAACTGCATTGACCCGGCTTTGATCTCTAGATCATAGTGATGGACCCAATTTTAATCCTGTGTAATCAGTCTTTTGAAAAACTTTGACTAATCTTTTTGGCACATCTCCAAATACATCCAGGAGCACTCCACGCGGTCTTGCTTCTGGAAAGGTGTGAGCAACCTCGAAATCTCTCTACCAGTCGAAAGATTGTTTCGAAATAATCAAATAACTGGTGCCCATATCTCTCTCTCGTCTCGCCTCTGTCTTTCTCTCTCTTTGACTCTCTCTCTCTTTCTCTCTCTCTCTCTCTCTGATTATCTCTCTATCTCTTTCTTAAAATAGAACTGTCTGCCTGTTTGAATAATCATTGGGGGATTACCAAATGTTGGAATGGCCACCGGCTGTTCCATCATATTCCATTACAATCTAATTTTATTACGTAACTCAATTATATAGATTAAAAACAATGTATTTCATTACATCTATTTATAATTTTTATTTAGATTATTATTATAAAATATTATTATTATTGAAGAAAATATTTTTAAAAGGTTTGGAAATATGATAACACAATCATGAGTATATATTTGCGAATATTAATTTAGTAGAAGCTTTAAAACAAATGCATTATGTAAATTTGAAAGATGCGTGATGTTTGGGTAAGTTTTGGAATGGGTATATATAGGAGCTGATAACTAGATAGCGATCAAAACTAATAATATAGTTTCGGCTTCAGACACAAAGACAGACATAGAGACATATACACAATCTCCATTATTAATAGGTTTTGATTATTCGGACTACTGTTCTCATCTTGAATGTTATACTTACAACATTTTAACCATGTAATCAGCTTTATCTTGTCGAATACGGGAATCTTTCTGTCGAACTTCAGAATCTGTATTGAAGTTTGAACGGAACCCTCTATTTCATCCACTTGATCTTGTTTCGTCAGCCATGCCCGGGTAGAAGTATTAAGTAACTCATAATTGTATTTTTGTGTCACCCGTACTTAGGATTGAACATTTAACTTCCAAAAAAGTGTCAATTAGAACTGATTATATATTAGCATGCATATTCGTGGCGCCAAGGCTCTTGCAACAAGACGCACCTGAAGAAAGTCAGAGGTCACATCGGCCGAAACGTTATGATAATAGCATCCAAGATGGGAACAGTTGTCCCAATAATCCAAAAAATATAATCCTGGCTCTGTTGATATATCCGGAAAAAATGTGTACGTAGGAAATAGCGTCAATATTACAAAATAATGATTTATGTATAGATTCCTGTTCTATTTCAGATTGCCCTTTTCTTGGACACGTTCATATTATAAAGGCGTGTAAGTTTCATTTCCCTGTGATTACACCCATAGCTGTTGATAAGACAGATGTGTTACCTTTCCAAACGTCATTAGTAAAAGTCATGTATATCAGTGACATAGTCCGAAAACGGCATACGGGTAGGCAGCCTAGTATGAACTGACCAACAAACCTTTCCCAATGAATATATTTATATTTGAAGCTCCTCGTAAAAAAGTAGAGCACTGTAAATGGTAGTACTAACACAGCATGACGGCACTTGCTTTATATGCATCATTCCTTCCCTTATAGAAGTAGAATGCCTGTACGTCTCGCCGCTTTAAATGTGTTAAAATTATCATTGTTTATAAGCTATTGGCCGATCGGTTAACGACGTTGGATTTGGGTTGAAAAATACTTGTAATTCAGAGTTTCGAATCGTGTGACCGGTAGTTAATAGTCATATCTCTATGCTGAAGAGTCCCGATTGAAAACGGACGAAACGTATACGTACATAGATAATAAACAATAACAAATATATATATATATATATATATATATATATATATATATATATATATATATATATATATAATTGGTTCTGAAAAGACAGTTTTCTCATTACAAATGAAGGACTAGCTATTTTCTGAGAACCTCATTCAAATAGAGCGGCGATTCTACAAAATGTTCATTTTGTTTAAGACGAAATATGTGATCGTTTTTGTCTGTTTTATCTGTGTCTGTTTAGGTGCCATCTCAAACAATATTTAAATTGGCGTCTTACGCCTAATAAATGGCAAAAACGTGGGAGTGCCGACTGGCTATTTGCCCAATTTGGTTAAAACTAAGCAACGGACCGGAAATTTATCACTTTTCAACGAGTCTCCTATTCAGCAAAATCTCCCGAAAAAGAATTCGTTGCCAATGCCATTTAACCATTGTCACGTTATTGCTTTTCTTTTCTCTGTCGGCCTATTATTGTGTGCCATCACAACGGGATTCTTAAAAGCTCTCTATATTCCCAACTTTGAGTTGAAACTGCGATGATTTGTTTCCCATTAATAATTTGTTTTATTATCCTTAACTTTCCCCCCTTTATCCGGTATAAGATATTATCTACTTTGTTGTAAATATGTAGGTATGAACACACTCAGAAAAAAACCTTTGTCCCCCTTTAATGTGAAATAAGTTCGATGTTTAACCTTTCTTTACAAACGCTATTTTACCCGGAATTGGGTGATTATTAGTGCCTGGTTACCTCGAAATGGGTGATCATTTTACGTTGAATAAATAGGTGAATCTTCCTAAAACAAAAATCTTGAACAATTTAGTGCTGATTATAATTTTCACTTATAAATTTAATGTTAAAGTGTCACTCACTACTTATACGAATATATGATTCATTGTTGTTGATTTACTATTTTAGCAATGAGGAGTTGTAAAGAGAGACTATTTAAAAAAGTTAAATGAGGGAGAGACAGAGATATAAAATAAAACAGGAACATGGGGCTATTAAAAAATATGTAACACACAGTTTTTATGTTAACCACTTATTATATCGAATTGTCCAAATGGATGTGAATATTAATGTTATAGTCAGTTGAGACCCCTGCAACTATATAGCTTACGTAAAAACGTTATCTGGTCAATGAGTAATACATCTTAATTGGCCTACATTAGGCGATAATTTTATGTTATGTTTGTACACGAAAGTAATCCCAAGTCTAAAGTATGAGATATTGTTATTTATATCTGGCGCAAATGCAGACGGACAATGTATTTCTTAAAAAAAACTGAGTTCTCTCATACTTTCTGTAAAAGTGATTTTAAATGGAATGTTAAAAAGGTGTGAAAATGAAACCGTAAATTTTTACCCTTAACCTTACACGCACACACACATATACAACTAAAGATTAATAGAATTTTATAAATTAAATTTTGTATTTTAAAATTTCCCTCAGTACTTAAAAGAAATTAGTCAATGATATATTTATATAATTTTAGTTTTTCAGGTTAATGTTTACGAAATATTTTATTGTAAAGACACGCTCTTGCCTTTCCCTCTGTACTGTATCACTATATTCCCTCACTCCGCAAATCGACTTCTTTTATGATTTTCACGACGTTCGCTAACCTATATTTTTATAACCCACTTTCGTAACAAAGACAGGTACGATTACTAGTAAGCATATTATTAACATCATTTTGACATTATTATTCACTCACTAGGAGTTATCACACTCGTACTCGTCAGTGATCGCCCACTGCCAAAAACCTGTGGTATTCCCTGGAGTCTGAGTGACAACAAGTCTCCTCAGACTTCCAGTATGCTCCACTTCTTTTCGTTCATCACCGCTGATGACCTTGTGGTATCGCAACAGCAACCTACCACCGATTTCCCGGTGATAAGGGCCATTAGTCCCCTCTGGGGCCCGAGTGGCAACAAGCCTCCCCAAGGTCCCAGAGCTGTCCGCGCTCTTCCAGTGGAGGTCTGGTTTGCGCTTTCCCTCCTCGACCCTCTGTCCATAATTTTCGTTGCGTCAGCCTATGCTTGCGCCTCTCTCGTACGGTTGTATTTTCCCCGGTTATGTTGTCTTGTGCTTCCATGTGTTTGTTCCCATTCGTTGCTTATGTAGGTTGGTTTCCGCATTCGAGGACATTTCTCAGGATTGTAGCTGTTTTGATCATTACTGTCCTTTGTATGGTCTCAGTTATCCATTTTAGTCCTATTTCTCCTAGTCTTTTCTCCATGGTTTTGGGGACTGTTCCTAGTGCTCCTATGATTATTGGTGTTATACTGGCTTTCTTCATGTTCCATATTCCTTTCAATTCTCTGGTAAGTTCAGTATATTTGCTTCTTTTTTCCGTCTCTTTGATCTTCACTCTGTGGTCTGCTGGAACGGCAAAGTCTATGATTTTGCAGGATTTTTCTTTCTTGTTGATTATTATCATATCCGGTCTCCTTGCTGTTATGGGTTTGTCTGTTTGTACATTCATATCCCATATGATTTTGTGTTTTTCGTTTTCTAGTACAGTTTCTGGTTTGTGTTTGTACCGTTTTTTTGCATATTCGAAATTCAGTTGTTTGCACATTTCCCGGTTTACTTCTTTCCCCACGCTGTCATGTCTGTTCTTGTATTCCCTTTGTGTTAGCTTGCTGCATTCACTTATTATATGATTTATCGTTTCGTCTCTTTGTCCACACAATCGGCATTTGCTGTTTTCCTGGGTTTTATCTATCTTTGCTTTAATAAAGTTTGTCCTAATCGCATTGTTCTGTGCGGCCGTCAGCAGAGATTCCGTTTCTCTGTTCAAGTGTCCTTTTCTCAGCCATGCCCAGCTGTGTTCATTGGCTTCATCGCTTGTGAGTTTTATAAAGCGTCCATGTAGTTGTTTTTCTTCCCACCTTTTTTTTCTTGACTTTTTGTTTCTGGGTTCAGTGCTTCCGGAGTTGTTTGTTGGGCTGGTGTCTCTTGCTGTGGTGATCAGTCTTTCCGTGTTCTGGGTTACATATTTCTCCAGCTCCTTTTTGGTGTCTTCCACACAGTCTTCTATACTTACCAGTTCTCTACCTCCTTCATTTCTGTTCATGTAGAGTCTGTCCGTATCGTCTTTTGGGTGCAATGCATTGTGCGTAGCCATTAGTTTTCTAGTCCTTTGGTCAAGGTGTCTGAGTTCTTCTTTGGTCCAGCCTATGAATGGTCCAGAGTATCTTATTAGTGATACAGCCCATGTGTTTATCCCTTTTACTAGGTTTCTGCTATATAGTTTAGTTTCTAAGAGTTTCCTTGTTCTTCTTCTTCTTCTTCTTCTTCTTATTATTATTATTATTATTGTTGTTGTGGTTGTTGTTGTTGTTGTTGTTGTAGTAGTAGTGGTAGTAGTAGTGGTAGTAGAAGTAGTAGTAGTAGTAGTAGTAGTAGTAGTAGTAGTAGTAGTAATAATAATAATAATAATAATAATCATAATCATAATCATAATAATAATAATGATAATAATAATATATACTTACTCCAGGAGTGATATTGATTCAGATACACCCGCCTACCAGCAGATAAGATATTCAAATACTTCTGTAATATTATCCGATAGAAGATTGCCAAATTAATGTAATATAGAACGTATTACGGACAACGTCAAATTTCGTGAGTTTTGTACGATTACACCGAATGCAGATCTTATTGCTGTTGAAGACAAATATACTGAAAACGAGTCTTTCATCTGTGATAATAAAGCACAGGATTACACTATATGTGGTTTTACCTTTGTCATTCATCCGGTCTTATGAAGGCAGATTCTGAATTGACATCAGACAGGTGTTGAATTAACATAAAACGAACACATTAAGAAGACGTGAGAAGAGAATGTAAAGGATTTATAAATAGATAAACTTTGGCCTTCGTACGATAGTAACAGGAATAGAGGCCATCGTATTAATTCCATTTTTTTACTTAGATCAGAATTAAGATAAAAAACAATATTCAAGACGCAAAGACCGTTGACATTTCCAGTCAAACAGGTCTTCGTCCTAGATGAGGTTGAATGATCCCAAGTGATTTTAAATGGTGTCTGGCGAATGTCTCAAAGGAATGAAATAATTATATTGATCTTTAGAAAAAAAAATAGAAATATTATAGATTTTTTATGACTTAGGTTTTCTTTATTGTTCTATTTCTACATTAATTTGTGTTTTATCTTAGTCTTTTTGTGTTATTCTGATTTTATTTATATGATTTTCAATTTCCGGCGTTATTGAATTTGGTTTTAGCTTTTATCGAATTGTATACTTAGAGAAGAATTGGAAATGGCTTGCTGGTTAACTAGCGCTATTGCGTGTAAAATATATACTGTTTGAATCTGAGAAGTGGGTTATTGCGGGGATATGCAGGATTCCAATTTCGCAGAAGTGATGTTGGAACTGGAAGAGCAGGCGACACATTCTAACACTGTTTCTTTTCCATTTCTCTCTCCCCTCTCTCTCTCTCTCTCATGTGTATATATATATATATATATATATATATATATATATATATATATATTGAGTGTGTGTGTGTGTATTTAGACAGCATTTTCTCATTTCTGCAAACATTGTTGAAAATAATAGAATTTGTTGGTGTAATTATACCATTTTTCATATATTTCAATTTTTCTGATAGTCTTTTTTTGTATTAAACAAACAAACAAAAATGCTCCATAGGTTTCACGAACATTTTCGATTCTTCGTCGAATCATCCTCAGGTGTCAAAAGCAAATGAACAAAAAAGCTGGAGAAATAATACCATTTTTAAAAAGACAACCTAGAAACGCGCAGGGAACGTTTTTCGTACTGTTCTAGGAAAGTCATTGACGAGTTTAATTTAGCGACGCTGGAATGACATTACAGAACTAAATCGAATTATGTTAAGGATATTTAAATGTTACCACTTGTTTAATATATGGTGTTATAAATTTTAGGTTGGTATGTTTTTATGTAGATAGCTTCCAGTATGTTTTATTTTTCAGAAATTGGTTTCGCAATGCATAATTTTAGTGTTATTAACAAGAAAAGGGAGGACAGTTATGTTTTTGTAGATGTTGGTAAATTGAGCTAGAGTTTACAAGTTTGCGGCGGCGGAATAGGGGAGTGCTCTTAAAACCAATGTAGATACTAGCCTTATTATTATCAAAGGGCATTTACATTTATAAATAAAATTGGTTCTTTCTAGTGATTTTAGGGAGGAGTTGTTCTTTACTACAAGATTTTGTGTGTTTAATTTCTCATAATAAATACTGTTCGACTCTCAGAAGTGTGTTATTGCCGGGTATATAAAAAATAACAGTTCAGAAGGAGTGTTGTTTTAATTGACATATCCCAATTGTGTACTATTTTTTTTTACAGAAGGAAACCCTTGTTAACTGGAAGAGAAGGCGACACCTTCGTGAAACCTATGAAATATTTTTTTTTAATACAAAAAAGACCACCAGAAAAATTGTAAAAAATAAAAATAGGTATTATTAAGTAGACGAATTCTGGTGTTTTTAACAATGTTTACACAGACACACACACACATATATATATATATATATATATATATATATATATATTTTTTAAAGAAAGAAAGATAAAGCTAAAAAGTTGCATAAAATTACATAAAAATACATGTAGTTACATAAAATTAATACAAATGTTATTACATCGAAAGTTCAGATGCAAGGAGTTACATTAATCCTTAAGCCTTCTTTTTTCAAAGATAAAACTCTTTTCGTCAGAGGATAACATTTGGTAATATGGTATTTATAATAAATAAATATTACCTAGTTCCATTTAACTTTGAAAAATTGAAGAATAAAACTAGAAAGGTTGGGGATGAAGAAATAAATGGCCGGGAAGGAAAATTTAGCAGTATTGAGTAGCCATTTTCGAAGACAAAAGGGGGCGCTATGGTGCAAAAGTTAGCAAAAAGTTTGTAGAATTGGAGAAAGTTTTTTAACAATTTTTACAGGGTTTCAATAAAAGGTAGAGGGTTGAAAATATCTCACTTGGTCTGTATGGATTCGTACTCCGTTATGTGTATAGTTTCGTAGAGTTACAAGTAAAAATCCTAGACTGGTATTTTAAATATCCAATTCGGTAAATCCGAGGTAAAGATTGTCTATTGAAAGGCGCTATGTGGAAAAGTTCATATCTGCCTTCAAAACCTGGCTTGCCGGGCAGAAAGATGTTTCAAAAGTGTTATATATTTTCTTAAATATTCTGCTTTTGGTAGGAAGCTTTGCCGACTAAACAGAGCTGGATCCACCGAAATCAAAAGGAATAATGCGTACAGCTAATGTTTTAAGGGTGTGTGTGAAGGAGTGGGTTGGGTTGGGGGATTGGTAAAGTCTATACATTCAAGTTTTTGTTTTATTTGTCAGCTAAAGCTGTGTTAGGTGTGTCTGTTGGGTGGGGGATTCAGGGGGATTATATTTTGAGGTGAAAGAAAGCTTTCTAAGTGCGGGGAGGCTATCAGATAGGGAGATATTGTGATGAGATTTATAGGTAGCCCCAATTGATATTATTATTATTATTATTATTATTATCATTATTATTATTATTATTACTATTATTATTATTGTTATTATTGTTATTATTATTATTATAAAATGTAATTAAATTTGTATTAATTTTATGTAATTTTATGTAATGTTATGCAATTTTTTATCTTCATCTTTCTGTCTTTAAAATTCATTGCTCTACTCAACGTACTGAGTTTTACTTTATCGCGATAGATGACTTTACGATAATTCACTTATCGTTAATTCTATTATCATTAGTATATATATATATATATATATATATATATATATATATATAACTATCACTCTGATCATAGACGTCTATTTTCCTTATTTACTTTCTTACTATTTGCCACATATTGTGTAGAATGAATGAGAATTTATGTGTACTACGGCTTTCATGTCTTAGCCTTGTATAACTAGTTTTATTTTGATTTTTTTCGGATATTACTTTTCAAGTTATGTTTTTTAAACTAAAAAGTTGTCTTTGCTGTCGATAGATATGCTGCTCGACCGGAGGCACCACAATATTATTGCAAAACCAATACAACAATAACATTACAATTAGAGTCCTCGTAATATTTTATTTGAAAAAAGTTTTGTTTAATCTTGGTATAGGAATTTGTTGTTTATCGCATCCTGATACAGAGAGACAGCACCAATATCATGTACATGTGTGCTTTTACTTTAATACCTGTCTTTTTTCATTATATTTCTGTCTTTCTATAATAGCATTGTTTTAAATAAGAACACATATTTATGTAGGTTTTCAGAATCTTAAATAATATTTGAAGAGGATTAAAACATAATATGTTATGCTGAAATGTACGAAGGACAACATCGTTCTATACCACCGTTTTATTTAACGACAAAATTATTCGGGGCGCTTAAAATGTACACACGGTAATAGCGTAGTAAATCTGAGTTGCAGTAGATGAAAATAATTATGAGGCGAAATCCTTAAGAAATAAAATTAAAAACTATACAAGTGTCTAACAAAAGTAATGTATTATGAAAATGTTCTACTGTTTGTACTTGACCACAATCAAATTAAAATATGTTGGGTTTTTACTGTAACCATAGACATCCTTCATGTTTAAGAAAAATCTCATGTTTACTCACACTCCTAATATGATTATTTTTTTAAAAATGATATAAAGTTTAAGAAATAAATTATTGTCATAAATTAATGCAATGTAACATGTGTAACACGTTTTTTCTTACCTTTTACTATGTTTCGAAACATTGTATTAGTTTTTAATATTAATTAGTAGTAATAAAGAATGTATCTATTATGGATTATATCAGTACTGCAAGATCATTACATGGCAATGTAATAATCTTTCGAAGTGACTAACAATTAATAAAAATTTCATTCTTTTGAAGAGCATGGCATTATCCACAAGATACTAGCTATTTAAAATAAAATATTGATTTTCAAGACGGAAGCTATCGGTGACAAAAGTCGAGAAATAGACCGACTGTATTCATATATATATATATATATATATATATATATATATAATATTGTATTTATTTCTACCAACATGTTTAGCTACACATTTGAAGACATGCCTCTATTATCGGCAAACCACTTCGTGTCAACTCTTTTTCTTTACAGAGCCGTACTTACTTGCCGTTACCTGAGAGTAGTTCTAGTGTTTTCTTATTTACGATGTTTGTGATTTTTTATTCATGATTTATTTTCTATTTAAAGGGACAACTTTTTATTTAAATGTAATTATTACAGTACTGTTCGTGTTTTAATTGAAGCAACTTGTTATAAAATATATTCATTTTGCGAATGTAATATATTTGTTATCTTCATTCATAATTGTTTTTCGATTTAAGTTGCTTGCAAAATATCCATTTTTTATTAATGAGAATTTGTTAAGTAATAACTATATATTCTACAGTGTACATGCTTTACACTTCCTTTCAAAGTTCAAAGGTGCACGACTTTAATCATTTTCATTTTAAACAGATATAATTATTAACAAAAGAAAACGAAATTCATCCCTATGTATTAAATTTTGAACTATATTTTATTTTTTAAATTTCGTTTATTTTAGAATTTGCAATTTCCGTTTCAAAAAATACGATTAAAAATATTTGTTTACATGAAAAAAGCAGGTCCCGGTCATCAACAACCACGGCTGAAGAGAGTCCACAAGGCACCACTATTTGTAGATAATTGTTGCTAAAAAGCAATGGCATTAGCAATGTTGTTCTGATCTTCTGATATATATATATATGAAGAAGAAGGGAAAAGAATTAGAGAAGCAAAAGCCAAAGCAAAGTTCAATTCAAATGCTCAGAGCAAGGTTAATTCCGCAAAAAGGCAATTTATTCAAGTTAAAGTACACCACTTTATATATATATATATATATATATATATATATATATATATATATATATATATATATGTGTATACATATATATTTGTCTATATGTATATATGTATATATATATATGTACATATGTGCATATATATATATATGTATATATATATATATGTATACATATATATTTGTCTATATGTACATATGTATATATATATGTACATATGTGCATATATATATATATGTATATATATATGTATAAATATATATATATATATATATATATATATATGTATATATATATATATATATATATATATATATATATATATATATATATATATAAAGTGAGGTTCCAGTTAATGTACTAACATAATCACGATTTACCATGAGTGTGATTTCTTTATATATACATTTAGTAGAAGTTGATTTCAGTACATACCAGGATATGAGTCAATACTGAAGTTAAAGTAAGCTCAATAGATAATTGGTTACATCAGTTAGAGTTTATTTATATACTAACATAGTTTATTTTAAAAGTTACAAATATATTAATAATAATTTCAAATATTCGTATCCATCTATGGAAAAAAAGCGAACAATGTCCATTCATATGTCCGCTCATTCTAGGAAATCATTTCATTAGCAACATAACATTTAAGTAAAATTTGAAAATGGAGATAGTTTTCACAATCAGCAGATTAAAATTACCAAGCTCACGTAATATTCTATGTGTTTACGCGGAATCATTAAAGTAAATTCCCAAGTCAAAGGAGAAAAAAACAAACAAATCGTTAATTATTTCATGGAATGAGATAATATTTTTTTCTGAATTGAACACGTGATAAACTTATAAATATCACATGAACATATTAAGTTTTTTTTTTTATTTCTTCATGTATTTCTTCATTTAATGTTTGTATGAAGATAGAATTTGTATGTACATTTTCATGTCAGGGTTAAACCCTCGGGTCGTTTGTGAATTTGACGTGTATACGAGCACACTTTACGAATACACGTATGCATACTAACACTAAACACACACGCATATATAACATTCGCGTAGATATCCATTCAAAAGCTAAAAAAATATACAGAATGAAAAAATATATTTAAAACATAAAATGTTATATAAATTCTCACTTAAATTTGAGTTTCATGAATACACACGCATATATATATATATATATATATATATATATATATATATATATATATATATATATATATATATATGTATATATATATATATACATATATATATATGAAATTAAAATGGAATAAGCGGAAGACCTAAAAACCTCAACGTTTCGCCCAAATGTTATATGGGCTTTGTCAAGAACGAATGAAACAATGCAAAAAATGACAGAAGACGAGAAAGTCTATACATTATGAGAAATATATATAGTGGTAGGGTTCATGTTTAGAGGGAAGATAGTCTTTTCCACAAATAAAATTAAACAAAGAATGGGCTTCTACTTCATCTCCCCTAACCTATCAAAAGCAATTGTTCATGAAAATAAGATATATCTAGACACCAGTTGATTCACTGAGTTTTGAATTGTTTTCTTTTGGACCCCCTTTCTACTCTTTATTCTTTCTTCTCTTCCCCGTTTCTAATTTGTTGTTTTTGTTGTTTTTTTGTTGCTATGTATTTATCTTTGACTCTATACATATTTACATATCTTTCCTATCTACATGAACCCTACCACTATATATATTTCTCATAATTTATAGACTTTATCGTCTTCATTCATTTTTTGCATTTTTTCGTTCGCTCTTAACAAATCCCATATAACATTTGGGCGAAACGTGCAGCTTTTTAGGTATTCTGCTTATTCCATTTTAATTTCATACCGTCGGATTATTGTATCCTTTCATCTATTTATATATACATATATATATATCATATTTTATCTCATACTAAAACATATATACTTGTATACACAGTTTTTCGGTACAAAACAGCGACTATCAAACACATTATCCCGAGCAAAACTAATCTCCTCTTCACCAACTATATTTAAACACGAACTACAAAATATGGACAAACTTATGTAAATATCTACTTCATAGACGATCACATTCGACATTGTAATAAATACTAATAAAACTTCTCCCTTTACTCAATAAATAAATAGCATTATTTTACTGAAATCAGCTGCATGGTAATTACAGAAAAGATGAACATATAGTAACAACACTGACTCATTTAAATGTACACTTACTTTATCCAAATACAATAAAAATACGTATAATTTATTTCAGCAAATATAAAATCTCCTATGATTACTAAAAGTATTCCCCCTTTACCAGTGTTAAAGATAAGACAACCAATCGTATATGAATGTATATGTCCCTTGCATGGGGGTATGTGTCTCTGACAATTCAGAATAACCCGTACACGTAAGTTTAGCTATCACAACTTTGTCGAGGCGTCTTACTATGCACGTATCTGTAACCAGCACAACAGTCCAACATGTAAAAGCTTATTTGTCTTGGTCCGTCTTAAATTTGATAAAAGGCTCGTAGTGTATTAAATGAGAAAATAACAAACTAACACTACATATGGTTGAAGCTCTACACATAAAAACTAAAACCACACAATTTGGTATCTCAAGCAAATATTTGTACTCAATACACTCCCTGCAGATGGCTTTGGAAGGAACCGAAATTAATCAGGCACACAATGATTACAGCAAATCATTAGCCAGTTTAAGTCTGAAACTCGAATACTCATATAATCAATAAAAAAATATGACGATACAAGTCATCGGTAAAATATATATATATATATATATATATATATAAATACGTATACATACATCTATATAGCAGTATATATATATAGGTATACATATAGTTATATTGCTGTACACAACACATGACTACAGTTATTACGGCTATGTTGTTCTCAATTCCATAATTATTATATAATAATGTCGTCACACGTTGAGGACAATTTCTTTCCGGTGATATTTTTAATTTAAACATTAATCACTATTATAACTGAAAATAAAAATGTTTGCCTTTAACTCACACAATTTTGTTTTGAAGCGCAATTTAAAAGAAAGTAGCAAAACACAAGCTAGGCTCATTGTGGCGTCCAACCAATACATAAAGAAATTTAAAAAAATACTTCGCTATCAAAGTCCATCTCATTATTATTATTATTATTATTATTATTATTATTATTATTATTATTATTATTATTATTATTATTATTATTATTATTGTTGTTGTTGTTGTTGTCATTATCATTATCATTATCATTATCATTATTATTATTATTATTATTATTATTATTATTATCATAAGTATCATCATCATCATCATCATCATCATTATTATTATTATTAGTAGTGTTATATTATGACACGCCCTGTATTTTTAAGTGTACGGCTCCACTAGTATGAATTGTGAGAGAAATAGAATCTAGATAAACTAAGTACAAACTTGAGGGCAGTGGTAAATTAGGACGTATGTGTGGACGTAAGAGAAGATCATTTGACTTACGCAATTGTGACAGTGTCATCTGCGTACAAGCTCGGTACAGGTCATTCTCACAGTTTGGGTGACAGTGACGAAAACCTGAAGTTCAAAAGGTGAAAACACAGAGGTAGTCTAAGGCAGTCATGAGAGTCGTTGAAAGGTCAGGGGTCCTACGTGACAGATCCTTTGTGTGAAAACTTAGTTTTTCAGAGAGTTCCCGATTATCAAAGCGGGCGGATCGTGAGACAGTTAGTTCCCGATCTTCGAAGCGGTAGATCGAAAAAACTCAGTCATGTAACTTTGTGTAAAAAGTTAGTTATGAGTTACTTGGGGTTGGAAGCGAACCGGGCCTATTGAGAATGTAATCGCTTACCGTGAGGGCTGTATCTCTCAGGAGATTCAGTACAATTAACGTGGCATTTCCCAGCGAGGAAGAAGGATGAATGATTCGCGGAACGAATGGAAAAGAAACCCCGACAACGAAATGTGAAATAAACCAAGTGAAAAATCTCTCTCAAATCCGGTCTCTGAGCGTTTTGTCTTCTGCTTGGAAAATAGAATCTGCTCCCTAAAACAGGTACCCCACCACCATCACAGCCAGCAGCGGACCAGCGACGAACGAACCTGTAAGGTAATCTTTCTTAGTCCATTAACAAAAGAGACCTAAAAGACTATATTTAAACTGTTATATTGGAAATGCTATGTTTGAAAATGAATCAGCAGTTTAAAGACTTAAACATGTGTTTAAAAGTGACTCTCAGAAACTGTGTTTAAAATGACTCTTGAAAACAATGTGTTTAAACTCCCTGTTCAAAAGTGTAAACTGACTCTTAGAAGTGTGGTAAAAAGTGACTCTTAGAAACTGTGTTTAAAAATGACTCTTAGAAATGTCTTTGAAAAATGTGTTAAAATGTTGTACAAAAGTATTAAAAAGAATAGATCGAACCACTCTTTATCCTCTCATGAACATTTCGCATTATTTTCGACTCGGAGAGGATGAGATCCGAACAGTTGAAGTGGTTACGAAGAACTGCCTCAGTCGGGAAGGATTAGTAAATTAATAATTATTATGGTAAGCTCCCGTCTGTAGTATATCGTCCCGTCTGTATTATAATAGGAACGTTTGTAATGTGTAATGTATTATACAACAGTCTCCCCTTTTACAACTCCTCTTCAAGCGATTGTACAGCAGTTCCCCCTTTTGCATGATCCCCCTTTAAGAGATTATGCAACAGTAGTAGTATTATTATTAGTGTTATTATTATTGTTATTATTATTATTGAAAAGGTTGTAACTACCTATCATTGCCCAATGTGCCATTTCTATGTAAAAATCAATATTATTTCAAAGACATCGTAGCTAGGACTTTTAATTAATTATTGAAATTGAAATGTTTAGTCTGAGAGTAGTTGTGCAGGCTTAAAATAGTTATTACATTATTGTGCGACGTAAGATCCTTATATTTCTGTAATAGAAATCAATACCGGTTGAAATCAGAAGAACGGAAATCATCTCAAATATGTCATATTTTCCTAACTTTACTGTCAGGTTTGCCAACGAATTGAGTTGATTAAAGAAACAGGAAACCTGTCAGTTTTAAACATAAAATAAAGTGTCTATATATACAAAATGCGTCTAGAGATATATCAGTACTTTTTTGACATTTCCATAATATTGTACTGTTTAATATATGACATCTTATTATGCAATATGTATATAATATGCATTCTGTTGTAACTGTAAATAGATAATCCTTAATGTTTTTCTTCAGATGAATTCAATAAACTCCTGTTTTTTACAGTGTATTCAGATTAATTGTAAGTGCTAACTTAAGCTTAATTACTCGCACAAGTGATTAGAATGATTACATAGCTAAAGGGAATTAGTGAAGGAAATTATCTGCTATACATTTCAAAGGATCTCAAAAGGGGTAATCGAACCATCAATAAAGTTTGTCGGAAAGGAATTAAATCGAGGAAAAAGTATCAAGGTAGATGCAGGACTCTAACAAATAGGGATCTGTTACATATCGTAAGAGTAACCATAAGAAATCAACATACTGGTATTCCATACATATTTCGGGCAGCTGAAGCTCATATGCGGTCAAAAAGAACAAGATGCAATGAATCAATAAAACAATATTAACATAGAACCATGAGGAAAATCGAGTTCAGTGGTCTACGAAATATATTAAAACTTATTTCAGTAAAATATTGTTCACAGACTAGTCCAGGATCACTCTTGATAGGCCTGATGGATAGGCGCGAAGTTGGGTCTGTAAGCAACATGATTCTAGGCAATTTATTATACAGCAACAATGGGAGGAGTGGGATCATTATATGAGCTGGTATGTTTGTCAGTTCGCTTGTGTGTCCTTTTAAAGTCGATGACGAATTGACAATTATGTGTATAAGTGTACTGTCAGTTCCTAGAGCAAAATATATTTGAGTGGTTGGATAACACACTTTTTGCCAAATGTAAATCATTGATATTCATGCTAGACAACGCACTACGTCATGCTAAAATGTTAACCAAAATATGGTTACATGAAAGGGAATGATTAAGGATTCGTACATAGACAGGCCACCCAATAGCTGTTACTTAAATCTAATTGAAAATCTGTAAAGTACCATTAAGAGATACAATTATTCAAATGGTTTACAGTTTATCACAGAGTATGTACATTGCCAAAAGTAAAATCTAAGACAAACACTTATCAGTTGCAAATTGATCATCAGCTATAGATAACAGACTGGCACAAATTAAGCTAACCCTAACCCTAATCGTGCAGTAAATGATGCAACAATGTTCTTTTAAGTGTTTTATTTATATTATTATACATTTGTTTCAAAATAAACAATTAAGTAAAATTGATTGTATAAAACCTGTATTTGCAAATGAAATATTGACAGTATTTTATTTTATTTTATGAATTACATAATATTTTTTTAAATTACAACAATAACAATATTCTATTACTTTGCGTGTAAGTTAAACATTTATCTAGAATTGATGAAAACAGTTATAGAAAAAATCTCAAAATAAATTTCAAAATACAAGATTGTTTATGATTTTCAGATAATCTCTAAACGCACTTTATATCCAAAATCGAATCAAATTGAGTTGGCAAAAAGTAGCAAAGTAAGACAATCCATGTTTGTCCAAGACTAATTTATTAAAAACACGTCATTGTAAAGACTTAGTCTGGCAGACTATCCAAGAAGTAAAAACACGTACAAAAAATGTCGCCTGTCTTCCATTGAGATGCCTATAGTACATTGTATGTGAGTGAGCCGAGACTGCCACTTGGCGAATACACCAGCTCTGTGGTGTGTCTTATTTAGATATGTTTATTGTTAACAGATAACACAGATAAACACACAAACAACTTTTATATTATTGAATAGATTACACTATCTACCTTCGTAATTCTAAATTAAAATTCAGAAGAATACGAGTAAGGGATAGGGTATATGTACACATTTTTATGATAGAAAATTCCTTTACTCATGAGAAGAAATAGCATTCGAAATTACACTTTCATCTCATGAAATACGTTGATACACTTTGAGTTTGCCATCGTGAATCTCAGACCGTTTATGTATAACTTGGAAATATATATTGCACACATTTAAAATTGATAATCCCAATAATAATATGGAATTCAGGACTCTATAAAGTTCGTTTTTGCCGACAGAAAACTGGTCACACTAGCATCATATATATATATATATATATATATATATATATATATATATATATATATATATATATATATATATATGTGTGTGTGGGGGGGTGGTTGTATGTATATAAGACAATTACTGAAATTAGTTAACAGAATAATGAGTTAATTTAATATGCATTAAAACATATCAGTGCCAGTCGCAGTGTACACATAAATTAATTAATAACATTCAAATATATTGATAACATGAACTTGAAACCAATATCATTTCAAAAGTGCTCCATACAAAGATGACATTTTATATATAAAATTATAGAAACATAAGAAACATTTAGTGTGTGTTTTATAAGGCAATAATTTAGTGATTGTTTTACTTATGTTTTCTGATAGTTTAAATACTTATCCAGAATTATCGTGATTCGGTTACGAAATTATTGAGCAATCATTTCCTAGCTTTCTAATGGTCGTAACATCACAAAATTAAAACGTTTCTAATCCGATGACTTGAATTGAATTAGCTATGTTTTCAAACAGTTAACATTGTTGCAATTTAGTTCATCAATATCTCGTATTAAAGAGTCTTTAGGTGTCTCACTATATCGATGTCCTGATTGGATTAGTAAGACATATGTATGTATCGGTTTTCTTCGCCCAACTGCATTGACAATACCAATTATACTAAAAGTGTAATATAGTTGCTGTTTGTGCGTATAAAATAAAATATATCGCAAGACAAATGGATGCTACTAAATAATGAGGTATTATTCTTTTATAAAACAACTAAACAATTGAAGTTTATAAAAATAAAGATGTTGATTTTATTCTCCAATCTTGATTATTTCATTCATAAAGTCTTTGGAATTATACGCGTTGTAAGGGCTGCAATAAATGTGCAGCCGACTTTTTAACTGTGCCTAAAATATTATTAAAATATTAACTGAGCCACAAAATTAGCCACATCCGGCAATAACGTTTAAGCACATGAAACCCAGTGCAATGTAGAATGCATGTACTCTTGGGGTTTTAATACACACACACACACACACACACACACACACATATATATATATATATATATATATATATATATACATATATATATATTTATATATATATACATATATATATATATATATACATATATATGTATATATATACATATATATATATATATACATATATATATATATATTTATATATATATGTACATATATATATATACATATATTATTATTATTATTATTATTATTATTAAAATAATTATGAAGTTCTACATTAATGCATAATTTAATATTTTCCAGAGATTAAAGAATATTTTCTCTATTTCCGCCATTTTATCATCCTAATTATCTACGGCTGAAAATCAATATTTAATCATAGTACGACGACCTTATCTCGTTTGTCAGAACCTTCAGAAACAGTGCATTTAAATAAGCAGTAGTACGAGGTCCGCTTCTTTCCAATTTCAGTTTTTTATCCATTTATTTTCATGTTTCCTTTATTGATGAGCTCGGACGTAAATCTAATTAAAATATGACGATAGAAACCGCAGTCTTTATTTTTGGCAAAGAGGAAATAATCGAAGTGAGAGAAAGGAACAAATAAAATGTCGGTCATGTTTGTCGGAAAATGAATATCTTTCAACCCTAAAACAAAAATTGTTGGTATTTTAGGAAGTATAATGTACTAACAAAACCACATGTATAAAAAATGCAGTTCATATAAAATATACAAGTCGTTCGGTGAATAAAGTTACATGATATGAACCAGACAGAAAGCTACACACAAGTAATGTATTTACACATTGAGTGTTCAGGTACGTGAAGTGCATCTCTGAACCAGGGTAAAATTAGTTGTTTTTCTTGCAGATTGTCTTCTTCAGTGGAATAATTGTGACTTTAAGATATTTAAAAAGAATATATAGATAGAAAAACTGTATCTTCTTTCAATTTTCAAAATAGTATTTTCCTCGATGAAAATACCTGATATTACTTCATGGAAAGGGAATTTAAATGAGGGTTCAAAGTAGCTTTGAATTGGTATGAATTCTTTAATTATATATTTTACAATATTAAATTTTAATAAAAAATTTAATTTCATCAGATGAGTTATTTACTATTTAAACCCACCGTGACTGAATGAATAGCATTACGTAGTAGATAGGAATATATGGCAAATAAAAAACAATAAAATAAATGTAGCTATGATTCCATTTCAGCTACGGGTGCACGACTGAAGTATTCTACATTTTTTTTTTTTTTTACGTTTGCGATTAAATTTTTAATATTAAAATATGTTAGTTTTATTTTTTTTTAATATCAATTTTACGACAATTAACTAAAACTGTTTCACTTTTAAAATTATGATTTTTATACTTAATTTTTACTTAATGTATGTGTATGTATGTATGTGTATATGTTTATATATGCAAATCGATGAAGTAAAATATTTGTGAAATAATCTGCCAATATGAAAGTGATTCGTTTCGCTTTATTTAAAGATTATATTAAAATTTAGGGATTATTTTTGACTAAGTTTGCTCAGATTTATGAAATGCATTTTCATGAATGCTTTTAATGCGCATTCAAGTTATTCTATGGATTTTTTCAAATTTTTATATTTATTTTGTATCTATTTGTGGCTTATATCGTAAACTCTCTATCGCTCTTGACATTTCCTATGTTGATCCGAAAGATTTTAACCTGGATTTTTCAAGGCGATGTTATTAAGCTTCATCCATCTATTATTATCTCTGACGCGGTGTTCATATAGTACGCTGTACTTTATTCAAGTACGCTGTGAATTCTCTTCATTAACACGTGTAACTTTTTTTTCGTTTTAACATTTTCATAAAAATATAGTATGACATAACTAATATATAACTAATATATATATATATATATATATATATATATATATATATATATATATATATATAGTAAGCAATGAAAATATATATGACAATAAAGCTACACAGAGGCTCCCGTGTTTCATCCCCGAGGGGAATCGTCAGGCTAAATGCATTTAGTCTGACGATTCTCCCCGGGGATGAAACACGGGAGACTCTGTGTAGCTTGATTGCCATATATATTTTCATTTCTTACTACCTAGCTATACTTACGTATCGAGCACTGTTGAACTAAATACTAAAAACTGACACATAAAAAATTATATCTCCTTATAATATTTTATGTGGATACATGAAGTACTAATATATATATATATATATATATATATATATATATATATATATATATATATATATATATATGTATATATATATAGTAAGCTATGAAAATATATCCGTAGCAATTAAGTTACACAGAGGCTCTCGCGTTTCATCCTCGGGTTGAATCTTCAGTCTAAAATGCATGGAGTTATTTTTGCCATGTGTTTTTATATACACGACTAGCTAGTTAACCAATCAGATACAAAAGAATCCTACGAAAAAATAACCCAAAACCAATAGATCTAATAATTAACTTTGAAAATTACCTCTTAAATGTAATTAACGATTTAGAATTTCACAAGCAACATCATAATTTCAATAAAAAAATACAACCCCATCATTAAAACCATAAACAACTAAAAAAATATTCGTAAAAGCGGACAAACTCGGAATATTTACAAAATAGATAAGCAAGAGTATAACTAACTACTAACAGAAAACATTACTAGATACAAGCAGACATAATTACATAGATATAATAAATACTGAAAGTAAAAAAAATCACCGATAGACTAAAAATTAACGACAAAGTTAGTAATAAAAAACCTAAGGAAGCCTATATCTTATTTAAAGACCACAAAAGTTACTTTAACAATAACCGTAGCACTCGCTTAATTAATCAACCCAGAAATAAGAAGAATTAGCAACGCAAGTCTATATATAATCAACAAACAAATTTAAAAAAAGACCTAGAATTAAACCAATGGGTAGATACTGCCGAAGCAATTAATTAGTTTAACAATATCGAAAATTACAACAATTCTACATTATGAACTTCTATATCAGAAGAACTTTTCAACTTCGCCCTAGAATTTTCCGAGATGTATACGGATATATTCAAGAATGAAATGTACAAAAGCAAAGAAATTCCCAAATGTTTACACTTTTATTGTCATTAAGGGTATGACTACATATCAACCAGACAATTTCATTATCACATCACTACAGTATAAATCTCTATGCATGAGTGGATGAAGTGTGTAAGGTGCGCTGAAGAAAAATTCCTACCAGTAAAATACATAGCCCTCTTGTGCTCGCATACCCTTAATGACAATAAAAGTGTAAACATTTGGAAATGTCCTTGCTTTTGTACATTTAGTGTATATGAATTTTCATCTTAACCTTATTAAGGACATATGATTTCAGTATACTGGCATTTTTCATGGAATGTCATTACTTTTGTAAAGGCTATGCCTCAATACAATGCCTTCTCATAAATGATATAGTTGGTAGTTTGACTAATAAATTTATATGGTAAACTGAAATTAAAATGCCATAACTAGACACTAGAACCTCTATATTTACCAGAAATCAGCTGAAACCTTCAAATGGTCGATAAGATATTGAATAAAGTGTATGAATACTGGTCATTTAATGGTTTTTTAAACATTTTCTGGAAAACTAAAGTATATGGTAAACTGAAATTAAAATGCCATCAACTAGACCCTAGAAACTCTATTTCTGCCAAAAATCAGCTGAATCCATCAAATAGTTGATGAGATACAGAGTGGTACATACACAGAGATAACATGATTTCATGATTTAACTTTCTGGATCTCTGGGTTGCCTTGACTAATGATGCTGAAATTCTACACACTTATAGAACCTATCAAATAAAAAGTGTGTGCAAAGTTTTAACTAATTTGGTTTATTAGTTTTTGAGGTATTATTGATCAAAGAAATGAAATTTCCAGCATAGGCCATTCGTAAAGTCTATAAAGGGATAAAGCGCTCGGACGCCTCCCTTGATATATACAGGGTGGGCAAAAATAAGGGTCCTATTTTTAAAAATTCATAACTTTTTTATTTATAGATTTTTTATTTTTTATTTTTTAGAATAAGTAAAGGACCCCTTCCGAAGCAAGCATGAGCCGTATTAGCCCTAAGGAACGTACCCTCATTTAGAAAACATTATTTTTGCTTAAAAAACTCAAAACAGTGTAAAAAACAATACTTTAGTTTTTGTAAGTTTTAAGAAGTGTTTTTCGGCTAAAATTTGTTTTGTTTATTTCAAAAAATCTCGGAAGGGTCAGTCTACACACACATAAAGTTTGGTGAGTTTAACTTTTATTTTGTGGAAGTTATTCAAATTCAAGTTATTCAAATTTAAAGATAGGACCCTTATTTTGGCCCACCCTGTATATATATATATATATATATATATATATTTATATATATATATATATATATATATATATATATATATATATATATATATATATATATATATATATATATATATATATATATATATATATATATATAATTCTTGGTTTCGTTGTGTAAGAATACATCCAATAGAGTGTTCGATTATTTTATCATAATAGCGTAATATATGTTTTATTTATAATGCCACAGATGTTCGGATCAACATGGCACCTTAGATTTCAAGCAGACCCATGTAAGGTTCTCTTGAGTTTAATTTTAAACCGCTCACTGGATGTCATCAGCCATATTTTAATCTTAGGAGTGTATTATGAAAGAAGTTAGGTATCTTCTGAAAAAATTGCTGTTTAAAAAAATATTTTGTTGGTACTGGGCGGTGTCCTTCAAGCAAAATCTCAATAAACGATCATGGAAATTTAGTTTTTAAAAATACAAATAAGAGAGAAAAAAATTAGGGGCGCTTTCTAAATGCGGTGAAAAAGAAGGTTACTCTAAAATGACTTATTATCTCATTTTCAAAAATCTGTTATTCTTATAAACTTAGTTTCAATAATGCTAAAACTAAGTCAATATCTTATTGTGTATGTTAAATCTAGTTGTTATGCTCGTATATACTAGTAATTGGGATCTTTAATCATGCCAGTGTTATATTGCCAGAAATATTATGTAAAGGTGTATGTGTATATATATACGTAAAAATATATTTTAAATTTAATTGATTTCTTTAAAAATCTCCTGTTAAAAAGATCTTCTTTGTAGGCCCTCCGGAAAGTAGGATTTGCACTTCTATTTTTATTTTATTTATTTATTCATTTTATTCTGTTTTGACTCAAAATATTTGTATAAAGGTGTAACATCGTGTGAATAGCAATTCTCATATCTATTTTTGATGTATCAAGATTACCAATAGTATTAACAACAGTTTAGTAATAGTAGAGCGGATTGGCGGGGGTGGGGCGGTCTAATATATATTAAAAACACTGTCTTCCAAAGAAGCTTCTCCAATAAAAACAGCTCGAAAGAATCTCCAAAAATACTAACATTTTTTTCAAAGAAATCTCCTAAAAATACTACTATCAGAATAATTTTCTTCGAAAGATTATTTCATAAAAATCTCTAAAAAACATTTGTAAATATTTAAAAGTTTCCTGAATAACTCTCTGAAAAGTGTGTAATGTTTAACATAATTTTTATTGTGACTAAAACGTAAATGAACATGGTACAACTTTGTTGCCCGGCCTAATTCTGGTGTTGGCATTCTTGCAGAAGGGACCATGTAATCGTTGCTAACATCCTTAAGTGAAAGTGATATTATGAAACCGACTGGATTCGGACCTGGCACACCCAGGTCGCCAATGTGTGTCGTTATCTACTTGACTACTATATTATGAGTGTTCACTGTCGACTCATTATTTTCTTTACGTATATATATATGTCCAGAGAGCTAGATATATATACCCGTTTATAATTGATTAAACTTAAATTGTTCCTAAATAAATCCTGGTGGAGAAGGTCTTATGCGTGTAATATCGTCAGCTATTCACATTCGTCACGTTTAATTATAGGGCAGATAACTTCGGAAAGTTGTCTTAATAGCCGAGGTTGTCGATCAGGGTGTTTATGGAAATAGCCATAAAACTGAAGTTATTTTTCGGCCTTGAATGGACATTTCTTTTGTGTGATGTTCAAAACACTAACGCACTTTTTATCTGTTTATGCATTGTGTAAAATGGCTTTGATCTACAATGAAATGTTTTCCACACGTGCGTACTATTCACATTCCTTATCAATTATGGGTGCTTATCAGAATGATTGCATTAGTTAGGTTTTTCAACATAACTCGCGAGCCATCCAATGTCTAGAGTAGCGTTTCCCAACCGGGGTTACCCGGAACACTAAAGTTGAGAATCGTTTCGATAAGTTAATGCATTTTTACCTTTTATTTAATTTAATTTTATTATATATACACGGTCTACACATTCTTGGTTATTTTAATATTGTAATTCTTGCAGACCCCGTTAAAATTCAATGTTGTGCTTTGATTTGTCTGCATAATTTTCTGTTAATAATAATATTTTACTTGGAACAAATGTGTGTAAGAGTTAATTATATTAGAAAATAATGTCTCCTTCTTCCCATGATAACATAACTTTCATTGTCAGTTAAATATGCTTTTAATAAATAAAACTAATATTTGCTCCATATATATATATATATATATATATATATATATATATATATATATGTTAATAAAATAAAACGAATATGTTGGTCCTCTATCTATTTATTTAAAAGTGTTACAATTTATCTTTTTAAAACAAGAAATAGTATTTCTCTTCTCACCAGGTAAAACATTCCAGCTAAATATTTTGTTTGAAATACATTAAACGAAATTGTAATTGTCTTTAGTTAACTGCATTTATTGTATCATGCTAATTTAAATCTGTTAAAAATAAATAGTTTCATCCCTATTACAGCAGCAAGTTGTTTATGTAAATTGTACCAGACAAGGCATGAAGCCACTAGATGTAAGGAACTAAGAACAAATATGATTATCGGTAAGACAGGATATGCTTATTGGTCTTAGACTTTAAAGGACCTAGGTTATAGACGTAAGGTAAACAGTAAGCAAGTTGCGGTTCTTGGAAAGAAGCTACTTGAATAGGAAGCTATATTACAATGACGCATCGAAACAGTGAATTTAGAACAACGAGTCAAACTAGCTGTAACAAAAGAAGCAGGGAATAGATAACATAATTTTGAAGAACACGTGTCATGAAGTATTTATAGAAAATACTGAGCCTAAAAACATCATGTCTATGAAAAGGAGGGTGAAGAAAATGAGAATCAAATTACAAATACGTGTTTGCACCTTATCAAGAACCTTCAAATGGGACAGATTCACTCGCCCAAATGACAGCAGTACTCCATGCATCGTTTGTTTGTGGATTTGTTGAGATAGAGAATAGCCTCAGGTTTTAGAAACTGTTTGGGGCGGTGGAGAGAACCAACTTTACCAGAAGCAGGAAATCAATTAATCTTATGTAATAAACCCAAGAATTATTATCCTAATTTTGTCAGCTGCATATTTTTTAAATAAATGAAACGAATGTCGCCTGTTTTACATCTATTTTTCTAACATTGTATCAAGTCGATTTTTAAAATGACAATAACATTTTTAAAATGTTTAGAGTAAGTTGTGAAAACTGCTTTAATCGTATCAATGACCAAATTCTATTTAGGAACAAATCCTTTTTTAAATTGGTAGATTCGCAATTTAGAAAAGAATGAGGCTTTAGCAGGTAATTTTCAATTACTTGGCCCCTCTTTGGCGATCGAACCATCTCATTTTTAAAATGGATGTAAAAAACATGTACGTACAAAGCGGAGTCAAGCGAAACCTCCCTCTTTCTCTTCCTCTCTCTCTCTCTCTCTCTCTATCTCTCTCTTACTCACTTACTCTTTTTATCTCGTTCACTCAGTCACACGCACACACTTTTAAAAAAATGTGTTATCTTCCGAGTATTTAATCCAATTACGGTAACTAAAATAATTGAAATTAATAGAAAATGACATGATTTATATTTACATCTTAATAAATGTTCGGTATAATATCACACGAACAAAAAGCAGAACAGTGTAGCACTGTTTCTATTTTTTTTATATGTCAACTGTCTAATTCTCACTTTTTTATAAAGCTGCTATTAGGTATTATAAAAACACTAACCCTAAATTTCTGTGTTACCGGCTACGGTGAAGTGTGTTTATTTTCGTTCATTATGTTCTGTAACTATTTTTCTGTGGCATTATTCTGTGACTTTTTCTTTGTGACTTTGTGTTTCTTTGACATTGTTTTGTTCATAATATTTACTTGTAGCTTCTTTCTTGTGACATTTCCTGTGAATTCGTTCCTGTAACTTTTGCGGTAAAATGTAAAGCTAAGTACACTTGATTATCATTTATTATTAGATATTATTATTATGAAGATTCCTAATTCTGTGGATCTCAAGTAAACTGTTAAGCTTGGTGCTATTCATCATTATGAGTTTATTATTTACAGAAAGGTATTAAACAAACTACAATTTATTATCATGTTTTCGTTTATCATAATTAAGAACGGTTACACATACTTTTTTATCGTAATGAGCACATCTGAATCAGATATATACTACTTACCAAATGTAATACTTTATTGTTACACCTACCTTATTGATGGCATTGGCCACTTTTGAATTTACCATTTAATACTTTATTATTACAACTACTTTATTTATGGTTTTGAGCACTTTGGAATTTAAAATATACCACTCACTAGATGTAATACTTTACCTTTGCACCACTTCTATTGATGGTGTTGAGCACTTTTCAGTTCACAATATACCACTCATTTAATGTAATACTTTATTATCATATTTACACTATTGACCACTTTTGGATTCAGCATATATCACTTTTAAAATGCAATACTTAATATTATAAGGGCATTCTATTAGTTCTAATTAGCACTTTGAAATTGAGTACATAACGCACACTTATTTTAATAATGTATTATTACATTACACTTTTCAGAGTATTGAGTACTTTTGGATACAGTATATACGACTTACAAAATATAATATGTTATTATTACACCTACTCTATAGATGGTATTTAGCGCTTTGGGTTTTGCATACGTAAATGTAAATGGAATATACATGAAGATATGTGTGAGCATTAACTTGCCTGTTTCGCTAGTGAGAGAGAATATGCATTAACTGTGTGTAAACGTACGTTCTGTGAGCAGCGTGTGTGCACTACAAGCACGTGTAGAAGTTCGCAGATCTCTATCGTCATGTGTGTGTTATTGACGAAATCTTTTCAGACCAAAAGTGTCCAACTGTATTGTAACGTACGTACATATATAGGCTGTGGAAGGAGAATCGGATAAAGCAAAATAAAAGCGATTTGTTGGCGGTTTTTATACTGAGCAATTGGTTGAAATTAATACCCAATCATTAGTCGCAAGGTTAACATAGCATTCACTGTTGCTGCTGCTTCTACCAAAGTAAACATTTTAACGTTTAGTTTCGAATTTGAGAAATCGCATGCATATCGTGATATCATAAATAATGTATAGCATAATATGCACGTTCTTATGAACCCTCCTGCCCGAACCGTCACACAAATATACATTTTGATAAAGCAAAGAAAAAAAAACATTTAAATGATAAAATGAATCTCAGACTAAAATAATATGTTTGTCTTTGTTTTTATAAGTTCATATAGATTGATAAACAACACCGTTGACATGAAGATAAACAATGTGAAATTGTCGTTTTTCAGCCTCGACACGTCCAAATGGGAAAAAAGTACAAATAAAATAAAGTCCCTCTCACAGAGGTGAACCATCAAATCAATTTTTGTTTTCACATCTTGAACGAGCCTAAAAATTGGAAACCTAGATTTGATGATAAGTACGTTTTGTTTAGTGTATTTTTTTTACTAATTCTTCACCATTTATCAAGGCTAAGAACACCCGGGATACAGTTCAGTGAGATGAATATATCATTAGTTTTATTATGAGTTATGTTATGAGAGGATTGAAATAACCACACACCATCTACTAAGAACGACAATAATTCTCCTCACTTTGTCTCAAACGTTGCTTACAGAATATGAGGAATAAAGGACAAAATCGCGGTTATAGAGTAACGATGCCGCTGAAAGTAAACCCAGGGTGCACTTACTACTCTCGTTTAAATATATAGAAGTTAGAAGTGCAAAAACAAAAGAAAGCCAGAAAGGATAAATAAGTTAAAACATGTTCTATAAATATGTTATTTCATTTCTAGATATAAAATTTTTAACTAGAGTGTACATCGGCCAAAACGTAGTATAAATATTAATGTTGGGCAAGATGATAGTTGAAATAAAAGCGAATGTAAATAAAAATCTTACACTTTAGTCTAGGTGAGAAGATAGATGTATTTATGTAATAATGTAACAGGTTTAAATAGCAACATTAGAAAAATAGGGAAGAATGGCACATAGTAAAAATATAAATTAACATTTCAGAATAAGTGTATCAAAACGTAGTATAGAATACATAAGAGCAAACAAATGTAAATGTTTGTCAAATTAAAACAAAAGTCATATTCATATTTAAAAGTAAATTTGTAGATAAGGACTCCCTAAATTCTATTTTTGTATGTGATGGCACGTGAACATCTTAAGACACACGTAAACAATATATTTTAGAAAATAGAGATTCGCATATAAAGTCAATGAAAAACTTATCACTTATTTCCGGGGCATTATCTTACCGTATAGTGTTTCAAATCCAATAAGCAGAATGTTCTTTGGTTTGGGGAGATTAATTGTGATTATCTATTCGGATACACTAACCACTAAGCATGACATTAAGTCCGAGTGGCAACATACCCCTCCAAATAACA
>OY744520.1:78879461-78929461 GCA_963556195.1 Sepiola atlantica
ATATATATATATATATATATATATATATATATATATTTAAAGGTTATGAAAATATACTCATGACAATTAATCTACACCGAGGTGTCTGCGTTGTATCCCCGTAAGAAATCGTCAAGCTTAAATGCATCGAATTTGTGTAACCGGTGTGTTTGATGTATACGTGTGGTGTTTAGTCTAACTAGCTTACCCATAATATTCTTTATTATTCCATTTCACATGTTTATGTTTCCATTGGCAAATGGCAAGGCTTCCTTTAAACAAAGATTCAGCTGACATTTACTTTCTATTCTTTTTTTTTTAGTTTATTTAGAGTGACTCACTCTTTTTGTGAATGTGTTGACTTAATAAATCACGTTATTTCAACGCGTACGTGATGGAGTAATAATATTTCTTATTTTAGGTGTTTGTTTACTTTAACTGTTTACTTAACTTATTTTATTATTTTACGTATTTTTATCCAAAAGTAAACCTAATCATGTATAAATAATTGTTTGCAATTTGACTTGTACTGTTAAAAAAATTTTTGTTTTTGTTAGTTTTGAATTTTAATATTTCTCATTCAGACACGTGTCGTATAGATTTGTACATATACTGGCCTGTCATACTATTTCCCATTTCATTATTGGCGAGTGTCCGCATTGTTTGAGCTCAAAGTAATGTGTCGTTAGCTCTGTTTGTATGCGGCGTTTTATTTCTAATTAAATGTACTTTGTGGCTGATAAATCTGAATAAATATCTTGGGAGGTCATACTACGTAGTACTCCTAGTTAGTATGGCTATCTTGGGCAAATACTGTTGCTTGGTAAACAAAAATGTTTCTATTGGTTCGGCATTTATTTTGTAATCGACAGAATGCATGAGTCCTGAAGTTAGAGTTTTTCTCTTAATTATTATTTTTTTTATTTCTATTTTGGTGTTTCCTATAAGGGGTTCTGATATAGATATTTCTAGTTGTTATATTTGTGTTCTTTCTTAGTGTTAGTTTTAGTATTTCTCTAGTGGTCACTATTTTTTCGCATTTTTCTAGTATTGTTTTCAAATCGGGTTACATACCACACAATTGTGATACACATAATGACGGGGTCAGAATATCATAAAAATGAGCACGTGTTTATGATTGACTAAGACGTACCAAGGAATCAGCAAAATCAAAGTCAGGATGAAATTAGCTTTGAAAATAAATGTAATCATAAATGAAAAAAATTAAAAAATGAAAATAATATTTCAGCAAAAGTTTTTTTTTTATCCAATGGCAGCGTTACATTAATCCAAAGAAAATGATAAACTTTTTATTCCTTCCTATTTTAGTTCGGTTTTAATTTCACAATGACATTTACGTTCAAAATATAATATTAACTCAAGGTGGCAGCTTCTGTTAACTTCGTTTCAAGCTCGACATATTTCATTGCAAAAATACCATAAGTCCGTCTTTCTTTTTAGTGTCTTCGCTTGTCGTCGCACTCCATGAAAATCCAGGGTTATGAATCTTATTTTGGCATGTTAACATTAGCACTTCATATCAACTTCACTTTATGTCCATTAATCTCCGCAAGGCTAGCAAATTAACGGTTTATCATTTGCACTTGGCAGTATATCACACCCTTATCTGTGTTATTTCCTGTTATTGTTTCTGTGATAAAGGAAAGTAAACGGGGTCAATTATTTGCCTAAATTCTATGTGCGTTTTCTCCTTATTGCATTGTGGGGCGTACTCTCTCTCTCTCTCTCTCTCTCTCTATATATATATATATATATATATACATATATATATATATATATATATATATATATTCTGCATATTCTGAGAACACGTAGGTAAAAACAAATTATCATACCTGTTTTGATTTTGTTGTAATGGTGTGAATAGAAATGTATATAGTCGCTTTTGTGGGTGGTTTTGCGGTGTACTTTGAAAGACAGTCTGTTATTGGATTTAAAAATGAGTGTGTCTAAAAAAAGTATTGCGTTATTAATTTCTGTTTCATATGTAAATTTTATAAAAGGTTCAACTGTATTTAATTTGTTTCTGATGTCTTCAATTTGTGTTATCACGGATACAAATTAGAATGTCATGAATATATTTGAAATAATTAGTGTAAGGGGGTAATCTGAATTTTATAAAGTAAAGCTCAAGGAATTAAAGAAAAAAGGCTAAAAGTACTCAACTTAAGAGGTTGCCCATTGGTAGCCCGCATTTTTGTTTATAGCATTTAATGTCAAATTGTAAAAATATGTCATGTTAATGATAAGTTTGATTATCCCTATTAAAATATTTGAGGGAAATTGACCGCGACGTTTTTCTTTTCTCTTTAATAGATAAAAAAAATACATTGATTCAAATAGCATTTAAGCCCCTTCCTCTTAAAAATTTAACTTCATCCCGGTTAAACCATGGCTCGCCTCCTACTTTTTCCTCCATTTTTACTATATTCACCACTCTCACTTTCTAATAAACTCACAGCCTCATTGCTACAACTGCTACCATTTCAGTGTTTCTCATATTTTAACTTTCTTGCTAACATCAGCCACAAGCTCTGAGCCTGCTAGCAAAAAATGGTTGTACGTGTATAATCTTTCTTCAAAAAACATCCTGAAGAAGTCTGACAATAAAGACGAAACGTTGATGATAATATAAATATTATTTTGGTTTTCTTTTTTCATTTTCCATTATGTCGAAACATTTTATTCCAGCTTTATCTATCTATCTATCTATCTATCTATCTATCTATCTATCTATATATATATATATATATATATATATATATATATATATATATATATATATATATATATATGTGTGTGTATATATATATATGTGCATCCATCCTAAAAGAGCTATAAAGTGTTTCCCATAATTAGATGAGGAGGATTATTCCGGAAACACCACATTAAATTTGTTATATTTATGTTTTTAAGTTTAAATATTTCATTTATAGGAAAGGCACGGGGATATTTTAGTATCAGAATTACGTGAGTCTCGTGAAATACACACGCCATTCTCTCCCAAATTAATGATCCTATAATCTCTGCACGACTTGGTTATTTTCCAATGTTTTTTAAATTTTATTTTATAAATGTTATATCACTATTCGTTATAAGTAATGTGAAACATCGCAGCATTTCCTTTTTTCGATGGCGAAGCACCAGCAATTTCTTATTATATATATATATATATATATATATATATATATATATATATATATATATATATTGTTGGTGATTTTATTATTCAATTATTGCGACAATATATATGTTGTTTCGTTAGCATTCATAATTAAAGCCAATTCTTCAAGCGTTAACGGAATCACTGCCTAAAATGTTAAATTCAACCTACACCGGAAATTGAAGATGCATAAGAGGGAGGGGGACGAAGATGGGGCTCAGACTATAGCAAGGGCAGGAAAGCACAACTGTAAAATACAAAACACCTCAGTAACCCTAAATCCTAGAAGAACATGTAATTGTACTAACAAATCAAACTGCCCTTCAAACCAAAAGTGCCTATCAACCCAAGTGGTCTATGAAGCATCAATCTCCTCAACCGAAAAGCCATCCTAGACTAATTATTATATTGGTCTGGCAGGTAACAATTTCAAGGAAATATTCTACAACCATAAACTCTCCTTCAACAACCCTGACCATCCTGGCCAAACTGGACTATCACTACACTACGACAAAATAAACACAAAAAAAAGAATCTTTCATAATAAAGTGGAAAATTTTTAAAATATCTAGCACCTGCAATCAATGAACTCACCATGTAGATTATGTTTGAATGAAAAACTAGAAATTATCCGTTTTAAAGACAGAAATACACTCCTAAATATAAAACAAGAGACGTCTATCAACTGTAAACATAGTAAACTCTACCTCCTTGGCAACCCACATACCCCACCTAAGCCCCACACCAACCTCCTACATATTTAAAAATGAAAAAATGTAGAATTGAATAATTACATTAACCCCCCCCCCCCATTATACACTACTTCAAAACACATTACAACCCCCTACCCACCCACCCGAATTTACCACCCAACCCCACCCCCAACAAGTCTCGATGAATCTATAGATATATAACCACCCCACTAAACCATCAATAACATCAAATCTCTAAGTATTACCTAAAATTCTCAGCCTCAAAAGCCTCCCAGGCATACTACCAATTCTACCAAAATCATCTCCCACCTAAACCCATAACTGTGATAGCTATTAACTCTGATACCACTTAGATTAATCAAATCTCAATTAATTAATCCTTCGATTACTATCTTGAACACTTAATTATTGACTGGTGCCTAGTCTTGATTATTGGTAGTAGAACTATACCATCACTTGTAGACATATTTCGCCTAATGACTTCACAAATAACAGGATTATAATAATTATAATTATTATTACTACTACTACTAGTATTATTATTGTTATTATTATGATTATTATTATTATTATTGATACTATTGTCACTGCGACTATCGTAGGTACTATTGGCTTTATTATTATTAGTGTTATTATAATTGTTTTTATTAATACTAAAGATAGTTACACCACTAGTATTAACTTTAGTATGATATAATTACAATTAACAAATATTATCACAACTAAATTCACTACCGTTACTAAGCACATTGTAAAATCCATAAATAATCATATTGAAATAGAATGCAATAGTAGCAATTAATACCCTAAATTAAAATTATCCAACATGTTTATCTACACGATAATAACCTATTACAACAGAAATTACAGTTATAATTTTATAATTTTATTCTCATTATTAAATTAACCACACCCGGCCCTCTGCCCCGGTTGAAATAGAGGTCACGATGGCCCAGACACTAGATATCACCCCACTCAACTTTCTGAAATATCACCTGTTGGGGTCTCCCCCTCCCCCTTTCCTATCCTCGCTATAGCCTGGGCCCCATCTTCGTCCCCCCTCTTATGCATCTTCAATTTCCGGTTGAGGTTGAATTTAAAATTTTAGGCAGTGATTCCGTTAACGCTTAAAGAGTTGGCTTTCATTATGAATGCTAACGGAACAACATATATATTGTCGCAATAATGGAATAATAAAATCACCAACAAAGAAAACATATTTTGCTCTGAATTTTCATTGAGCACTCTCATAAACCTGGTTTACATTCTTCGGATTTATACCCCCTAAATATTTGTAACAAGTTAATTATATATATATATATATATATATATATATATATATATATATATATATATATATATATATATATACCGTATTTCTTAATTGGGAGAGTTTCCCAGCAGAGTGCTTAATTATTAATGCAAAAGAAAAATTAACTAAATAATTAATAAGAGCATGATATTTATTAATATTAAATAAAGTGTTTACACAACATCCGGACCAAGGTTTCAGATCCGAGAAAATCGGACCTTCATCAGCGGAGTCGTATAGCTTAATGAGTGAGAACAACTGCCAGGAATTTCAAAATATTGTCCGTTGGAAAGATGGAACACTTTCAGATTTAAAATTGTCACGTGCGTGGAATATTCGTAGTCAGTTATGGATCAAAACAACAGCAACGCTGTACATCGAAAAAGCAAGAAATTAAATGGGAATAACGTTAACAGTTGGACAGATGGCATGTTTAAATTGTCACGTGCGTGGAATTACGTGGCCGTTATGGAAAGTATTTAAATTTAACTAATAGAGACGCTATATATAGTAAATGAGGATTACGTTAAAAATAAAAATAAAAATAAAAATAAAAATAAAAATAAAATTATATTAAGTTAAAAAATATATAAATTATAAAATTATAAAATTAAAAATTATATTGAAATAATATGCTAATGTAATAAATTATTTCTAAAAATATTAAATATTAAATAATAAATCATTAAAAAATAAAACTTATAATTAAATAAATTGTAGTCACACCATTTATAAATTTATGAAGTCGTAATGGTACTAATCATAAAAAAATTGTTAAGGTACTAATAAAAAAAGGGGGAAATAAAGAAAGATGAAAAAGAATAATAATGAAGAAAAATAAAGAAAAATAAAGAAAAATGAAAAATGAAAAATGAAAAATGAAGAAAAATAATAAAGAAAAATAATAAAGAAAAATAAAGAAAAATAAAGAAAAATAATATTTATATTTCTCTTTATTTTTCTTTATTTTTCTTTATTTTTCTTTATTTTTCTTTATTTTTCTTTATTATTTTTCTTTATTATACATATATATATATATATATATATTTAGAGAGAGAGATAAAGGCTAATTTAAGCGCAACTTTTCAGTGACGCACGGCCGCCATTGCCTTTTACGGGTTTCGCGTCATATAGACTCAGGCAGTAACTCCGACCTGACTCCGGACGCGTCAGATCGTTTTATTGGATGCAAGCAGCTATGTGTTCCGACATTTACAAAAATAGTGTTCTGAAAAACTTCAGCTTTGCTTTTTTAACGACACGTCAGCAGGAATCAACAAATGAGAATTATTCTCATTACTCTCGCTCTTATATAATGACATTATTCTCTCTTATTCTCAAATCTTTTGCGTGAGCTAAGTAGCCTTTATTCCCCTCTGATATATATCTTATATATAAGAAATTTCTCCGTATGCCTTTCTGTCTGTCTGTCATGGAGAATGTTTCTTAAACGTTATAAATACATTGACGAATTTTTTTTTAACATGGTTAACCCTAAATAAGGCATGCCGTCACTGTAGACGTACGGGGCTACTGAAAAAAAGAAAAGGGGAGAAGGTCGGGGGGGGCAGCCTAAATTGGGATCTGCGCAGCGAGTTGTCTGTTCACATTAGTTTTAATTGTATGCATGTCAGTACGGTCAGGGAAACATAGGGCAGGGAGGGAGTTTCAGCGGCCAGCAGCACGAGGAAAGAAGCTATTTGAGAAGAAGGCTCTTCGGTATCTGGGGACCTCCACAGTGAATGAATGAGATTTAGTTGATTGTTGAGTTAGTCTATTGAATTTACGTCAAGGGGGCACCAGACTAGCACCTTCATCGGAGCATAATCCATTGAAGTATTTGTAAAACAAGCACAAGGATGCTACATTGCGGCGATGGGACAGTGACTGAAGCTTGGTTGACAGTGAGGGACCTTTTAGATTGGCACTCTTTTTTGGACCTTGTCAAGGAGGGAGAGACTAGTAGATTATCCACCAGCCCAGATGTGGCAACAATACTCCATGCATCGGCGGATGGTGGCTGTGTATAGATACAGGATAATGTCAGGTGTGAGGAGTTTACTAGCACGGTAAAGGGAGCTAACCTTCTTTGAGGCAGCCTTGGCAATGTCTTCAATATATTTGTTCCAATTCATGTTACCTGTGAAGGTTAGACCGAGGAGTTTGAATGATGAACTCTCAGGTAGGGTGTTATTTGCCATGGATATCGGTGGTTGGAGAGGTTTCTTGTAGTTATTGAAGGAAAGGAGCTTTTTCTTTGCGGCATTAAAAGTTACCAACCATGTATGATCCTAATTCACTACAGCCTGGAGGTCATTTTCTAAAGATTCAGCCATTGCCTCGAGTATGATCGCGTCTGTTTTATCAACATGGCGAGAGTAAAGCGTGGTGTCGTCAGCAAATAAGCCAATCTCCGAATCTATGTCGTCAGGGAGATCGTTTATATAGACCAGGAACAACAAAGGTCAAAGGATAGATCCATGGGGTACACCAACATTTATGTTATGTTGCTTAGATGGACGGTGATCGAGGACAGCCTGGATTCTTCTTTTGTTTAAGAAGGATCTAATTATATTAAGTAGTTGTCTAGTAATACCGTATGAGCGTATTTTCAGGAGAAGCCGTTTATACCAAACCTTATCAAAGGCCTTGGATATATCAAGCACTACTGCCCTAGCTTCACCTGCCTTGTCGAGTGTATGATACATGCGTTCAGAGATGACCGTTAGGATGTCTGCAGTAGATCGTGCTTGTCTAAATCCATACTGGCGGTCAGATAGAAGTTTAGCATTAACTAAGTGCCGTGCTATCGCTAGATTGATTAAGGATTCAAAGATTTTGGCAAAGATCGGCAGTAGACTGATTGGGCGGTAGTTCTGAGGGTCGGTTCTATTCCCAGAACTTTTGTAGACAGGTACCACAGCGGCAATTTTCCAGCTATCGGGGAAGCAAGATTCAGCTAAGCATTTATTGAAGAGTTTGGAGAGGACAGGAGCCAGTTCAGCAAAAAATGTATTTATTACTATTACAGGTATAAGATGAGGCCCACAAGCTTTAGAGGTGTCAAGGTTTTTTCTGATGTCTCTGACCTGAGCTGGGGTAATGACCAGGTTATCAAGTGTGACTTCTAGAGTTAGAAGCGAAACGCTGGGCAAGTAGTTCAGCCTTATCAGTGACCGTGCAAACGACATCATTGTGGTTTGATAGTGGGGGAATCGTTGATTGACCATAATTCACTACACTATTGTAGATTTTCCAGAAATCGCGAGTACCTAGTTTCTGTGACTAGATGCGTTTTTTCGTTAACTCATTATACCTTCTCTTTGCTTCGCCTATCACGGCCTTTCAATTATTTCTTGACTCTATAAATGTATGTCTATTAGTAGCTGACTCATGGCGGCCAAATTTACGGAATGCTTGTTGCCTCTCAGAAATGGAAGCTGCACATTCTGAAGTGAACCATTGAGGAGAGTGGGGCTTGTTAAAAATGTTCGCATGGGCACATAGATGTCAATGCTTGCTTTTACCCATTGAGTTAATTTGTTTGCACACTGGTTTGCAGGTAGTGAGAAGGTTTCCCTCCATGGGCGTCACTGATGTCATCTCTGATTGACTCGAAATCAGCCTGCTCGTAGTATCTTGTTGTTTTGAGCAACGGTTCATCAGCTTTTGTACGACTTTTATAGGTGATATGTATCATTAGCACAATGTGATCAGCATTTCCGAGTGGGCTATGAGATTTCGTTACACAAGCCTCGAGCATTGAGGTCAAGAAGATGTCTAGAAGTGAGGCTTGCTGGTCTACTCGATCGGGGACGCGGGTCGGAAAATCGACAGTCTGAGAGAGGGAGTGAGCTAGGGAGAAATTATACGTAGAGTTGCCGGCTACATCAGTAGAGAATCCCAACCAGTCGCGGTGGTGGGCATTAAAATCCCCAAATACATGTATATGGGCATTCGAGTCAATTAAGAGTGCTCTATCTATGCTTTCAGAGACAGAGTTTAGCAGAGTAGAGTCCTGGGTCGACGGGGAGCGGTATAAGAAATATAAGTAGCTGACGCTGTGATGGAAAGTCAATCTAAAGCACATGTACTCTTGGTCATCTGATTCTAACCTATGTTCTCTAGTCAGGGGGAGGGTTTTCCGAACATAAACTCCTAGCCCGTGCAAAGAGGGAGGTAGCCATGTCAAAGTGGTGTGAAGAGATTGAGGATTTAACGTTAGTTTTACTAAGAGCTAGGATATCCGGGGAGTTTGTCAGGAGAAAGGTTTCTACGTCGTTGATGTTGGTTCTAAGTCCCCAGATATTTGTGAATGCGAGCCTCAAGGGCGGTGGCGAAAGCGTTTTTTGTTGGGTGTCTGGTTTAGGTTTGCTTTTATTTCTTTGTAATGACACGTTTGGTTTGATTATAGAGTGGGTTGGCCAAGGTGGGTACTTGTTTGGTGCCAATAAGTTCACACAACCAGTCTATTAGTCACGACCTGGTCTATGGTGGTTATGGCCTCAGGAAAGTCCACCGGAGATAATTGCAGGGTCCCTTTCCATGCGCGACATGGCACATACAACTACACACGGTATTATACTACTGATGATAGAGCAGCTGTTCTTGGCGCTTCCCAAGAGTTTGGGCTCCTACCCTGTCAGTCGGAAACAGCAGCCAGAAAAGTTGTCTAACCTGTACCCTCGACCTGTCGGAGCAAGAGGGACCCAAACTGGTCATGTAAGATTTAGTAACGATAAAACTTTCCCCAAGTTGCCTAGATAGAGAGAAAGAGGATGGCGTTCATTGTCCTAGTAAGGAACCAAGGCTAGGCACTGAGTGTTTAGAGGTGTCCCAGCGCTGTTACCTCTGCACCTAACTAATAAACAAAGAAGGAGTGCAAAGGCCGGTAATAGGCAGAACCTATCTACTCCTTAAGAAATTGTAGGTTTGCAAACCGGATATTTTTTTCGAGATTCCAACTCTAGGAAGGTTGTCGATCAGGACTAAGGAGGCCTCCCTCCCCAACGGTTTACTGTCACGGCGGAAGTAGCTCGTAGCAAGGTTTTTTGTCAGAGATTTCCTTCTCTTAGATGGATAGCCTTACGAGGTCTTACGGGTCCAACACTCCGAGAGGGGTAACGATAGCCTGCGCCCGTGTACTAGTTGGGTATTTCCTAGCCTCCGCAGGTGCAAAAAATTAAATAAATAAATTAAATAATATAAAAAAATAAAAAATAAATAAATCATCTATAATATATATATATATATATATATATATATATATATATATGTAGATAGAATAAGTTCATTGTACACGAAAAAGGGAACAGAAAGTTGAAGATAGGTTTCCCTCTCGTAAGTAAGTACAAATAGAGAATTAAGAGAAAGACAGCCAAAAACTTCAGGCCAGCGTGGGGTTAAGACTTTCTACAGTCATAAATCAATAGACAGTATATATCAATAATTGTTTTTATTAAAATAAAAGAGAAAATTGTTAAAAATTTGTCCAATTTCGAAATATCAAAGATATGAACTATTTGTTTAAAAAAAAAAAAATTGCATCAATAATAAATAATAAATTCCCAACAAATAAAACGGGGTCTATGGCCAGAAATCAAAACCGAAACTTTGAGATATTCAGCTACACGTTCTATTAAGTCACCTATTTGTAGTTTCTTATAAAAAAAAGAATCTTAAAACATTCCTTTAAGAGAATAATTATAGCTTTCGCGTAACGTTAGATTAATGGCGTGTTTCTAAATATGAATTCAAACAAGCGATAATAAAAAAAAATAATACATAGGTTAACTAAAACTTAAATTGTTTTAATAGTCCCAAACAATTTACTTTGCTTAAAATATGTTTTGTATATATTTTCTTTCGAAATTATATAATTCTAGGAAAATAAATAGGAAAACCATATCGTAGACAGCGAGAGAGAAGGGAGTGAAATATGCGACCGGAGGGAAGATATAAATGCTAGTATTGTAAATTTTTATTATCAACGAACACATTTCTCGCCGTTTACGACTCATAAACGTCGCTGAACCAAATGAGATTCAACAACAACACGTCTGAATATTAAGCCTTACAACTGATTAACTCCCGCAAGTGCTAGAATATATCGAATTTTATAGATGTTATTGTTCCTTTTTATTGCGTTAATTTTGTAAGGAATTTAATTATTAATAGGAAAACACCTTTAAATGTGATGCTAATTCGGAATATTCGTTTAATTATCTACTATATTTAAACGAATTGTATTATCAATTATATCAAATATATATATATATATATATATATATATATATATATATATATATATATATATATATATATATATGAATAAATAATTATTTAAAAAAATAATATTTTTCAAATTAACCCATATACACATTTGTTTTATACCAAACCTGCAATTCTTGCCGAACACACGATTCGAACCTCGATCTGAAAGTTCGTGCGTGTACCGATGTGGCAACCACGCATTTTCTTGAAATGGGAGGGTAAATTAACCTGTTAATAGCAAATTCAGCGGCCAAAAGCAGGTTGTCGAGAGCACTCAATTTATTATTTTAGTCGATACATTCTCAGTACTTGTTAACTGCAGAATATGATGTCTCTATATAAAATTAGTTATAGTAGAAGGCTAAGTTTATGTGCCTTACTCTCTCATCGTTTGATATTTTGACATATTATGTACACTTCACCTTGTTCGCTATTCAGAGGGAGGACCGGAGACAGGACGTCAGAGCACAGTTAACTAACAAGCCAAAAAAAAGGACATTCTCTCTTCTTCATCACGTTTGATTTCGGATGTCTTGTGTGTGACATTATTTCTTGACAGCCAGCGTATAATATCATGTTTCGGTTATAGTTGAAGCTTCCACCCTACTGCTTAATCCCACACTATTTATAGACACCCAAATGCAATATCGTTAGAAGGGGTGTTCGCGAAAAAAACAAACAAACAGACAATAAATAAAGCGTTATTATATAGATAGATAGATAGATAGATAGATAGATAGATAGATAGATAAATGTACAACAATGCACTTGGTTGGATTAAATGCTTTTTTTTCCTTTCAATTGTTGCTGACATTTTTCTCATGCTAATGTGGTTATCGGCTCGAATGAATATTTTCAATACGAGATTTCTCTTTTTGTTTCTTTTGCTTGCTCGCTTAAAGATGCAGTTTCTATTTCCGTTTGATTTCGATCACGCATAACATCTCTCCTTAACATTTACGGTTTAAAACACACCATTCTATGAGCTCTCCTTTACAATTCATGGGCGCTGTTAAATCATAAGAAAAACATTCATTCCGGAATAAATAAAAATAAAAATAGTGAACTCTATACAAATAAATGTGAATATATGTTCATATGTCCGCATCATTTTAAGCATCTAATCGACTCGACTAATGTAAAATCGTAAAAACACGATACGTTTCATATAATAATAAAGATCATATTTTTCTACGTTTCGGGTTATTATCTGTTTTTGGAAATTAAGAGAAAAGTCAACAACTATGACGTAACATATGGTACACAGTTCTGGGGTATTATTGTTCTATAGATCAGCTAAATGTGATTAGGTTACCAACCAAAAACTGAAATATGAACATGAACATGAACATGAAGAAAACTTCTTCCAAAAATGTTCGACTAAAGATCGGTAGGGTAGCGACTATTTCGACGCATAACTACCATAATGCAAATGTAATGCTTGCGCGTGTTAAATTTAAAATCATTATTTAAAACACAATTTCATCAATTTATTTTATGTACATGTATATGTATATATATATATATATATATATATATATATATATATATATATATATATATTGATATTCAGATTCATTGATGAAGCCAATTTTACTTGGCGAAATATTTGTAATAACTATAAACTTAAAATGAAAGTTTAGAAAAAAAATATGTTACGATTTTCCTTTTTCTGTTCAAATAAATATCGCATCTTAAACATGCTTTGAAGGTATTTTTACCTCATTCTTTATTCTTAAATTTCAATTAGATGCTTACGAAAAAAAAGAACTTTATTTGATTTTTCGATATGTATATATATATATATATCATATACAGACTGATCACTGTTTTTCTGCTAGCACGAGACATATAATATATATATATACATATATATATATATATATATATATATATATACAGAGAGCGAGAGAGAGAGAGAGAAAGAAATAAAGAATGAGAGGGGGAGAGGGGTGGCTATCCTTAATTTTTGTAGAATCTAAAATAATATGAATAATAGTGGCAAGTCTGCTATTTCTCCTCTTTTTAATGGTACTCGTGTTATTCCATCTTCTACGGATAAGGCTGAACTCTGCTCGTCCTTTTGCAGACAATCATTCTATCTATTATTCTGGTGCTGTTGTTTCTTTCAAAAGTAATCAGTCCTTTGATTGTGGTATTATCACTCTAGAGACGGTTGCTAGGTTCCTTTCTTATATTGACCAGTATAAGGCTTCCGGCCCTGATTCAATTCCTGGTGTTGTTCTCAAGCGTTGTGCTCCTGAACTTTCTTCTACCCTATCTATATTATTCAATATCTCTTTATCTTAGTCCTGTATCCCTGTTTGCCAAAAAGAGTCCTTTGGTTTCCCTATCTTTAAAAATGCTGCGTGCGGTCTGACCCAACTAAGTATCGTCCTGGTATTCCCATCTCCATTATTAGTAAGTATTTTGAATTGTTGATCAACGGCAAGCTTCTTTATTTTCTGGAAAGTCTAGGCCCTTAATGATGTTCAGTAGTGCTACTGTGGTTTTCGTCAACTGCCGATCTTGTATATGTTGTAACTGGACGGATATGTCGGTTTATGGATAATTCAGGAAGGGAAAAGCCATTTCGCTTGACATCTCGGAGGCGTTTGACACAGTGTAACATTTTGGTCTCCTGCACACACTTCAGGGTTATGGTATTGACGGTGAGGTATTTGTACATTATTAGGTGTTTTTTATGATCGAAGCTTGCGAGTAACTTTAGACGGTGTCCTTTCATTTTCTTTTCTTATCAATGTTGGTGTTCCTCAGGACTCTATTCTAGGCCCAATTCTGTTTCTTCTCTATATAAAATATATTTCCAGAGAATATTGTTCAGAAAATTAACATCCATGCTAATGATACTACTCTCTATTCTAGTATTGCTTCCTGCTCATCTCATTCGGAGAAGTCGAAATATGCATCTGATCTAGAAGTTTACTTAGGTTCAGTAGAGGATTGGGCTACGAAATGGCTTGTTTGCTTTAATCCAGTAAAAACTCAGCTAATGTATTTCAATCGTAGGCGTGCCCCTTTTCTTCCTGAGATTCTCATGAGAGAAAAATCGACACTGAAATTTCTTGGTCTTTCTCTCTCATCATTTTTTTCTTGGAGTCCATACAGTAGATCCATTGTTATTTCTGATTCTTGTAAAGTCGGTTCTCTCTATCGCTCCAAAAAGTTTCTCACACCTGAGGCTATTCTCTATCTCTAGATGTCTCCAAGCAGACAATGGAGTATTGTTGCTATATTTGGGCTGGTAAATATCTGCCCCATTTGAGGGTTATTGATAAGGTTCAGAAACGTGTTCGTAATTTTATTTCTTCTTTTCTGCACCCTCTTTCTCACAGACGTGATGTTTCTAGTCACACTATTTCATCTAAATACTATATGGCATTAGGTTCTTCATAATTATATTATCTATCTTCCCCTTCATCTGTTCAAGTTCGTTTGAATCGTAGATCCAGTGATCTTCATCAATTCGCTGTTTTGTTACCTCATTGTAATATAGCTTCCTATTCCAGTCGCTTCTTTCCAAGAACCACAGGCTGGTAGAACTATCTTCCTGTTTTGCTCCTACATTGGTATTTTAAGAGTAGGATCTCCTGTCCGTGCAATAATCATACGTGTTCTTGTTAGCTCCTTACATCAACTAGATTCATGCCTTGTCTGGAGCGGTCTCATCAACATACAGACTGTATCGCTGTATAACAGCTAGACAAGTTAGTGCATCGAGCCGGGATTGACACTCAACCGTCGAGCTGACAGTCGACGCTTCTACCCCTGCGCTATCATAGGGCACTGACTGAATTTAAGTAATATCTGAATGTAAACATTTTCAAGTGTCGGCAGCTCGAGTTAGTGTTTACAACTATTAATTGTATATATATATATATATATATATATATATATATATATATGTGTGTGTGTGTGTATGGGTATATGTATATGTATATAGTGTCTGTTTGTGTTATATAGAAATAGATATGTTAGATGTTAGAATACTCAAGATCGTTTCCGTAAGGTTTGAATTTGTCAAAGGAATCGAAAAATCCATGGTAATTTATCTTACATGCCACCCTCGGTGACTAGTGACAATTATTATTTTTGAGTATATCTAAAATAAATATCCCAGTCAGATCACAGATATTCACGTTAGCATAGCATCCCATCTGTACATAAAAAAGAATCTTCTGTGTTAGATTTTGTATAAACGTCAAATATTACATTTTCAAAATAACCCCTTACATAACCTTTTTCTTCTGGCCAAATGGTCTGACAACAGAAACATATAACACGCTGAAACCCCATCAATCTCTATACTCAAACTACCACAAATAGAACCAATACACACCGCAACATATAGCAATTAAAATATTTCATCAACGCCAGAACCCATCATATATATACTGTATATACCCTTAAATAGTTAAAGTAAAATATTTTAAATCAAAATGTAATATACCACTTCCACACTTGCCCCCAAATTAAATCCATAAACACGCATTCCCTATTTTTAAAACTTTTTTATTGGGTTGATCATTCCATAAGGGAGCTCTCATTTGTTCACCAGTGACTTCGTAATCGCACTTAAGCCTAACGACTTCCGAAACCATATGATCAAGAAATAAAATAAATATATGATAACCCAACTTAAAGTCAAACATAAACACTGTCCAAGCATAGAAAATAAAAAATATATATGAAGCATTATATGAACCAATACGTCTTAAATATACAAATAATAGCTGACGGTCATATGGATACATAAAATATCCGGCTCCACGAAATAGAAAGTGAAACCCCCAGCATGTTTAGCACATAAATATAAGAAATGGAGCTAAATACCCATGTAATCCAAATGCATAAAATCAACAGTAAATAAATAATAAAAATGAAATAATAAACATTAAGTTTAGATTTAATAGCCCCCAGTAAATAATCGACATAGGCATCTCTTCGTAAATATTGGACTTTTTCTACTAAAGGAACATTAACAAAATGAGACCGGATGATTTTGAACGGTCGAAAATTATGGTTTCCTAATCTTTAATTGACTGTACCAAAATGCAGACATTTTAATGTGATATGAACGAGCATCTTGTGTCACAAATTAGGATTCCCTTATAAAGCTTGTCCTGAATCACAGTATCCCCTTATGTTTGGAATGAATAAAAGTAAGACAAAATAAATTCCAATCAGAGGAAGAGCGTTGTTTAGAAAAGTATGATATAGCATGAATTATATTCGAACACGACACGCCGAGTTCATAATCAGTGATGGTAACTAAAACACCACCGATGTTAGCTATAGTCATGAATAACGCGCACACATTATTCTATGAACCAAATGGATTATCTGATGGAAACCAGCGATACAAGTCAGTCGTTTAGATGATTAACTAACACTTAACCGACGGGCACTCAGATTTGTCAAAAGTGCAGACATAAAAAGATGGGACATGAAACAAAAGTGATAACATTCATCGCATGAATAAGATGTTTAGCTATCGACAAATCCATCTGGTGGGAGCATGTATGAAATGATTTAACAACCATTCAGACGAGTTTTTGTTAGGCTCTGCTTTGTATCACATTCGAAATGATCAAGTGGTCATCTTTTCTGGTGGTCATCTTTCGATTCGACCATATCTCTGAGTTCATGGCTGATTAATTGGAAATACAGAATAATCTTGGTCACTAGAAAATAATTGATTCTAAAATGAATAGGATCGATTGCCTTACATCTGTTTGAGAAGCGCAAAAGTATTATTATTCGGCTCTTATATATCTAAAAGCGTAACTGCAAAACGAAGAGTTTATAATGATGCAAGTGTTGTGCAATTACAAACCACACTTTTTTGGAGCAAACATAATTATATTGCAATACCAGGAGAAAGCTAACACAACCTTATGCAATACTGTGGATAGCGAAGAAAGACTGGTTTCATATCGTAGTTTTCCTTCTTTTAAAAGAGTTTGAGATACTAGGATTTACGAGCATAATGCAGGTTACTATTTTCACCATAGCTAGAAGATATAATGATGTGTTCATACATTTCTGAACAGAAATAGTGATAGTTATGCAATTACCCTAATGGAACACGTCATGCGAAGGTAAATGTTGCATAAATTGCCTAAAAGCTCGTGTAGCATATTAATATTTGAAGCTATGATCATACACCGTCTTATTACAGCCGGAGCCTTGCGTTAAACATTACATACTTAAGCGTCCATGTATGATGTCATCATTCTGGTCCGTTAAATACTCATCTGGTGCCCAAATTCTTGGAATCAGATTTTTATTTCAATCCTCAAAGATAGCTTCCGACAAAAACCATATGACTGCATGTGAAAATACATGCAAATCTACTTTCAATTATTAACATACAATTGTTGAAAAATTCTAAATGTCATCATTTATTAAATTGAAATCTTCAACCACAGTGTGATAACAAAAACTATTTGAAGTTTATTTTTTGTACCACTTTGATGTTTTTAATATTAACCTACTGTAGGAGTCTTATGGTTACACACTGTTGTAACAAAGGATATGTCCGATTTTAAGGTTGAGTAAAAAAACTACAGACAGAATATCATATGTATTTACGTTTCAATGTAGTCAGCATTCTTCTCTATGACAGCTTTCCATCTATTATTCAGATGTTTAATACGTATTCTTAACACCCCTTTATAAACTATTTTAATTCGTTTTCAACGTAAAAAACAACTTATTTTCGATTTCAGGTAAGTATTTATTCATTTAAATTGTTTAGCAAATTATATAAATGAGCATGATTTCTTAGAGCAAGGTCTGGAGAATATGGTGGGTCAGGTATACTTTCTAGAATAGATTTTGTTTCATTTTAGTTTTTTTGTTGTGGGGTGTTAAAAAAAAGTATGCTACTGTAACATTACAATGTAATGTATTTGCAAGGTTACGGATAAACGTTGATATCTACTTGTGAGGAGTCCACATATAAAAAACATCAGCGTAACATTTGTATAACAACGATGTAACATTGTAGAAATGCCATTTTGTTAGTTGGGAATTAATGCGCGAGGCTTTAGTTAAAGTCAAAATTATGAGCAACAACCACTTGCGATCTGGTTAGACAAAGAAACATAATTAGTAGTGTCAGAAACTAAACTGGTTATTATTAACTACGTAGTCATCGTTAATCAACAGTCATGCTGTAGCCTACTCATTGGGCTATGCCGGCAAGTAGTTTCGTTTTTCATATTGGATTAACTTGAAATCGAAGATGATAGATAAGAGCCAGAAAGGCGACTTAAATCGATCTAATTACAAAGCCAAGACTTTGATCTCAACTCTGCGTCTCCGTCGACCCCAAACGAGCTGCGATCGACACATTGTGGGTGGAGACGACAGATAAACGATATCTCGTCTCATTTCCCGTCCATTGATGTCGGATTGACCACTTCTCGCTGGAGAGAAATCATACGAATCGGAAGAGGGTAAAATCGGATTTGAAAGTTTTTGAAACAAACGAAAAGAAAGACAGTAGGCGTTCATTTACTGAGACGAGAAAGATATGCATCTTCATTCCATCTAAAGAAAAACTTTTATTGCGAAAGCTGATTATTACACCGCTCAGAAGATGTTAGGCTATCACCTGAGTTTTCTCTTTTCTCATTCGAAATTAACATCTTGTAAACCTCAGTTAGGTTTCAGAAACAAATCAGATGTATGTGAGCGTTACCAGTGGAAAAGTTTTGTGTTTACATAGTGCAACAATGTGGGTATGTACGTTTACTATATCACTGTATTGTGCGACTGTGTATGTGTGAGAAATGGGTCGAGACATGAAGACTTGCATGCAAGAACGTGTCGTGTGGCACGTTAAGTAAGTAGTGATTAAGTAGTTTTTAAAGGATATTTAAATATTCATACGCTAATCAAAACCGAAAGAAAAGGATCTGATAATTTACGGTCAAGGATAATGTGTTTCGTTTTGACTTTGTGTCATACATGGTAGCTCACTCTAACTTCGTGTTCCTTACTCTTGTGCTTGCCTTTTTTCCGTGTTCCTCTCAGACTGATGAAACGCCGCCTAGAATTGAGTTATTTTATACATCGAAATAAGGATAATTCAAAACAATACCGTTGAATACAAAAGAGGTTTGTTCTGCTGGATCGATGTTCAAAACTTTTGACCAGTGCGTGTGGCAGTCCGGTAGAGATCAATAATCGCAGTTAAATCATATCTTATCAGAGCAATTTTTGAACGACATTTTAACACTACAAAGAAATGGCTACTTCTCTCCATAACTTCCTCTGTTTGATCAATGTAAAATTACATCCGTTTCTATCAATTCTAACAGTTGTCGCACTAATCCTGATATCATCATGTGTACCCTGACTTAATTTTTGTTTCACATTTTTTTAAATAAACCAACTTATGGGCTAGCTGGTTCTTAGTTACTGATTGAAAAATATCCACAAGATAACCATCGCCGACAAAGAGATGTGGAGAGAGGGGGGGGGGGCGAATGTTGCATCTTCCGATAAAGTATACGAATAATATAATAATCAACAAGGGCAATGCTCTATTCATATAGGGTGACAACATGGTAATATACAGAAAACACTGCTCCGAGTAGTTCACGTTGTTGCTGAAGGGAATCGTGTTCTAGCGCACACGTAATTTAAGAGAATATGGCCAATGGATAAACTCGTTCAATTAGTCTAAGGGTACGGACATAGACGGTGAGTAAGTAACACTGGTCAAATGGACGAGCACCCTACGGGCTTCATTCCTCATTGTACAAACAACGAGGTTCGTCCCGCAAATCAATTGCACCTGAGAAAGGAATCAGCCAAATGATTGTGTCGTCGATAATGGAGGTACAATCAAAACCGTTATTTTAAATAACTGTCGTTGCTTCGTCTTTTTATCAGAATCGTGCAACAGTATTTTCTTCATTCATAGAAATGAAAAAGTAAAGAAGTTTCCTTTGTGGTTGCTTACTAGATACACCCACAAAATGTACGTGAACGAACAAGAAAGAAGGAAAGCACTAAACCGCGAGCAAGAGTCCTGGACAAAAGTAGGGTATAGTTTTTGATGAAATATTAATTAACAAAAATCAACTCTTAAATTAACTTGTCATTGTTATTGAAATAGTGAAAGGTACTATGCTAGAAAATATGACGTCATTTCTTTCCAAGCGTAGAAAAAGCTGGTTAAATTTATTGAAACCGGCGGTAAACTGACACATGATTACCATATATAATTAAACCACCCAAGAATAATTAACCGAGAATACTCGACGAATATATAAATAAACATTTTTTATCGATTTTTCATGAGTGAAAATGAATTATTGAAATAGTCTATTATTTATGTAGATTTTAATTTATACTATTTGTAATGTAATTTACACCCTGACAAAACGTGCTAATAATGGACGGGCAATATAGGATCATAAAACTAATATATATATATATATATATATATATATATATATATATATATATATATATATATATATATATATGTGTGTGTGTGTGTGTGTGTATGGATGTATAAAATATTTTATTTATATATATATATATATATATATATATGTATAACAAATACATATGTATATATATGTATGCATAGAAATATTAATTTATGTATAAATATATATATATGTATATATATACATGTATATATATGTATGTATATATATTTCTATATATATATATATGCATATAAATCTATATACATGTATACATATATTTAGATGTATACATATTCATATATATATATACATATATATATATATATGTATATATGTAGATATATATGTACCTATGGTTATATATGTATATATTTGTATATATATATATATAAATATATATATATATGTATATATATATATATTTAAATTTTTAACTTAGAAGTTGGTTTATTTAGTGAAGAGCGGGATTAGGCCAATACAAATACGCTTGATGATACTCGATTACAGGGTACTGACCATTTATATGTGATTTTTTGAAGGCCTACCAAAACATTCCGTTCAGGAGATCATTCGTCACCACAAAAGACTTTTTCTTTCAAAGTGTATTTATTTATCATATATATCAAATTAAAGATATATATATATATATATATATATATACATATATATATATATGTGTGTGTGTGTGTGTGTGTGTGTGTGTATATATTGTGCGTATTTAGGCCGAATTGTCTAATTCATGCAGACATTAAAAACATAACATAATCGTACTGTTTAATTAAACCTTTGTTATTGTTTCAATTTTTCTCATATTTTGTATTAAAATCTAAAATAGAAATAAATGCCGCATACATATTACGAATTTTAGCTTTGTCATCTGTGTGGAATAGATTTGGAATCGGCACCTTCGATCTGATTTCGCTATCGAATAGATGTTCAGAAAATAACTTTTTTTAAACTGATTATCTAACATTAAAAGTACGTAAAACAACATTTGAAGCAAAGGTTTTGAAATGTTCAGCCTTACATTTTAGCCGCCTAGACAATATACTTCTAATGCTCTTTTATACTTTTCACGCCAAATTATCGTACGCATTTTACGTATCATTTAGTTTTAAGAGAAACCATTTACTTTTTATTATTAAAAATGGATGAAACATAATGTAATGAATAATTACGAGTAACTTTCCTTACTCTGACTTACCTCCCCTTGTGAGAACTCTCCTGCTTCTACTAACCACTATAAATAGTAGCACTAATTCTGTACCGACATTGTGTGCTGAATAACCAGTAAACTCGAGAAGAGTACGTTTGTTTCTTTCTTTCTTGGCTGCTATTATATTACGATTTTCCTGTTATTATTATTGTTATTATAGTTATTATTGTTATTGTTGTTGTTATTCGGACTCTCTTTTTTAGAGCCGGATTAGTTTGAACACACGACGTTTTTTTCTCTGCTGTTTTTTTTTTTTCCTTAACGGATTTTTTTCTCCGGCCATGGCAGTAAGACAACGACAATGGGGTCAACACCTTATCCCACAACTGGAACGTCGGGCTGGACAAAATCCGCGGCGGTGAATATTAATCTGGGGGAATTTCAAACTAAAATGGAGACCTACAAAACTAAAATTACAGAAACAGGACTAATAATTGACTTCCAAAACTCCAACAGATTCAGAAGAAAACTCTAACGATGTTCGTTATGGACAGGAAAATTAAAAAAGCCGTAAGATCCTCTGTAGAAGTTATAACTAAGCTTTTAGCTTCGGTCGGTCATAGACCGGTTAAAATAAACAAAAAACGAGGACATCACAACTGGTCTGCACTTTTTGCATCAGAAGAGGAGTGCATGACACTTGCGAAAAAAAAGAGATTATTACACCAGAATATGTACTACGAAAAGAAAATCTTGGCAGACGGAGGTCTACGATATATGTGTTCAATGTCCCCTTCTATATTGAAGGCGCTCACATGGAGCCTTTTTTACAAAATATTGAGAGTTGATGTCAGTAACGTGCAACCAATACCTCTCCATATGGAACTTTGATATTCTCATTAACCAAAAAAATTTTTTACGAGATACCGTATTATCTCGAAATTGAGAACGACAAACTGCCGGTTATTGTCGAAGGAAGAAAACCGGCCTGTTGGAGATGTAATGCAATAGGGCATCTGACCGTTGACTGCCCAGAAAGGAAAAAAACAGTCAACAACCCCAAAAACCATGTTGGAGCAAATCTTGGCCCTAAAATTGTGTTTCCGCTGATAGAGTCCCCCCCCCCAAAAAAGACAAAGCCAGACATTGAAAAATCTTTTGCAGAATTCGACGAAGATTACGAAAGAAATGAAGGATGGGCTATTGTAAGGGGCAAGAAACACCCGGAAGACTCGCCCTGGAGCAATCAAGGCGGAAGAAGAAACTAAAATATCAAAGGATCCAGGGAAAGACTCATATGTCTATGCAGTCAACTTAAATAAAAAGCTGCGAAAGGAAGCACAACTCAGACCTAACTCCCCGCCCCAAAGCAACAAAGAAGACCCTATTTATATACCCCTAACAACACCCATTTCCCCTCCCCAAAAGACCTCACCACACAAGATGCCGCCCCCAGTAACAACTATAAAAGAAAGGGAGTACAAACTCATACCTCTCAGCCATGCCCCCAAGAAAGCACGGATCAGCACCCCAAGACTCTCCCCGTTCGCCTCCCCACAACAGACTCCGACACACCCCCTGCTTCCCCTAAGAAATCACAAATGCTCCCTCCCCCTTCCCCGCTTCTCAAGCACGCCCTAAGGCCCACTCCCCCCATTCCCCGTTGAAAACCGACATATCTGGCATCCTCCGCCGCCCCAAACTTGTGAAATTGTTACTGCCCCCGTCAAAGGAAAGGGGAGGAAAAAAACAGCATTTCTATCCTGGTGAAGATATATGTAAGATTTCAACAGAGGTTATTAGCAGGGCGAAGGGTCATCACTACACTGACCTAAAAAAGCTACTCGCATTTACGGAAGCAAAAGGCAAATCAATCGAAAACCCCTACAATTTTCCTAATGCCACCCGTATATTAACCGTTATACGACCTCGAGATAAAGGAAAATCGGTTTGGAGGATGATTGAGGAAGCGAAAATTAGGTTTGATATTTACCTGCTACTAGCGATTCATAAATCCCCAACTTTAAAAGAATTACGCAAATCATGTCATGTGAGGGTCCCCATTATCATACATCCAATCCCTGTACAGAGCTGTAAAACTAATCTTCCCCTTTGATATCGGTGGTGTGTCCCAGGATGCCCTCATCAATACTGCGATGGGCACTTATTCCATGGGAAAAACCGCCAGTATCTTGACCTCATCAATGTTCGTTGGAGAATCTCAACCCTAAAACACTGCAATGGCACTCTTTCTAGCAAGCGTGAATGTCCGAGGTTTGAGGACCGATCTTCGGAAATTACGATTATGCCTGGACCCTCGAAGCCTTGGAGTGGATGTATGTTGTGTTCAGGAAACTCACTTAATTCAAGGTGATTATTTAAGTGCGCTGTCTAGGGATTTTGATGTCTATTCAGCGTACTTCAATTCTAACTCGAGGGGGGTTTCCTGGCTAGTGAAGCGAGCTATAGATGCGTCGTGTGACCCTTGTTTCATGGATTCGGAAGGAAGGCTTTGCGTTCTGGATGTTACCATAAAAGATAAGGCGTTTCGATTGATTGAGGTTTATGCGCCCAACATACAGGCTGAGCGTGTTCCCTTTTTTCGGCGAATCGAGCAGTTCATGAACACACCTCGTTCAGTTATCTTAGCGGAAGACTGGAATGCAGTCCTGGATCCCGATTTAGATCGCGCAGGGAATCCTTCTAGGGGTACTAACAAAGATCGCGATGCAATAGCATTTCGGGACTTTGTCGATAAGTTTTATCTCATCGATAAATTCCGAAATGAAAAGCCTCGTGATATAGTGTGGACTTGGACAGCTAGACGCGGCTCCGGTGCAGTACAGCTTTCGAGTTATATTGACCGGTTCTAAATTAGAAGAGTCGACGTAGTATTATTAGAATGTCCAAGTTTTCATAATATAGTTTACTCGGATCATAGACTTGTTCGTGTCCGTGTAAACTTATATAGTCGTAAACCTAGATTAGCTGGGTACTGGAAACTCAACACTCCGTTGTTAGATGTGCAGAGTTTCCGGGAACAGCTACTACTAGCATATAAGCGGGTAATGACGGGAGCTATAATTGGGAATAAGTTGTGGGTGAAATTAAAGAAAACAATTAGGTCCTTTTCTGCTGACTTTAGCCGACGACTCAACCTGGAATCTAGGGCAGCAAAACCGACACTAGAATCTAGATTAGCTCGGGCGGAGGTGGTGGCGGCGGATAGTACTAATGTTACTATAATTAAGGCGAAGCTCGCCTTCTTGACTAGCAAGGATCACGAAACTTCTTTAATTAGAGCTAGGTTATAGAGAATGCCTAAAGAGGCGGCAAACATGGCCGTTGAATTGCGTGTAGAGGAGCGTCGATGCGCTACCGATCGATACATCGCACGTGTCACATTGCCGGACGGACGCACCGTGACCACAAACGACGGTATTTTGGAGTCGTTTCGTAATCACTTTCAGGATCTTTTTCACCAGGGAGCCCGGTGTGCTTTTAACGCATTTCGACCCCTATTTAGCTGACTTTTCTCGCCTTGGGGCGACCGAAGCGGCTAGGTTCGAAGGTTGCATAACGGAGGATGAAGTCATGGAAGCCCTAAAGTGAGTCGGCCTAAATAGATATCCTGGGGTCAATGGTTTGCCCTATGAGCTGTATTTGAGGTTGTCGCACATTTTATTACCCTTGCTGACAGTTTTATTTAATACTTGGTTTAGGAACGGGTCAATACCTGAGTACTTTACCATGGGGATCGTGAAATTGTTACGCAAGAGCAAAGATGGTGGGGACGGGATAAATAATTTTCGGACCTTAACTATGCTAAACACAGAGTTAAAGATTTTGGCCAAGATTTTAGCAAATCGTCTGCAGATTTTTTTGGCTGGTCTGATTAGCCCCGAACTACTTGTTCTGTGAAGGGTAGGACCATTCAGGATAATTTGCACGCGATACGCTTAATCGTTGTGAAAGTCGACACAGAAGCCGCGCTGATCAATTTAGATCAGTCCAAAGCATTCGATAGGGCGGACCATCGCTACTTGAAGGCTGTTTTGTCATCGGCCGGTTTTGGCTCGCAATTTCGCTCCTGGATTCGCCTCCTTTATGCAAACTCCAGGGTGCTGGTGGAAGTGAATGGTTTGAGGTCAAAGCCCTTCCAATTATCCAGATCTCTTCGTCAGGGTTGTCCGCTTTAACCGATGCTCTATGCGCTTTTGTTGGAACCCTTCCTTCGCAGGCTCAGGGTGAACCCGGTCCTACGCGGGGTTACTTTGCCAGGTGCTTGCACCATACTGAAGTACTCTGCCTATGCCGACGACGTAACAGTGTTTGTAACGAGCAGTGCCGAGATTAGTGTCGTCGACAGAGAAATCATAATGTATGAAACGGTAACAGGGGCCAAAATTAACTGCGACAAGTCCGTTGGCTTGCGCATCGGTGCCTGGAAAGGTGTATGCCTACAGGGACACTTCAGCTGGACTAACGGGCCTTGCAAGCTAGTCGGCTACTGGTTCGGTCCTGACCTCCAGCAGAAGAAAAATTGGTCGGAAGTATTGAAAGCGATTCGGACCGCAGCTGGTCTGTGGACCCGTAGAAATCTTTCATTAAAGGTGTGATCCTCACACATTTATCCGATCATCCTATATCGTCTATCAGTACTTCCACTCCCGTCAGATACACTGCTTAAAATGCAGCGGGCTCTTTTGAAGTTTTGATGGCTTGGTAGGGCCCCTAAGGTCCGTCGTGAGATCTGTTATCTACATCCTTCTGAAGGCGGTCTGGGTATGCCAAGTCTTGAGATTCGTCAACACACGCTTCGGCTATATTACCTAGAACGAATGTGTACACCAGTTGAGGGAAACGGTGAATTCTGGAAGGAAGACATCAAGAAAGCCTTTCCGGCTTTTAAAAGTGTGCACTTGGATGAGGGGGAGGCACACAGGTTGCCCCGACGCGAGTGCTCCTTTTATCGCGAGTGTCGACGGGCCTTGAGGTTCCTCTTACGGGTGAAGAAAAGCCTCTCTGACACTCAGCTAATGCTCGTAAGGCATTGTATCGTGTCTTAGTGAGGGGATCTGTTCGAGATGAGAAGATTAAGCGGCTCGGTTTGTCGAGGGGGGGGGGCTACGCTCAATCTGGCCTTGGGCGCCTGGGCTTAAGGTGTTCGATAATGACGAGGCATCTCTGGCCTGGCTGATTATTAGAAATGCTATCTGGGTCGGCAAAAAGCTTCATGCAGCTGGCATTAGGGATTCGCCTATTTGTTGTCGTTGCGGTGACGAGGACGAGACTGTAAGTCACGCCTTTGTTTATTGCCGCATCGTTGTGCCGCTCATTAAGTTAGTTGCAGACCTCATGGTTCGCGTATTGAATGTAAAGTCTTTCGACCTGGAACCGATTAATATATGTAGTAATTGGGCTCCGACAAATGATAGAAAAAAACATTTTGTATTCTATAGCTTACTAGCATTGCTGAGAAGTGTGATATGGCAGACACGTACGAAAGTTGTCTACGACGGTGAGACCTTCGCTGCTCTCGACCTTATTCGAATTTTCACGTGTCGTCTGAAGATCCGCATTGAGGCCGAGAGGGCGAAACTCCTTTCGACAGATTTCGTGAAAAGTGGGTGACAGTTGCACCATTGTGTCGAGTGAGAGGAGCTAGACTAGAGTGGTATCCGGACGTGCCTTAGGCAAAGGATTTTGGGTTTCTCCAACGAACATTTGATCATGTCCCGTCTTGTCCCGTTTAAGGCTAGATAAGTTGACCCGTTGTTTGACTATTATATTCTGTTCATAACTTAGCTAGTGCATGAATGATTTCATTAGGGTCCCGTTTTATTTTTAGCCCCCCCCCCCTATTTTTCTCCCAATTTATGTTTTTAATTCCCCAACCCCTTTCCCGATTAGGTGACAGATAGCCTGATTCGCCAGAGATTCAGATCACCTTTCGAGATTTTCGAAAGTGGTGGTGAAAATAAAGCGTTCGGGCCTGCATCGCGTTTCGACTGGTAAATCCGCATATCTGCCACAATACTAACACTGGGTTGTTCTTTCATTGTACATAAATTCATTTTCTTTTGTATATAAAAGTTTTATTACCCAAATCCCCCATCTCATATTGTGTAATTATGGGTCTTAAGTAGGATAGTCATGGTATGAATTCTTCTGGTGTATGGTCCATGATTGTAGTATGAAATGTTATTTTGGTGAATGATGGTCACAAATGAAACTAGCCAAGTTAGACAAGTCAGAATAAGTTAGTGAAGACCGATCTTTTCCCATCCCCTTTTTTGGCCTTGTGCCGCATTTCTGTATACTTTATGCAGAATAAATATTGTGTGCTGAATATAGCTTTTCCAAGTTACGTTTGTTCTCGTTAGTCATTACAATTTATTCAGCACACAATCAACATCGAAACAATTAATGCGCCCACAACGGTTCGACGTGGAACCTGACACTTCTAACTCTGAACAACGTTGGACTCATTGGAGAGCGACATTTGAAAACTTTTTGCAAACGTTGCATGCAGAAAATCCACGACGACCGATGAACAAATTCGGACTACTAACTAACTATGTATCTCACACGATACACGAAATTATTATGGACTGCAGCACTTATGAAGAGGCTATAGAAACATTACACACCACTTACCGAAAGCCCAAAAATGAAATATTTTCGCGATATTTACTTGCTACACGGCGACAACAAAATTACGAATGCAGTTTTTAAAGGAATTACGAACTCTTAGCAAGGACTGTAATTTCCGGGTAATGTCTGCCGAAGATATTCGAGACGAGCACATTATGGATGCTTTTATTAACGGACTCCAAAATGTGCAGGTAAGACTAAGACTGTTCGAAAACAAATGTCTGGACCTCAGAACAGCTTACGAACAGGCTTATACGTTCGAAATTACCCCAAAACAGTCGGTATTCTACCTGCAGTCGGATACGGTCGGTGTTGCTTTGAACAACACACACTCTTGTTATTCGGCCCCCTCTTGTGTGCATTCTTCTCCAGACCCTTCCTCTGTGACTTCTTTCCCTAACCAGGAAATTCCGGGCACTGCAAACCTTTCAGAGTTGCCTATCACCGCTGCTTCCACAGGTCGTAAATGCCACTTTTGTAGGTTAAGTACGCACCCTCGTTTTTCTTGTCCGGCCAGAGATGCTAGGTGTCACAAGTGTGGGAAATTGGGACATTTTTCTAAGGTGTGTAGGTCTACCAAAAATAATGTTTCTAAAAATTCTATCGCCTCTCTCATGGTAGCTACTATAACATCTGCGTCTCCAGACTCCCTCTGGAAAAGTATAATGCGGGTTAAAATTAATCGCGTTTCTACTGATGTATTAATTGACACCGGCAGTTCTAGTAATTATATTAATTTTAATATTGTAACAGCTAATACCAGGAAAATATTTTCTTTTTCTACTCGTGTGTCTATGGCGAATGCTTCTTTATCATCACAAGTAATTGGATATTGTCTGGTTAATTTACTTTAAAAAAATATTTCATACAAAAACATCAAAATTTTGATAATGAAAAAACTTTTGCAGTGACGTGATACTGGGGTACGATTTTATTCAGCATCATTCTCGTATTGAGATTCCCTTCGGAGGACCCAAACCAGCCCTTAGCATTTGTGGTTTAACAGCAGTCAATGTCCAGTACCCATCTCTCTTTAATAATTTATCTCAAGACTGCAAACCTGTAGCGATGAAATCTAGACGCTACTCACTTGAGGATAAACAGTTCATAAAAACCGAGATTACGAGACTGATTGGTGAAGGAAACATTGAAATGAGTGAGTCTCAATTGAGGGCACAAGTAGTAATAACATCTTCCGAACCCCCCCCCCCAAAAAAAGACTAGTAATTGATTACTCTCAAACAATAAATAGGTTTACTCTACTGGATGCGTACCAACTACCACAGATAGACGAAATTATAAGCAAAATTGCTAAATATAAACTGTATAGCACACTAGACGTTAGAAGTGCCTATCACCAAGTGGCTATCAAACCAGTCGATCGACCCTACACGGCTTTTGAAGCAAATGGCCGCCTCTACTAGTTTAAAAAAATACCATTTGGAGTAACGAATGGTGTTGCCAGTTTTCAGCGAATTATGGATAAAATAATTAGCGATCAAAAATTGGAGGGCACTTTTGCCTACATTGATAATGTAACAATATGTGGACACAACTATGCAGACAATAATCGTAATCTGAAACGATTTATGGCGAGGATAAAAAAAATATAACCTCACACTAAATAACTATAAATGTACTTTTAGCGTAGCCACCATTAATTTACTAGGATATACCGTAAGCAAAGGATCTATGTCACCAGACCCAGAACGATTGAAGCCGCTGCTAAAACTGTCAATACCTAATAATATGCGTGCCCTAAAACAGGCCCTTGGTATGTTTGCACATTACTTACAGTGGATTGCTTCTTTTTCAAGCAAAATTCACCCATTGGTACAAACGGACACTTCGCCTCTCTCGCACACAGCAATGGAGGCCTTTAAGAATATTAAAAAGGATATAGCCAATGCAGCAATTACGGCTACAGACCTCACTCTTCATCTGGTGGTGGAGACAGATGCATCTGATTATGCAATTGCTGCCTCTCTAAGACAATCCGGGCGTCTGGTCGCTTTTTATTCAAGGACCTTGTCGCGTTCAGAACAGCGACACTCAGCAATCGACAAAGAGGCTTATGCTATAGTGGAAGCACTCAGAAAGTGGAGACACTATTTGATCGGACGATATTTTAGACTGATTACTGAACAAAAATCCGTCGCATTTATGTTTAACACCAGGACAACAAGCAAAATAAAAAATGATAAAATAGCGAGATGGAAAATAGAACTCTCCTGTTTTTCTTTTGATGCAATCTACCGACCCGGTAAAGAGAATGCTTCGGTTGACGCACTATCGAGAGTATGTAGCTCGATACCCAACACGGATGAGCTGCAGACCTTACACAATGAACTGTGCCACCCAGGAATAACACGAATGACACACGTTTTACGAACCAGAAATCTACCATATTCTTCGGAGGACGTAAGGAAAATGATAAAATCGTGTACAATATATGCTGAACATGAACCACAATTCTTCAGGCCTAACACCGGAACACAGATTAAAGCGACACAACCGTTCGAGAGAATAAACATCGATGTTAAGGGTCCACTACCATCTAATAATGGGAATCGTTAGATTCTAACCGTCATCGACGAATATTTACGATTCCCATTCGCATTTCCTTGGCCAGACATATCAGCGAAATCGGTGATACGGTGCTTGTGCTCTTTATTTGCCATTTTTGGTGTTCCAGCCTACATCCATTCAGATCGCGGAGCCTCTTTTATGTCTGAACAACTCAAACAATTTCTTCACGAACGAGGAGAAGCCACAAGCCGGACGACGCCGTACCACCTTCAGGGAAACGCCGAATGTGAGCGCTATAACGGTATAATATGGAAAAACATACAACTAGCGGCCGCAAACCGCAAATGCCCAATTACCCACTGGAAAGATCTTCTCCCAGAATCTCTGTACGCCATAAGAACGCTCTTATGTACAACCACAAATGCCACGCCTCACGAGAGGTTTCTTCCATTCCAACGAAGAAGCTCGGCAGGAACTTCGCTTCCATCATGGCTCTCGAAACCTGGAACGGTTCTTCTGAGACATTTCGTCCGTCATAGTAAGAATGACCCATTAACAAACCAAGTAGAACTGATTGAGGCGAACTCACATTATGCATTGATACGCCATCTTTATAGAAAAAAAATCGACTGTTTCCCTTAGAGATTTTGCACTTTGCAGGGGATATACCTACACTCAATATAACCCCCGGAGAGACGCCTATATCTCAAGACCCTTCCACCTTGGCTGAAGGTCAAGCTGCACCATATCACTCATCTACAGACTCAGTACAACCATCAGATACGGGGTCCATAACATCTGTAGAAAGTCAAGGTGCTCAGAACGAGCCAGAGGTGAACTATCATCCACTTGATCCAAAACGAGCTCATCCCCGAACCCCTGTTTTTAGAATCACAACCACCCGCACCCAGAAAGAGACGGATTTATACTCACTCAGGACGGAGAGTAAAAATCGACCCTGCGTATCGTCAGACTCAGAAACCCAGAGTCCTGATTCTACTCCCGATATCAGACTACCGAGGCGTTCCAACAGAACCAGCAAAAAGCCCGGTCGATGGAACGGCTTTATTCCCTTATGATTGAAATAGAAAGGGGTGAATGTAATGAATAATTACGAGTAACTTTCCTTACTCTGACTTATCTCCCCTTTGGAGAACTCTCCTTCTGCTACTAACTACTATAAATAGTAGCACTAATTCTGTACCGACATTGTGTGCTGAATAAAGCTTTCCCGTTACGTCATTTATCGTTAGTCATTACACATAATTGGGTAATGTTCACTGATATTGCTTTTTTTACTTTAATAACGATTTTTTAATTTTATATTTATATTCCCTAGTTTCTTTTATTTACTTTTGACAAGCGAAATATTTTAGATCAATGCGGAGAGGTAAGAAAATCCGTACACAGAACTTATTTAAGTAGGTTTAAAAACAAAATTTTTTTTATTGGCGGCAATGTAGATAAATCGTTTGGTGTGTTCGAATTTAACAGAAGAGAATTGATTTTTGACATAGGGTTGCATTTATTTCCTAGCAGAGATTAGTCGTCATCATCAACCTGAATTATATGTTTTAATAAAAGATGGATTAATAATACGTAATAGATATTTTCAATACTAATCTTGGCCATAAAATTCAAGAAAAGTTTAGAAAACCGACATAGACGGATACTTCGTTGTTGTCGCTATATGTTTACACTTTAATTCTTACAGAGAAATATACTGTTTGATACGTATCCTCCAGCCATTGTCTCGGCAGGGATTGTGGTCGAGTTTTTCCGTTATTTCCTGTTCGTTCAGTTTGTCTAAATATTAATAAATGATATCATCTTCGTAACAATGCTACCTAAAAATAAAGATATATATAAGCTTTATAAAATGAAAAGTATTTGCAAATTTACAACGATGTAATGATGATACAAATAAATAAATCAAATTATACGACATCATTCCAGTATTTTAAAAGTTAAAAAGACATACGTCGATGTCTTACGCATTAATTAGTATATTCCTGATTCCATTTTTAATATAATGCATGTTAATTCTATTTATTTAAATACACATCATGAAAAAATGTAATTTCAAAGAATTAATCCCAAATAAGCATTTTCTTAGTCAATCTGTGTCTATATAAAACGTGGACTATAGTTACAATAATATTAGAAATAAACTACATAATATGGTGAAATCATTTCAAAAATTCTAAAGTTATGGTAGACAACAATGTATATCATCGATCTTACAGTTCATGATAAATATATTTATAAAATTAAAGAAATAGTAAATACTTTATGTTCAAGTAGTCGATTACTCGGGGAAATAAGAATTGTTTTCATTTTTCTGCTGAGTTTTTTAATATAAAAAGGTTTTCATTCATCGTTAGTATGATATTATACACCTGTTCAAATCACGGTGTCGGTTGTTTTTTAAATAATTATATAAAGCCATTAGGAGACTAATGAAGATACTTGACCGGCCCAACCATGCGGAGAGAAACAACGGAATTTCCTCTGACGTATATTCCCAGCAACCGAATTCAGTCTAGAAGAAACAGCCGATTTATAGACTCGCTGCCATTCTTATTGGTGGAAACATTGTTTAAATTTTTGGAGGGGAAATTAAATAATTTCCAACATAATAGATAGTTATCTGTTGTTATTAAAAATGAGCTGAAAGTTTAGTTTGAATTTACTTTACAGCTGAATGGACGGATATTCGTGTACTATAATAAGATTATATCTTGATGAATTTAGTAGATAGGAATTAATCAACCACTATTGATTATTTAGTTTTAGTTTATCTTAATTACAATCAATCGGTATGAAAATAAACATAAATTAGCGTTTACAATATTATCAGTAGAAGTATTACAAATAGGAGTAGTTAAATGAATATTTTGAAATTTTCATAGATCATGGTGAGTCAACCATTTTTAATTATTGCAAAGGATCCATTCTAATTATAGTATTTTAAGACTTGCGCCCTGCTGCCGATATATATATATATATAGTCTAAAGAAGCTTTGAGTTATTTTAACCAAAAAGACAAAAATATATATATATATATATATATATATAAAAAATAAAATGCAGTTGAAATTCCCAGAGAAACTAACTAAATCCAAAATAGTGTAGACTTAACATTTGTTGGAACATTCATAAATAAATAATATATAATAGTAAGTAAATAAAATAAAAAGGGGGATTAAGTATCTAACAGTGAAACAAAAGCAGGAGACCTTAACGTAAGCATCTAATATTAACACGGGGATCTTCAGCTGTTTACCATGTAACAGTTTCGGAGATTTAAAAACAGGACAGTTATATGCATGGCTCTCCAATGGTACATATAAAACTACCATTTCCCCAATAATCAAGTGTCGAAATAATTCAGCTTAAAATGTTACTTATATATACATAAATAAATAAAATAATAATAACAATAATAATAATAATAATAATATACTACCCTTAAGACTACCGTGTGATATGGTAATTTGCATATCAAATAAAATTCTTTATAACAATAGTAATACTAGTAATAATAATATTAATAATGATAATAATAAAATACTATCTAAACACTAAACCTACGAACCATTCTACGATATGGTAGCTAGAAATAAAATTATATAGGAATTAAGGTTGCATTAAAAAAAAAAAAAAAAAAAGCTTTAGTACCTTTGGTACCAGAAAGGCAAATAGATAAGAGGAAGGAAACCTAGCCATACAGATCTAAATACCCAATATATATATATATATAGTAAATTATGAAAAAATATATATGGCAATTAAGCTAAAGAGATGCGTTCGCGTTTCATCCCTATAGGGAATCGTCAGGCTAAATTGCATGGAGCGTGTGTTGCTTACACAAAATAAAATTTGCTTAAGGTACGCAATACATAATAAATAAATGAACAAATAAATAAATCAAAAACCAAACGAAACTAAAACCTAAAATAGAAATACAAGCAAGCACGTGTTAAAATAAGGTCACCTATAATTTCGACACAACAAAGAAACATGGATTGCCCACTTTATAGAAAACCGAACAATAGAGTAGAAAGTAAAAGCAACCGAACTTTTGTTTGTGAGAAGCCCAACGATATGATACGGGTATGCTCCTCGTATACATACATACATACATACATACATACACACACACAATAACTGCCTTCCCTTTGATTTTAGCCAAATTCTAATTAATAACACTAAAATAACACATTCTGAAATGAATTTACAAAAATTAAAAATACTATCTACCTGAAAGCATAACAACCTGAATGGTGAATTACATCGAAGACAAGGCTTAGTGTTTATGAAGCATGCGTTATAACTACTCTGATATATGGGTCAGAGACAACATATAGAATACACCTCAAGCTATTGGAAATATTTAATCAAAGTTGTATACTTAGCATACTTAACATCAACTGGAACACTCTCACGCCTGACACTGTATTCCTTGAATGGTCAAATAACACTAATATAGAAATGAAAACTATTCCAAATCAGATGCGCTGGACATTTAATTAAGATGAAATTCAAAATACTTCCGAAACAACTGGTCTATGATCAGATAAATAGACTACAGCATAAACCAAAATAGGGTTTAAGCATGTCCTTAACAACAACTTGAAACTACTTGAGATGGGTGTAGAGAATTGGGAAGCACAATCAAAAGACCGACCATAATTGGGAAAAAAACATTAGAGTAAAATGTAAGGATTTTGAAAAGGATCGGTAGATCATGGTGTCTTAAAGCGTGTTTGGAGAAAGCAGATTAACGTGTAACGTCATAGAATATACAACGGGGACTGAAGTGCACTGTATGTTATAGTGTTCTTTCATCAAAAGTTGGACTTGTTAACCATCTTAAATCACACAACCAAATACATGATTAACAGTTTTATGGGGAGGCTATAACAGCACAACCTCCAGTGCTAAGCTGACATATTTGTAGTCTACTCTGCAAATCTAAAACCGGCTGGGCAAGACATTCTTGGTTTCATAATGTTAACATGCAGGCACCCTGATTAGAAAAACGTTTTTCTTGTGTCACATATGTGAACGTCCATGTAAGACTGAAATTGGATTAAAGAGCCACTTACGTGCGCACGGCCGTATAGCAACTAAATAAAGAGATGGCCAACTTCTGCCAAGAATAAGCAATCACCATGTATATATATATATATATATACATATATATATTATATATATATATATATATATATACATATATATACATATATATATATATATTATATATATATACATATATATTATATATATACATATATATATATACATATATATACATATATATATTATATATATACATATATATATATACATATATATATATATATATATATATATATATATATATATATATATATATATAGTGTGTGTGTGTGTTATAATGCAAGACATCCCAGGAGGAAATCCGGGTATGAGAGCTCAATGAACTAAACAGAGCAAGAATAAAATTAAATATAGTAACACGAAATAAAAATAACATATAGTAACACGATGATTATGTAATTTCGTGTTACTATATTTTATTAAATATATATATATATATATATATGTATGGTGATTTTTTGTGAATACAAATATGTGTGTCAACGCCTGGACAAAATAGGTGTTTAACAATAGAAAAATGCCGTATAAATCGCACAACTGTTGAGAACCTTACTGTATGCAAAATCTGAGGAAATGTCTGCAGGTGTGAAGCCGTATTCAAAGACGCTTGGGAACAAGTTGATTAAATTGTGGTCTTCTAGTGAAAGTCATCATTAGTGCATGTATGGATTGATAGATAAATAAATAGGTTAAGCTTCATGTCCCTGTCTAAATAAAGTATACTTATACTCTTAAACTATTAACTGGGTGGAATGATTTTAAAAATGTTAACTAGAACGATTGAACATTTTTAATATTCAAAACAATCAAAATTTAAGAAAGTTATGAATCCAAGCAACGCTTGATAGATCCGCTAGCGATTATATTTTCTAAGTCTCATCCACATAAATACCAGATTATTCGAAAATATAAGTACACAAAAAATGCCGACTTTCTGGCTCGAGGTGTATTAGAGAAATACACGTTCCTCATTACTATTCATCATATAAAACCCCAGGAGACTTAACTGCGTATTTAGTTCCCAATATTTTCTGTTTGGTCTAGGAGCAGACGATTATATATTTCAAAAGTAGATTAGCTTGATGTTTTGAATGCTGCCTGATCGAATATACAAAGTCAATGAGATAAATTCCTTAATTCCTATGAGAGAAAATCTCATAATGAAACAAGAAATTGAAAGCCAATTTCCATGATAAAATATTCCGGTATTATTTATATCATAAGGAAAGTCTCGTTTTATTATAGTCGAAAATAGCGGCCAAACGAAATGTGTGGTTTTCTCTGGAGACATATTAGTTAAGCTTGCTTTCGAAATATAAATTAATTATCACTATTAGTTTTTGTGAATATTTTATTTCATGAGCCGGTATTATCTAAAAGTTCGATACATTACATATACTGAATCAAAGATATTTAATTAGTCCGATATGCAGAAATTCCAATGTTTTTTTTTTTTATGTCAACGTAATCTGTGTCCACGGTTGTCTACTTAATGAATCTGATTAATTTCAATCAATGAATTTATTTATGAAAAAACAAACAGAAGGCAAGCGTATTAATTTTGCTGCGAAGTATAATAACATTTTTGTTTGAATAATTCGTAATTGTAAACTTTGAAAAGTCATATTACGAGCACAGCAATGACGGGGACAAAGCGTCAATTTAATATACGGGAATCATACCTGTAATAATATCATTTCAATTCTTAAAACGTGATCGTTTTGAAATAGTCGTTTTTAGTTTTATGAAGTCAAACGGTAAAAAATCTTTCATGAGGTCCGTTTTATTTTCAGAAAATTCGCGTTATCAAATTATTTCGGAATTATTTTGACGAAAATGATAATTTGTAAAATTTGGATCATGTGGACTATAATTGTACACATTAATTACGTTAAATTAAGTATACTTCAAGAGAAACTGTCTTTATCGTTTGTATGTGAACATTTATTCTATGCTGTCTGTTCATACAATATGTCGTACAATAGCAATGAATTACTACTCAATAGAACAACCGCAGATAGACGATATAATCGAACATTTATAAAAGTATACATATTAATTTATACAGATGCAAACCCCTATATGATCATTAAAAGTATTAGATAAATGGCTGAAACTATACGGCGTACATTTATATGAATATATATACCGTCATATATAGTTGTAATAATTATACAAGTTGTTATTGTCAAGTAAAATACCAGTGAGTTTTCTGAACACAATAACGTGTTATATCGTTTCAATAATATGATACTGATTCGAAACGTATGTTATGCCTAGAGGCCCAGACCTGCTCCATGACGAACATCACTATACAAGTAGAAATAACAACTAATAAATACGTTTTTGCAACGATAGAAAGACATTGGAAATACGTTGTAATCTGTTGCAATGTTTACTTGTAATGTTTCAAATATTTTGCTTCTTAAGGTTACAAGAAGAGTATATTAAACTCTTTATCACATCAAAATCAAAATACTTGAAATCAGACAAAAGAAGAAGGATGCATATAGAAATATATGAAGCAAAGTAAAATAAACACACTTGATATTGTTCTACATTCTGAAATTATGTTAGTATATTTAAAATAAGTTTAAAATGAGAGCAGTTATAATGATCCCTAAATGTTGAGAAAATGGAGAAGTTTAGTGTACAGCAAGAAAATATATATTGCGACATGACATACATTTGTGGGCAATGTCTCATGCAAATATGACGGTTTGCCACATTTTAAGAAATAACCTGTTCGCTTCTTTCCAATACAGACATGATTATGAGGTGACTAAGATATAATGTTGCATATTTCTTCGCAATAATATTCATATGAAATAAAGTACATATATATATATATATACATATATATATATATATATATATATATATATATATATATATATATATATATATATATATATATATATATATGAAGTATCGGCTACCGTCAATAGGTTTAAAACTCAACGTTTATGTAGTTGCTCATCGTGGCCGTCAGGGTAAAGACTTCAGAATTTAAGTTATAAACATGACTTGTACGATGGTTTCGAATGCTGCGACAGGCTTGAATAATTTTCTCTACACTGACGATTTCGTAATAATAAAACGTATAAGTATGTAGATGAAACAAATATATATAATTATATATATATATATATATATAAATGAATAAATACGAAAGTTTGTTTTCATTATGCATTTCTTTATAACCATAAGAAACATGTTACTGTACTGTTATTTGAATCAGTAATACAACATAATATTATTAAATACGGTATATATAGTTTTTACGAAAGACCCTTACACACAAATTATGAATCGTAAGTTGCATATCGATTTTGTAACCAGTTTATAATAAATTAATGATTATTGTTATATATTTCAAATTATCTTTCTCTCGTATAATTTCGTTGATATAAAGAGTAATTAATTAAAGTTATTTAATTAAGAAAAAGGATAAATTCATTCATTTTCCAAGAAGGTAAAACTCATTTAAATGAAACTTATTTACTTCATAGAAATAAATATATATCGACGCATCGAGGTGATTTCTCCGCTCCGCCTCATTCCCTCCATTCTCTCTCTCTCCCTCTCTACCGTTCGCGACGCCAAAGCCAACTTTTCTTTTTTTTATTGGTTTTAAAGAGCTCCAAGCGAATAAAAGTGTTATTTCTATCTATTAATTTATCATTTAAAAAGATAAATATTGTTTTTATCGAGATGATTAAAATATTAATATCAATTTATTTCAGGAATAAATGCGAAATTATTTGTCTCGTGTTTACAAGGTATTTATGAATGAAATTCTTTAAACTTAGGCATGAGCCCCTTATAGTTATGGGGGAAAATGAGAGAAGGTGATGCTCATACCAATTTGCCAGCAATTGTTTCTTTGTGGTGTCGATAGTCATATATGTTGTCTAAAATAGCCTGGACTTACTCAACACAAGACATTCTCACCAAATACCGTATTCACTCTATAACTTAACCATTAATTAATTTGCGAAGCGATCGTGGGCTGAAACTTTTGGGGGCTATTGCAGATAAATTGTGTCTGTGTTTTCCTGAGTGGAGAATCAAATTCTTAGGCGATTACGTGTGGTTTTACGACGTTTCCAGTCGGACTCAGGGTTAGGTTTTTTTTTCAAATATATTAGTTACTGCCCTAATAAGTTAAACTTACTCTAAAATGTAGAATATGATTTTTAAGGGGGTGGATAATTTAGTTGAGGGTGTTTATTTTTAAATACCAAAAGTCTTTATTGATATTTTTTAAATCGTCTAAAAGTTGTTTTTATTTTTGTCTTTAATAATAAACGCGAAAAACACAAAGTAACTATTTTATATTACTCAGGAATATTTAATTCTTATATTTGGCTAATTGATGTTCCGCTTATGGCGATTGTCAAGAATAATCAACAGAAAGAAAAGGGCTGCCAAAATAGCTAACAAATAGCTGTTACCAAAGGCAATAAAAATTACTTTTCTACATACCTGCCTTATTTTTTGTGTGTTAAAGTATTTTCAAGCGTTATTTATTCTAATTAAACTGTTAGGTTAAATATATTACGTTAGTCTGAAAAACAAAGATGGCTAACACTAAATCACCGTCCATCTACGAAGCCTGATGATTTGTTTGTACTTTTCTCCTTCTAATTAGACGGGAAGTGACTTTTAAAGTGTTAAGACAAAAGAGTCATTAAACAAACTTTACGCCTGTTTTCTTACACGATCTTCAAAATTGAACTATAATGCAGTGGGATTTGGACAAATTACAAAACTGCAATAAAACAGCTTTAAAATCCTTTAAAATCTATATATATATATGAAGAGACAAAATGGTGCCACATCGCAAAATAAATAATGAATTGTATGAGGGAACATACTATATAAAATGAAATAGAACAAATATATATATAAAAACCGTTATGTATTATGTCGGAATTTACGAATAAAAACTAGTTCACACATTCGCAATTAAAAAAACACAGCTAAGAGTTCCCAAGGCGCCTTTCAACCGACTCTCGTCAGGGGAATCGTCGGTAGAATAAATAAAATACACGAAAACCATGAATTGGTGTAAAACCCAGTTGCAAGCATGTGGCTATACGTTAGAAATTGTGTATATGAATAAAAAATACAAGTAAAATGGAACAATTTTAAATCAACCTGCGGACGAGCACGAATCGCCAAATATCTGTAGAGAATGCTTTAATTGTCTTTGTATACAGAGAGAAAGACGTCGTGAATTTATGATGCTGGCGGCCAATATGTTCAGATGGAAGCGGTGTCGTGCTCTGTGCACAATAGAGAATGTATTATCAGAATAATGATTACGACAACTTCTTTTGTCCAGCAGGTTGTCGCCTATGGCAGACTCATGAGCTTGTGAACAGCCGGATAACGGACCGGTTCATGTCGACGAACACATCCGGGCACATGTTGAGCCACTCTAACCGACAATCGCTGAATGGTCTCACCTACATAGTCAGCGTCACACTGACATTGAAAATTATAAATAACGTAACTGTGCTCATTGGTAGGCAAGACGTCCTTGCGAAAGGAGGGGAAAGCGGATCGAGTGGAAAAAATAATGCGCATATTGGCCGCATTAAAGCAATGTGTAACCGAGGAAGATATCTTATCTGGCAAAGGTTGGATGCAAGAGCCCAACAACGGAAGTTTAAGATAAATGGGGCATCGAGGAGGACCAAATACCTTAGTTTTACTAAATTTATCAACCTTACTTCGGATGACTTGCGAGACGACGTGCTCGGGGTATCCATTAGAGAGAAAAAGTTTCTTGATTTTATCAAGTTTAGACGTCAATTTTATATTAGAACAGATCATCAATGTTCAGTGGGTAAGAGTTCTAATAAGCTCCTTCTTTCTACGTTTGGAGGCAAAAGAATCCCAACAAAGGTAAAGTCAAGTAAAAGAGACATTTGTGTATAAACTAGATATATCAAATAAAACGAAAAATTCAGTATCAATGGACGGGCATAAATTGCGCATGAAAGAAGCAAAATGGAAAAGGTCAGGATTACAATGAATTGAATAACATTTTAAAACATGATCTAAGATTTCAACAAGCCATTTAGCTAATCCATGTTAGACAAAACCGACCATGGAAAAGATGGTCTAAGGGGCGAATTTTGTTTGTGGATCTTAGGCAATCCATACATCCTGGGCCAAACAAAATTCGCCCCTCAGACATATCTTGGCCATGGTCGGTTCTGTCCAACATCGATTAGATAAATGGCTTGTTGATAATACATTCTCCATTGTGCACAGAGCACGACACCGCTTCCATTTGGACATATTAGAAGCCATCATTATAGATTCACGACGTCCTTCTCTCTGTAGACAAAGACAATTAAAGCATTCTCTACAGTATTTGGCGATTCGTGGTCGTCCGCAGGTTGATTTAAAATTGTTCCATTTTACTTGCATTTTTTATTCATATACACAATTTCTAACGTATAGCCACATGCTTGCAACTGGGTTTTACACCAATTCATGGTTTTCGTGTATTTTATTTATTCTACTGACGATTCCCCTGGCGAGAGTCGGTTAAAATGCGCCTTGGGAACTCTTAGCTGGGTTTTTTTTTAATTGCGAATGTGTGAACTTTAGTTTTTATTCGTGAATTCCGACATAATAGATAACGGTTTTTATATATATATATATTGTTTCTATCTTATTTTATATAGTATGTTCCCCATACAATATATATATATATATATATATATATATATATATATATATATATATATATATATATATATATATATAGTAATCGAGGTAAGGTTTTTATTTTGAGTGCAAAACTCCCGAAGACTTTTTTTACTGTGTATATATAATAGTGTCAAATAATAAATAAAACTATTTTAAAATGTTGTATTCAACAAACATAAGTAGGTTAGATATTTAAACCATTTCAGTCGGGGACATCGCCAGCCCATCATGCTTGTTTCTTATGCATTTATCTTGTGGGATTACGCTATATATATATATATATATATATATATATATATATATATATATATATATATATATATATATATATAATTATAAAAACTAATTATAAAATTAACCCATATTCACACGTTTCATGCCAAACTTGCATCAGCAGTATGGGAGGAGACAATCCATGGCGGTAACGATTCGAACTCCGATAGGAAAGTCATATTTAACTCAGTAGTTGGAGCGCGTACCGATGTGCTAACCACGCATTGCCCAGCAATTGTTGAGTAAATTAACGTCCGAATGTCAAATTCGGCGGACGTATTAAAATGTATATATAAACGTCGGAGCAATTATTGAATCAAATCAGAATGACTGACTAGTAGATGATTTAAATTTAACATGAACACGATATGAACAGTGGACAGTTGGGTTTACTTGAAGATTGGAATTTAATTAAGCTGCTATCAGAATGTCAGCTGACCTAAACGGCATAATAAATTCTGAGAAATAAGTGCAAATACCGCTTCTCGTTTCATCAATTAAAATAGATAACACGTTCTTCATCGTAGAGGTATCACTTACCCATCTAGCTAAGTAGTGTGATCAGATTTATGTTAGACTCGTCACTCTATTCTTTTAAGAATAACACATACACATCGTGAACCTTGGTCTTTGAGAAGAGATGTATCTAAAGATTATACAACATGCTACACAGTTCTATAAAAAAATATAGTGAGTGAGCACATGAGATTTCTTAGATACCAATCTTATTTATTTTACTTTTAAAACTACAGATTTGAGATGATTCCAATCTCACTTGATCAACGGTGCATTTAGGTTAATCGGCGACATTCATCTATTTCTAAATATCGTTTCGTTAGTTTTATGATGTCATCATTCTGATGTCGCGTACATAGTCTCTGTCTACAGTATAATCATTTATTAAACTCAATACGACTATAAAAAACTGATATGTGATCGTTCTTAAAGACTATTCTGGTTAGTCAATATCGAAATCGTTCGAAAATTGGGACCACACCACCATATGTTGCGTACAGTCATATTGGGCGTAGTAAGACACAGTGGGTTTGATAACTGAGTGTCTCACATGAATGTTTCACAAATAAGACCGAATTACCAAACATTATGCCACAAAAACCTGAAAAGAGTAAACAGAAACACACCATGACTTTCCATAGTAGAAAACTGGACAAATAGGGCCAACCAACAAAATGCCAAACATTTTCTGGAATAACTACCCCATGAATATATAGATAAAGAAGGGTATGTAGACTGCCTTAAAGGATAATGAGAGGATCACAATGGCTGCCCCACATCAAGGCTTGATTTAAGAAAATAAGTGGTTTCAGCAACGGCAAGTGTAGGTTCTGCCACACAACAGAGAGAGTGTGAGCCAACTGACCTCCACTTGTAATGTTCTGCTGAGGGGTTCGGCTACTATATAATACAGCACAATGGAGTGTGTAAATATATCCACTGGACAATCTGTAAAAAACTGAATATCCAGTGTAGAAACAAGTTCTGGGAACATATACGAGAATGAACTTTTCGAAGTAAGTAATACAACGTCCACTATTACTATGCAATGTATACAGCTACATAGCTAAACACGGAACTGTTAAGCCGGAAATAGATACGGGACAAGAGGAAGAAAGTAGCAAGCCTAGATAAAGTCAGTGTGCCCATTGATGATAGCTTAAACAGAGCTGAAAGAGAGAAGATAACTAAATACTTAGGTACAATGTACGAAATAAAAAGAAATTGGAATCTTAGAAAGATATCCATAATTTCCGTAATCATAAGGGCTACAGAGCTCATGAAAAAGAATTTCGAAAACTAGTATTCTAAATATAGTCGGTGAACGAAGTCAAAAAGAGATTTAAAAAATTGCAGTTAAAGGGGCGGTTAGAATTCTAAAATCCTAGTTCGATTAGAATGTCTGAAATAGCGGGATAATGTCTTGTTTGAATTATTAGAACATTGTAAAATAAGATTGGAAGGAGTTTCTTGTGTCTCTGACATAGATATCAAGAACCAGCCATGTGTTAAATGTCCGATATTTCAGTAAACCTTGTTAAATAGTTGTATATGCTATGACTTCAAAAGATATGTTGTGTTCTTGCAATCTGACGACTATGATAAGCCGCATTCTCTCAGTTTTTACTCCCATTAATGTTATAATAATGAAACTATAAAATCTAAGGAACAGAAAGGAAATCTAGCGTTTATTGCGAGAATGCAGCATTTCAAATATACGTGACATCGCTACAAGTGCATATGGTCATATAATATCTCTAACGTGACTACGCCATGGTCTCTACAGTATTGGACAGAAAAGCAGCATATGATTAATGCACCTTCTCACACAGCAACGCTAGTATCAGCATTGTCTACTAATCTCATTACCAGTCTATTTTTTTTTATTTTGTTTAATTCACGAAATAATCGTTGCCTTTTTATACTTGTAACTGAGGAAGTAATCTAAGTGTTTGTATATGCTGAATTTCTGTTTGCTAATTCGTTATTTCTGATGTGTATCTCCAAATGTCTTATCCGCGTTTCTAGTTATATCTGCGTCTCTTCGATCTCGAACGTAGTCGTTATATGAGTATTTTCTAGTTCGAACTCTGACTGTTTTAATATTTTTTCACGAATAATTATTACCTACCGTGTGTTATTACACTGTCTAATTTGGAACTTCTACCGATAAATATTTCCATAATTTAACTAGTTTATACAGAGTTCGTTTCCTTAAAATATTTTCACAACATTTTCTAACTGTTGTTTGTTGTGATCGTTATATAAATAAGCACATCTGTGAAAGATATTCAGCACAACCCACACACATATCATGTAGTGCAACACCTTCTAGAGAAGGAATCTCTCATCTGCGTTTCTAGTTATATCCGTGCCTCTTCTATCTCGAATGTTGCCGTCATATGAGTATGTTCTTGTTCGAACCCTAATTGTTCTAATATGTTTTCGCGAAAACCTCATTACATACTATCTTTTCTATCATTGGCTGTATGAATCACGTCTATGTCATTGATCTCCTTGCCTATAATTTAAAACTTCTACCGATAAATCTTTCCTTAATTTAACAAATTAATTTAGGGTTCGTTCTCTTAGTAATTCTAGAATGGCCACATCACAGTTATTTGTTGTAACCGTTATTTAAATTGTCACATCAGTTAAAGAGATCCGGCTCTTCCTAGAAACATATCATGTAGCTGCAACACCTTCTGGAGAGAGTGAAAGAGAGAAAGAGAGAGAGAGAGAGACAGAGAAGGTTGGAAGAGTTCCTCACCGATATATACAGCTATGGTATCTGAATATTAGTACACGAGGATGACAGAATATAAAAAGGATTTAAGGAAAAAGTAACAATGGAACTGTCTTTAGCAGTCATACAGTGAGGCAGCTAAAAATGGAGGGGTGGCAGGCACTCTGTGTTATTCGTTTATGGTTTAAGCATATCCAATTCATACGAAAACTTTTCACATAGACACGTGACGCAGCGGGTGGACGCGTTAAGAATCAATTCTAAGGCGCAGTCAGGGGGCAAGGTTCAATCTCTACTACAGAATAATGAATAAAATAATTAACCCAGTCATCGTTGACAGAACGAAAACAATGTACTCCTGTGGCTTAAAAAAGGATTAAGTTTGAAATTTCGTATAGGTTCTTCAGTTTGACGTAAAGATTGCCAAGTTCAAAAAGGGGCATATATAGAAGGTTGTGAAAATAACAATCAAGATAAAAAATAGTGCGAATAATTCAAATAATGAGAAGCACAAATGCTCATGTAACAAATTTCGGGAAATAATTCAGACTATGGGCGATTTTATATTTGTAGAATTCAATCTGTAATTGGTGGTAAAGGTGTCCCTACTTCATATTCTATGTAACTTTGAATATTTTTCTATTAATGTGTCAAACCTAAATATATTTATTTTATTTCAAAGATTTATAATGTAATTTAAAATAAATTTCGGGATAAATGACACCCAAAGGCATGAATTATATATGTTTCAAAAGGATTTTAATAGCAAACGTTGATGTCAGTAATTAATTAAATCCCTCGTCATCAGATATCATGCAGAGATTTCAATCAGCCCATCAAATAAAGAATTTATTTTGTATTATAAATTATAATTATAATTAAAAGTCACAATAAAAAAAACGTAATTATGAGTCTAATTGTATAAATTAATGAATTATTAATGTATGTGTGCTATTAAAAGTATCTAAGAAACTACGTAATTCATGTCTTTTTAAAATAATAATAAAGCTAATAGCTTCATTGGTTTTACTAGCACAACCCTATCCCGCCGCCTCACCATGCATCTTTAAACTCTAGCTCAATTTACTAACATCTGCAAAAATATAACTGACCTCCCTCTAATTTAAGACACATTCTAGTTTATAATCCTAATATCATACATTCCAAAACTAATTTAAAAAATGAAAAAATACTGAAAGCTATCTATATTAAAACAAAACAACCTAAAATTAACAACATGTCATATGAAAACAGAGGTAACATTTTAACATGCTTAACGTAATGCGATTTTTTGCTGTGATACCATCCAGCATTGCGCAATTTAAATTGTCAACGACTTCCTGGAAGAATGCGATAAACGTTCCATGCGCGTTTCTTCACCGTCTTTTTAAAATTCTCTTCTTTCTTCAGCTTTTTTTAAAATTGGCTTTTGACACCTAAGGATAATTCGACGAAGAATCAAAAACGTTCGTGAAACCTGTGAAACCTATGGAACATTTAGTTTTAGATTTTTTGATTTTAATACAAAAAATATCACCAGAAAAAATGAAAAAAATAAAAAAAGGTATAATTAAACAGACGAATGAAAAAATGATGCATAAATACGCACACACAATATATATATATATATATATATATATATATATATATATATATATATATATATATATATGTATATATATATATATATGAGTCAACTCACTTTTATATATATATATATATATATATATATATATATATATATATATATATATATATATATATATATATATATATATATATATATATAAAGAGGTTTTTTATAGATAAACGACTACCAATAATATAGAGAAAGGGGAATGTAAAAATTGAACAAAGCACAGAAAAAGGAAGAAAGATAAATTACGTGAAAACACAGAATGAGATAAAAGGCGATAGCAAAAAGAAAGAATGTTCGTTCTAAGATGTTTAGAAAATAACAGACCCGTCTATTATGTTTGCTAGTTAAGGATCTTCAAAGGCACGTTCTGTGCTTTAAGCTTATAACGGGGGCCTCAATTAGATTGTCCGCTCACCCTTTGGTGCGTTGATGGCGTGTCTGCTGATCTCGACCGACCACCTATAGACAGTATGGCTGCCGCTAAACACAAGCGCTGGGCGACAACAGCGGCAAAAGTGTAATTAGATTGCCAGACGCTGTGAAACCGGTTGATTTTTCAAACGGTAAAGGGGAAGTGCGGATCCAGGCAATAGACGATGCTGAGAATCCGTGTTGCGTTGTTGGTGGCAGCGATTATTGAGATAAAAGTTTTAAAAAATAAAACGTAAAAAGTAATAGAATTTTAGCGGCACAACAAAGTAATACTAATGACCAATAAAATATAGTCGAGCAGTTCTATCTGCGTTAGTATAATTAAATGGTTAAACTGTTGTTTAATTATTTATTCATGATGTCATTTTTGACATCCCTTATATAAATCAATCACCACATTTCATCTTTTAATGAATGAAATACAATCTATATTATTAAAATTACTTAATTTAAGTTTCTTGGCCTTTTTTGATATGGGCAATGTGTAGTATCTGTTCAAACACTGTGAGACTGAGGAATGGCCTACCTCCACAGCTACGTTCACCAGGAGAGATAATCTAGGTAATGAATGATGATAAAAAAACATTTAAACCAACTGATCCATTGCAAACAACACACTAACGACTCAATTACAATTAAGTTTTGATCAAATCGGTGGTCACATAACAATGGCAAAAGTAAGCTGAGAAAAAACGAAAGCCTCTAGTTTCCAGTTGTAAGCTGAAGAAAACTGCACGTCACTGATTCCCGTGGAAGGTAAATATATTTGGAAATACTGGTTATTGGGAACGGACGTTATCGGCGAGGTGCAAAGAAGGTTGTCATCGGACTAACAAAATCAAACAACGACAAACATAGCTACAACGTTATCACTACCCCATAGGACAACAAAATAATACCTATGATGTAATTTGTATTGTGTCTACCGTAGCGTGACCACTGAGGCCATAATACTACACGTTTATGTCCTCGGTCACTGGAGGAGAAATCTTGCTTAACTGTGGACAGTTTTATTTTGATACCAATCAAGAGTGCCCCTTTTATGGGAGGTGAATTTATTCCACATTAAAAGCCGACCTTGTCTCTTACTCTAGTTTCTTGTGAAGGCACATAAATAGATATCCAATTTAACCTGAGTTTGTTAAACATAAGTTGCTATTTTACACTTAGCTTTTGCAGAACCTTCACGGACAGAGCCTTAATAGTGATAATAGTTCGCATTTTATCTTTATAGTGAG
>OY744520.1:78934461-78961961 GCA_963556195.1 Sepiola atlantica
AGTAGTAGTTGTTGTATTAGTAGTAGTGGTAGTATTAGTATTATTATGAGTATTATTAGCATTTTATAAGTAGTAGTATCACTACTACTATTATTATCATTATTATTATTATTATGATTATTTCTCACGTATTAATCCTCTCCCGTGTCTTTATCAGTAATTGTCGAAAAAGATGTATTTCCCTACTCAGAGTGAGTACAACTCATAGCAACATTCTAATACTCATTCCTGTTACCCATTGTAAGTGCAAACAACTATTTTCTCGCACAAGCTGTTTACCAGCAATTTCTCGCTTATAAAAGCTTCTGAGTTTCTTTGCAATTTCGTGATTATAAACTGCAAAATATTTAATCACTCCACTTACCATGTTAGTCGAGCTTTGGATTATGCAATATCTCTGCGAGCTGTCCATTTTTTTTATAAAACATTACGACATATTTCAGCTGTGCTGGAACGAATGTGTTTTTACGGAGGGTCGCATCATTATATTTTCTCATATTTTAACAATCAATCTCAGCTGTAGTTCGTTAAAAAATGCTACATTTATACTTCAAATTGTGGCTGTATTTTTGCAAATACTTCAGGACAATCCACGTATATTAGCTTGTTTATTTTTACTTTTGGATCTATAAATGTGTATCCGACATTGAACCTTACCAAGTACGCTTTTCAGTAGTATCACACCTATGATAAACAATTTTAGTTGTATTATTTCTCATGAAATGCGCTTTTTTGAATCAAGAGTTTTGTTAAAGTAAATGCTTTGAGTTGAAACTAGCATTGGTGAGAAACAAAGGGCCCGTGATGTTTCACCACCTGAGCTATGAGATAGTCAAAGCCACCCGTGTGTGTCAGAATACTGTAGTAAGGAAGATCCAATATAATAGTCTAAGTTACCAGTCCATTTTCTAACACGAAAACTGACATCACTAGTAGTCAAAATACGAGATGTGAAATATGTACCGAATTCTTTTTTAGTTATCTAAAAGGTTAAGTTCTGACATCCCGTTCCAAAATTCTGGAAACTCAAGCCTTACTACAGGTAAATAACTAATTATAATAGATCAATTAATTGACACTTATAGCCAGTCATGTATGACATAACAACATTTGTGTATATCCGTGGAGTAAATAAACAATTTAGTTCGAAATTCCGTAAAGATTCTTGATTTTTACATAAAGGTCATGGAGTATTACTACAGAAATTCGGAGGTTAAATCGACCGAAACGCTGTGATAATAGCATCCAATATGAGAACGGTAGCCCTGATAATTCAAACAATAAAAATTAATAACCACCATCAATATGTTTCTAAAACGAAATACGAGATATTTTGGTAAAACTTGAGGAAGGGTTAAGTGCCATGAATTCCGTTCTTTTAATTCTGCCGCTTCTCTCATAAATATTCAATTTTTTGGCTGCTCTCAACGTGGATCTATTTAAAAATTGATTATCTCATTTCAAAATGGGTTTCGCTGAGCCTAAAAGCGAATCGTGTGTTATTAATGGCGTACATATCCACTTAGCAAAGACTCAACGCTTATCTCTTTGCAAAGTAGGCGGAATGATGAAAATAAACGGATTTCAAAGTTAAATTTAATAGATTTCACATGCGAAAAAAAACTCGAAATAATTCAATTGGCATCTTTATTGCTTCCGAACGTGATACATAGTTGATTCGGGAGAGTGCTCAGGGGATTCCCAAGCTAGGTAGTTATTACGACAAGCATGATAAACGCACTCGTTCTTTACAAGATAAATTAGAATTGAAGTACGAAAGGTAGCTCTTATCTCTCTCCATAGCTATACTTACTCTCACTCTCTCATATCTATATATATATATATATATATATATATATATATATATATATATATCTATATATATATATAAATTAATAAATGCGCAAGTGTTTTTCTGATCTATTCTAACTATATAAACATCAAATCCAGTTAGGTTAGTTTAACACTAATAATATAAGAATTTATAAAAAATACGGTATATATAGGCATCTTCAACTCACTGAAACAAATTTCGTTATTACTCATTTGCATATTTATTTGTTTTAAAGTTTCTTATTAATCAAAATTCTGTGATATGCATTTTTAATATGTATTGCAAAATGTCTTTCTAAATACGGAATCGTTTAATCGACAGTGCTATTATTTATGTTGTTATATCATTCTCCCACGCATAAACTCCTTCTTTATGGGGTGGTGTGAGTGTTCGTTCGTCATGATATCCTCTTCCAAGTCATGACATTCCGGTTTCTGGTGAGTGTATGTAGTTCGTTTATCATGATCATCTTTTTAGCCACGAGAAAATATGCGACCGGAGGGAACATATATTTGCTTATATATATATATATATATATATATATATATATATATATATATATATATATATATATATATATATATGTAACATAACCTTAAAATAAAATTTAATTTACATTCCCTGCGAGACTGTTTTCGCTTTCGCTGCGGTTCTACATCTGGCAGCCATTTTGTTTTGTAGGATTCTCTGCACAGTCGGAGAAATGTTTCTTCTGGTTTAATTATTTTTGACAAAGGGAAGTCTCTTTTCCCGAAATATTAAATAGTGATTTTTAATCACCCGGACATCACACAAACAGCTAAAAGCACTCTTGCTGTTATGTAAGATTTTAGGGAAAAAAATAGTAAGTCATATTTCGTATTCGATTTATTGTTTGTGTTCCTTACAACTTGTATCTTACCCGGAATTTGCATTGCCCACAGCCTTTCAAAAACTTACTACTACTAATATATATATATATATATATATATATATATATATATATATATATATATATATATATATATATATATATGTATATATATATATATATATATGTGTACATATATATATGTGTGTGTGTGGGTTTATATATATATATATATAGATAGATAGATAGATAGATAGATAGATAGATAGATAGATAGATACGAGGTAAATTAATTCATGACATTAATTTACGTACGGTCCAGGAATTTAACATTAACAACAATTTCGTGTACAAACGTTTCTGAGACGATATGGATTTTTATTGATATCAGGTCTATCATTAGCACAAGGAATAGACACCAAGTTCGAAGTTAAAGCGTAGAATCATTGATATAGTGCAGATATTAATTCATTATACAGCAATTCGAAGAATTGAGGAAGGGTTAGGATAATATAATTACTATTCTACTTAAAACCGGTTACAAAGCAATCACACCAAAATAAGGAAAATAAAGACATTTCACATAATAGTAATACAAAAAATATACAATATAAAAAGGATGAGAACTAATAGTTCAAAGATTAATTAATAGATAAATTCGCCATTAGATAAATTAAAGATGTGTTCATTTATTGAACTATTTCAAGAAACATTATCACACGACCTATCGTAATAAAAAAGTGTGTCTGTTTGTGTGTAATTCATGGTATATCTAATCTGCCAGTAGTGTATTTCCCATCAACAGATTTATAAGCATTCGTATGCGAGATCAATCTATATAAAGATAAAGAGTAAAACAGAAATATGTAGAGACTGAGAAATGAGAGAAAAAGAGAGAGATAGCGTTAGATCATTAGACTGACACGATCGGTAGACAAACATTCGAGGTTCGAATTTCAGAGGTTGTGTACACACTACGTCTTGCCCCACTGATATGTCTTGACAAGACGAAACAGCTGTCGGTTGATAACTATATCATGTATTTTGGCATAATGGTAAGATCGTTCGTTAATGGTTTGGGAAGCAAGAGTTAAATCCACGGCCAGACCATACCAGACTATATATATATATATATATATATATATATATATATATATATATATATATATATATATATATATATATATATATATATATATATATATATATATATATAAACCCCCGTCTGACATACCTTTTAAGGGAAATGATATGAGCTGTCTAACCGCATGTTCCTGTCTCTGTGATTTGCTGAACTCTGTGAAAGACGGTTTAATATATTTTTCCGCTTAGAACAACAGACATAGGTTTTATTTCCCTTCTTACGCATGGCTATTTCAGCTGGCCTCATCGGTGGGAGCTTTAGATTTGAGGTAATAGTGGGGTTTGAATCGTTCGGGCGGTTTGTACCAGTTATATCTACACTAAAGATCTCGCAAAAAATGAAACTTATACATATGCGAATAATAATTAAATATTTATTCTGAACTAATTATATACATACATATGTGTTGTATCAACTTTGTTATATATTTGTGAGGCATGAATCACTTACAGAGCTCATATTCGCCTGCCTTTTGCACTTGCTTAACATGCGTTGGGATAGCTTTACCCCCGACATCGACGTGTTGGATCGAGCTGCTATTCCAAGCATCGAGTCTCGTATAAGTAAATACAGACGTCGTTTGGCTGGTCATCGTATTAGTTTTACTGATGACAGACTGCCCTAGCAGGTGATTTATGGGGAACTAACTGGGAATACTCGCCCTACAGCACATACCTCGTAACTGATTCAAAAATTGTCTCAAAGATGATTTGAAGTGCTTTGAAATTCATGTTTAAAGATAAGAGAGGGTGACTGTAGATAAGTCAAGGTTGATCAAATTCGATTTTTGAAGGGAGCAAGCTTTTTTCAAAGAATACGATGAAACACCAGGAGCTAAAGAAAGCAGCGATGAAGAGACGGCACGTGCTACTTCCTGCACATGGAGGTAATATGGAAAACCTAAGATGCCTAGCTTACAATTTGGGAATCATGTCACGTGCAAGTTTTTTGAATAACCAACGAGTGCAGTTTTCCTAAATCAAGGACGGACAGGAGGTGGCTTCATTTATGGCATTCCCCTCAGACTATCACAACACCTGTCACTTCTGTGGTAGTGTCGGTAAATGTTTGACAGGCCTGAAAAGCCATATCCGCGCCTTTCACTAAGAACCTTAAAACTAATATTACATCGATACGCGAAATGTGGTCATGTTCGAAATCAAATAGACAGCCGCCATATACATGTATATATATATATATATATATATATATATATATATATATATATATATGTAGTATTATAAGTTCTTTTTAAAGATATGTATTTATGCATATACTACTCATAATTTCCGAAATATTTTCAATTTACAGCACAATGAAGTAGTATTACAATATTCAAAATATATGTACTTTATAGTTGGATGTCAATGACCACGGAAAGCATCAAACCAGAATCATAATTTCCATATTATCTTCAACTCTTTTTTATTTTCATATTTCGTATATCTGTATATTTCTCAATTATCCGAGAAACAAAAGTCTTTTTACTTATTTTTTTACCTTTCTTTCATTTTTTTAACAAAAATAGTTTCTTACCGCGTTTCACAGCAAGGTCAAGCGAAAATATATAGACTTCAGTTCAACTGTTCTGATCATCAGAGCAAGGAGTTTATTTACAAGTAATAGGAAAATATGTCATTTCAAATACATGGTATCGGAAAATGGGGAAAATTCTAGAAGACGACTTGAATAGAAAAGGTGCAAGCCGAAATTCATGAGAAAAACTCACATAAAGAATGGTGACAAAATCTAAGGACCAACCCATCCTGAAATTTGAAACGGGTCCTCATATATTCTCCAGATTGACCATTATGTCTGGAGTACTTTGGTGTAGAAGTAGCTTAGGTTAAAAGAAAGATTATTACGTAAAAGTAATATTCTAGGTTATAAATATTGTAAAGTTATACTTAAAAATAATATATATTTGTTTAATTGACAACAGAGGTGTTAACTCAGATGGTATAGCGTTGAACTCTCAGGATCGAAATAAACTAGCAGGACCCGTGTCCCGGCCTTGCTCGATGAAAATATGGCACAAAGAACGAACAACACGGTAAGGGAAAATCCCCCCTCATATTTAAAAATCGATATTTTTAAATATGTATTCACTACTTTGTATAAAAGTAACTAAAAGCGACTTTTTCTCAATTTTGCTGGTGAGTATATTTAATTTGTTTCACCTTTAGTGTTTATAGGGTTAAGTCACACACACATTTAAAAGAATTATTTACCCACTTACTAAAAGTGCGGAATAGTTAACAGTCGAAATATTTTGGAAAAACAACAAAAATGGCTCATACCGAACGCGATAGAATTCGATTATCTAGCGACCTGTATACTTTTAACGTGCTAAAACTGTGTTTAAGGAGGGGTTTTATTCTTTGAAAAGTTGTTAAAAAATCATATTGTACGACTCACACTAAGTTCGAGTTGCAAGCCCCCTCACCCATTAAACTTAGGGGTGGTGGTAGTGTATTCTTACAATAGTAATTGGAAAGTAATTTTGGATGACTAAAAATAAAATAAAAATGTTCATAATTGATAATATTCTTTTATAAACAATCTACTTTTGTGGTTTATTATCCATGTTTTTGTTTTTGTTGCAATATACTATTTTTATAATTTCACCGTATTTTTTTTAAATAGTCTAATAGTTTATTTAACAAAAAACAAACTGATCTGAACATCTATTCTAAACAGTGAAATATTTGGTTTATTTGTAATTCCTTTTTAGCGGATATATTTTCGATCCCCACAGTTTAAATATGTTTTATTTCTTGGTAAAAAGTAAACCGTATTTGAATAATGGATTTGTTTTTAAGTGAACGTTTTGGTAAAAGTGAGAATATATTTTAAAAAGCCGAAATGTTTTTGGATTTTTCATTTTTTAAGCGGACATATTTGTGTGCTGTTTACACGTCTCGGCCCTAAAAATTGGAGCTACCCAATATTTGACTATTATTCTGACATTCCATTATTCCGGCCTTAGTTAGAAAGTTTGCCGGCGTTGTGAGTTTTAAACTTACAGTAAATAGGAAGCATAAATAAATATCATTGTACTAATTCAGAGAAAGAAAAAAGATAAACGTTTACATAGAAGGTAATAGGAATAGTTAACCGACACAATAATCTGTAGTCGTATTGAGCAGTTGTTGTTTCTTTTCGGATTGATATGCTTCGCTATTTTAACCGGTCGATGAGTATTCTGGAATAACGTGGGTTTGTTAAACCTTTAAACGTGTTACAAGTAGCTGACAGTGTATCTAATGGCTGTGGTAGTAGAAAAATAGTAGCGGGTTAAAGTTGATGCAACCGTCTCTTGGGAACTTTTGCTGAAGAGAGTTTGGGAGGACGGAGAAAATATAATAAATATGAAATGAGGATAAATCTAACGCAGAAGTTCTGGAAACACTCATGAGTGATTAAGATAATTGTTTAGAAAAATAACCGACCCAGACCGATAAAATAAATTCCTGGAACAGAATTGTTATTCATCAAATTCATGTAAATGCTACTAAAACTTATGTCTAGAATACTCATTACAATTTTGATTTAGATTCTCTAAAAAGCCTACACTATAAGAACTAAGCTTATGAGGTCTAAAGAGGCAGCTGAAATTCACGAAATCTTGCTTAATTGCTGTCTAATAACTATGGATAAAATTAATGAAAATCTGAAATATTTGAATTTAAAAATGGGACGTTGTTCCCTATTATGCCCCCTAAAGCTCTTTAAATACCAATTAAATTACTATATAAAACTTATAACTATTGTTTACATTTCTCAAATATACGAGCTATCTTAACTTTCTATGAAGTCAAACCATTACTTTTTAACACCTTTAAATTAAACTAAAGTAAGCTCAATATAGCCTGCATTTTGACACCTTACGCCTAGCAGCTGTGATTTAAAATTCATAATGATTATATTACTCCAAAATTATTTAATTTAGATTGACGTCAACAACCAAACATTGGATATATGACACCTGGAGTACACGACTGACTACGAGCACAATAACAGTTACCTCTCTCTAAGAATTATAGATATCTAATCACAATATCTACTTTGCAAATTAGTCTTGAGCGTAATCTTAAACTGTAAACAAAAAATAAAGCATATTGAATTCGTTTATATATATCATCACAATTGTCACAAACGAAATAGTGAGTATACGTATATATATATACACACACACACACACACACATATATATATATATATATATATATATATATATATATATATATGTATATATACATATGGAGAAATATATAGTCATCATTCGTACTTCGTTGATCATCAGAGAAATAGTTCATTCGATAGTAATAGAGATAAAAAGCAAGACATGTTTACATAGAATTCTTGACAAATGTAACGTTAAGTCCAAATACGTGAAAAAAACTCACATTAAAAATGGTTACACAAATTTAGGAGCCCATCCTAAAAAAATCTTATTCCCGGAAACTTGAAACGACTCTTCGGACCTTCTTTTAGAACCAACTTCAATTGAGCAAGCAACAAGCCACCTGACAGCCAAGCAAAACAAAACCGATAGGAAGATTTCCCACAAAGGAAAAGTGTAAAACCCGGTTTATAATTGTTGTTATAATCCTTGAAGATAAAATACTCTTCATTATGTATTAATGCTAATGTTTAATACGTAACAACAATTAGTACTAAATACTATCCAGCATGTAATACATCAGAAAAACCTACCCGAGCTAAATTTCACATTGAAAAGTATCTTTTTCATATTGTTGCTAAAATAAAATTTAGAATTACAGCTAATTAGATTTAATTCCTCACTGATATTTTTAATGTTTTCTATTTAAATTCCGGAAACAGTTAAAAAGTTCAATCGCTTAATTACATCCTTTATTAAACTAGGAAAAACCCTAGTGCGATAATTCCAATCTAAATCATTAGTTATCTCCCCTTAGACCAAGTTACTTTGTACTCGGTTAAAATTTAAATTAAATATTTATAATTAAAATTATTAAATATGAAAATGAAATAAAACAAATTGATTTTTCATATCTAAAATGGGATAATTTCTTATGAGACGTTAGGATCGATCATTTACCCGCGAACTAATAAACCACGACATAAATAGATATTTACGTTTAAATATTTCGTCTGGCGTTGAAACCTATATTATTTAAGTGGTTATAATGAAAAGAGTTTGAAATACTATGACTCTGTACATTATCAAGTCTCGCCTCGTTTTAGAGTTTTATTCGTTCTTAAATGTTGATATTTATTAAGTTTGTGTGTTTGCATTCATAGAAATCAATTCAAAAATACTATTAGTATGCAGTGAGAGAATATCCCCACAAAACATGGCTAAACCTAAAAATAACTAGAAACATGTGATAATTACTTTACATCACCCTGCCCCCAAACGAACCCTAAATGATTCCGAAAGTGCCTTCCTTATACTCCAGCCCAGTTCTTCTCTTTCGAACCGTAAGGACAGTGGAAGTCATGTGTAAATCCAATAACGGGTGAGGTTAAGATAGAGGTTCTTCGCGATCATGCCCTTGCGAAATGCATAGCAATTCAAGATAACACTTAATGAGTCTGTATGTTAATAAGTGAGATTTATTTGAATGGGTTGGACAGTCTGGTAATGTGATGCCTACCTTCTAACAACATTTTGTACGATTTCATCTTGATTTTACCCCATCAATATATTCCACATTGACAATGAGTTTTATAAGGATTTGTATCTTCCCGTACTAAACCATTAGTTTGCTGACCGCTTATTAAGCTGTATAGATTGTAAACCTTCCTTTTCCAAAAGGTAAACAATAATTGGCTGGGCTGTGTTAGTTGAGGAAAGTCAAGAAGACGCTGCTATTCAGAAAAAAATGACATTCGAAGAAAGACAAGGCTCGGACAAAATGCAATCGTTAAGATATGTAATAAATTATCAAGATGAATTAATTTAGTTAATCTTAAATATTAACATTTAGAATTTACTTCTTTTTTTTTTGTTTAGTTTATTTATTATTTACTTTTTGTTTTTTTTAATGAAATATTTAATATTTATGTTAAGTGTTGCGATTGTAAATATAGGTTCGGATCAACAATAAGGTAATGATTAAGGTGGATAATTAGGGTGGTAAAGAAATAAGCTCTAATATGGCAGCAGTTATTAATTAATCCATGATCAGATAGAATTAGTCAATTTAAGGCCTTCATCTTGAGTGCGGGAATAGGAGGTTGTTAAAAGAGACAAGAAGGGCGAAAGAGTGTATATATAATAAAACAACAAACATTTAATTACAAGGTTATTAACATAGTATCGCAAAGTTAACGAAACTATTTAGGTGTAAGTATAATATATGGTAATTTAGTCTAAATGCTCTAAGAGTGTGTGGCTTAGTCAATGAATAGGAGGTTATAGCACTTGTGAGGAAGAGTATCGACAAAAGTAGAGGTTGGATGATCTAGGAGGAGGAGTAGGGTTAGAGAATGAAGGGAGACAAAGCTCGGCTCTTTTATTTAAGGAAAGTCTGTGTTTAGAGATCAGAATGAACTCTGATATCATTTGGTTATCGATGTGTTAAACTGAGGTAAAGATACGGACATGGATAATGCGTTGTGTGTTGCCACATCATAACGTGTGCTTATAGAAAGAAGAAATGTGGGTGTACAAGTGTTCCTTGATGCATTGTTACAGAGGCCTGACAGTGTACTGATGTGGAAATGCTGGGACTTAACACATTGTAGTCTGTAAACTGTATAAGTGCGAAGGCAGATCCTTGAGTTTGGAATGGGGCAATTGGCTAGGGAACAGTGTTCAAAGGTGGGCTTACTGTGTGTTTTAGTTAGGTGTTGTCGGAGGGTATTACCTGTGTGGGTGAATTGAATGCCAAGGTTCTCGTTACGTATTGCTTTGCGTATCGCGGATGTAATGCTATCGCTAAAGAAAGTAAGTTTGAGGAAGCAAGTATTGGTAAGGGTGTGCTGTATGCGTCTATTTCGTATTACTGAGGCTGGCTATAGTAGAGGGAGAGCCGTTTGTTTAGAGGGTATGGTGGAAGGTCTTAGTGTGTGTAGTTTTATCAGTAGTATAGGAGCATTTACTTTGTATACGGATGATCTGTGTGCATGCATAACTTAATTTTGCTTTAAGGGGTAAGGGGGTTTAAGATGGATGGAAACTTTTCTGCAGACAGCTTTTCTGTAAAAGGTTGTGTGTATGGATCTATCATCAGTGATGATAAGATTGAAGTATAATAGTGAGAGTGAGGCTGAAGTGTTGGGGTGTTCGATAGTGGACTGTAGGTGGGGGTCAGTATTGTTAATATTGTTCAAAATAGTGGTGGCTTTCTAACGAGATGATTTGTTGAGTAGAAAAAGAGAGGCTGTTACTCTCGAAATGATTAAAGTTTTTTTTTCCATTCCGGACCTTTAAATATTTAGCAGTGAGCCCACCAATTTTACAATTAAGTGTGTTTATATAAAATGTTTTGAAATATATATAGAATTGATCTCTATCAGTTGTGTTTGTATATATATATATATATATATATATATATATATATATATATATAGAGAGAGAGAGAGAGAGAGAGAGATAGATAGATAGATAGATGGATATATTACTGAGTGTAGTTATACCATTGATATATTGATAGAAAGAACAATATTTGTGATAGATCCTATAAAGATCAAAGTTTAAGACATGAAATAAACAACGTATGTTGACAAATAATCCCCCAAATCGTGGTCTTCAGATAGTGAAAAATTAAACCCACGTGTAAGTTATATAAAAAAATACATAAAGTGTGTTCACGTGGAAATATATTACCGCGCACGTAGAATGTAATGCGATAAACTACAAGATACTATGAACCTTATTCCATATCTACAAACTCAGATCTACATAATCTCTATCACATATAGCAAGTACTATTACTAAATAGAGCAAGAGTGAATGAAACGGAGAGAGGGGGGAAAGAACCGCATGAATGTAATGTCTAATGTTTGCAATGCGTTATAATAGCAATTATAATCGCCTGGTATTGTGCAGTTTTGTCATATTTATAAGTAAATGTGGTGGGGATTAATCTATGAGAAATCACTACAAAAACGATAGAATATATTTAACTGCTTATGGGCATTTATAAAATATTAAGTAAAAGATGATGAGGTGATTGTAATTAAATTATAACATCAACTACGTATACTTTCTTCCTGATGCTACCAGATCAAGCTGTCTGAAGATACAGGCTTCCATATTTTAAATGCAAAGAAAATTGATGTTGTTTTTTTTACTGTTACCCTTTGTAATGCTCAATGATGTTATGTAAAACTAAACACAAAAACAACAATTTTTCGTCTACAAAACAACAAAATAAAACACTATGAATAAATAAATATTTTAAAATATTAAAAAACTATAAGCATAAAACCTTTACCAAAATACTGAAATTGGCATTAAATATGTTGATATGCCGTAAAACAAAACAACTGACCGACCAGACCGACCACATATTCTTTTTAATATGCAAACAACTACACGCACACAATAAAAGATTAAAACTGAAAACAACTTTTCAGTGTTTTCGTCTTCTTTTCAACTTCTACTCGAACATACGATCTCCCTATTTAACTGGTTTATGCTGGGTTTTTTTAGATATGTAATGCAGAAACGCGATGGTTAGTATAAACTCTTTTATCCATTACTGGGTTAAAGGTGTACGTATTTTTCCGAATTTCATTACAGGGTAAGCGAAAATGATAGATTCGACCAGATATGAATTCGCCATAGTCCGTTTCATAGTCTATGGCCGTATCAATTACATCACTCGACGCGTCCATCTCCTGATCAAACTACTTACAGGAATTCGAAACACAACCTTCATACAACTTAAAATCAAAGAGGTTAGAAACAATTTATGTTCAAATCCAACGATGAATTACAAAAGAACGCAAAGAAATATATTGCATACATATGAAGAAATCCTGAAGAGAAGTGTTAAAATAATGTCGTTGATTTATCTTTGTCAAAAGCTACTAGCAAGCCAGGGTTCAGAAATTATTGAAGTAATGCATAAATCATATGGAAAAAATCGAGATTTTTTTGCATCTATCGGGGAAAGTATGACTTATGCAGAAGGCTTGAACAATCTCGAGAGAGGCGACACTAAGTGTCTTTTTGCAAATGGATAATAATAATAACAAGATAAAATAGAATTATTATGAAAATTAAGGAATTCTTAACCAATTTTGTGGTACTCGAAAACTAGGTACAGGAAATCGGCAAATGAATGGTGTAAAATCCCCCAAACTAGTATATCAATGATTGATGAAGCTATGCAATATTTAAGATGTGATATAAAATCGAAATATTGTATTTTATTACATTATCGGCAATGGTTTCACTTCCGTTTCCTGTTAATATAATGAAAGCAATGCAGAATAAAAGGCAATTTGACATCATTTCGACATCTACTAAATATTCCAATAAACTGAAACTATTCTAATTCGTAGTTGATTATTGATATATTCACTCCTAAACTGGTTAATCGAGTATTACGTGTTTTGAAGCACAATTGATAGGCGCTAATATATATATATATATATATATATATATATATATATATATATATATATGTGTGTGTATATATATATGTATATATATATATGTATATATATATATGTATATATATATATGTATATATATATATATATATATATATATAAGATAATATAAGAAAGCATTGGATATAGTTCAGATCGATTTTTATAAAAATCGATTTTCCAAGGAAAATGCCCCTTAGTATTCAATATTCAAACATTTACATTTTATTTTATTATTTAAGATAGAGCTTTTTTATTAAAATAAATGGCATACCCTACTAATATAATAGTGTTATCTAATGTTAATTCCGGAACAAAAGAAGTGTTAGACATATTTCTGGAGAAAATTTCAAAAGATACTTGAAAAAATTAAGTTATCATACGAACATCCTCGACCTTAAAGACAGCTGCTCGATGAGTGCAACACATCAAAAAATCTATCTAAAAATCCTTCAGATTAGTATGAGAAACGTTTATATGATAATTATGAATAATTTCAAAAAGTAACCTAACCGTTGCTCTACACACATGTGTAAGATTTCGCTCCGTGATATACATTAAATGAGAGTAGGACATAAATCTTATCCGTCATTATCGATGGAGGTGAATCCGATAATAGTTGTTTGTTTTTAAACTTTTGTTTTGTTGCATAGCTTTCTATTTTTCTAATTGACAATTAATTAACCTACACAGACGCGTTCAGGTTTCATCCCCGCAGGGAACCGTCACGTTAAGTGCACACATTTATTGTTGTAGTTTGATTTTATATTCACGCGGTGTTTAGTCTATCCAATTAACCATTCAGTTTCATTGTGATGTCTCTCCCACGGCTGAGCTTCTCTCAAACAAAAGCTAGGATGACCTTTACTTTTCATATTTTACCTTTGTGTTTGTGCGGCGGCTCTATTTTGTGAATATATTTATTTAATAGTTGACCTTATTTTAGAAAGTGAGTGATTGAAATAATTTATTTTCTATTTCTATTGTTATTCATTCATACTTAAGGTGTTTATTTTATTTAGGTTGTTATTTATTTCGTTTTATTTTATTCATTTATGTGTTATGTTCGTGGTTATCTTTAACTAAAGTGGAGTCTATCTGTAAAGTGTATTGGTACTTTGAGTCTGCAATTAAGCACGTATTAGTGATATTTATAATTGAAACATTCATGCTTTTATTTCAAACATACTCTTCACGGGTTGTCAAAATATATATATACGTACTGTCATTCGTAGTATTTTTCACTCAATTGTAAACGAGCGTCCGTTTTCCTTAGTTCCCATTAATGGTTCGATATTGATGTTTTGAATCGGCGTTTTATGTTCCTAAATGTTAGTTTATGGTTGTACATCTGGATTTTACATCTAGGGAGGGTATACTTACGCAGTATTTTTATTCCGCCAAATATTGTAGCTTGATTACCAATGCCTTTAGTTACGCAGTTATTTTATAGTGAACAAAGTGCGCTAACAATATCAATCATCATACTAAAAATAGAAATAGAAATAAAAGACAGAGGGATATCATCTAGTTATCACCTCCCTATAATCAGATGCCAAAAATTATATTTTCCTGTAATAAACCCTCTCCACAAAATATTCAATAAAAATAACTTAAAATTGACATACAGTTGCTGTAGAAACTTGGGAATGATAATTAAAGCACAAAATAACATACTACCTATCGAGAGTAGTAGAGAAAAAGATAAAAACAAAATGAGTAAAAACTTATCAATTTAGTAACAATAAAAATAACATTAATAATAATAATATAACTACTAAAAATAGTAAACTCTAAATGCTACCACCCAAATATTAATAGAAAAGCTAATAATAAAAAGAAAAACTGTAACTGTAGAATTTGGAAGCACTAAAGGTGCAAAAGGAAGGAAGAAACAAAAAATGATTTACACAGCGAGTTGTGAACAAATATGTATACTTGGTAAAATATGAGGAAATCATGAATCTACAAGTTGTTTGTCTTTATTGATGATGTTTATTTATAAACAGAAGCTATGAAATAGATATTATAAAGAAAAATTAAAAAATCACGAAAAATAAGAATTAAGAAGCGATTTAAAACGAGATTATCGGGTATCTTGCATAGATGCGTTGTATTTCGTTATATGTTCGTGAATAATAAATAACTTAATAAATAACGACGATCGTGTTAATTCTTATTAATCACCTACATTATTAAGAGTGAAATAACAGTTTTAAGAAACCGACTTTAAAGTGTATATATAGTATCACCAGTTATGAGCACTGATCTGTATGACCACCAAAATAAGGGACTTCCGCCGATAGTGTTCATTCTTATTTTAGTCACCTAAATTATTGAGAGAGAAATAACACGAAATAAGAAGCAATTGAGGTATTTTCATTGTTGCCGCTACCTGTTTTGGTTGTTTTGGTCAGTTACTTTTTATATTTTCGTTTACTGTCTTACGTTGCATCGGTAAGAATGTAGTCAAAATAAATTAAATTCATAGGCATAGAACACTTTCGAAACACCAGTTCTTAAAAGTAATTGTCCTTAGATAAATGCGTTATTTTTTTTCAATATCTACTAAGGTAAAGTCGAGAAATTAAGAAATTTAGCATTCAAGCAAGATTCGACTTTTTGAATCGCTCAAGTCAATTAGCATGCTGTTCGTTATTACCTAGTCGAGACTTTATTCCGCTAATCTTGAATTTGTAAAAAAAGATATAAAAGAAACAGTCACAACACCCGAAACAATGAAAGCGTATTTCTTAAGAGCGTTCGTTATTTAGGTTGGAAATGTATAGTAGGTCACAGTGAAATATCGAAACACAAACGGTGTTTTGCTACAACTACATCACCTCATGAAGGACAGTCTCCGAAGATTATGTGGGAGTAGATATCTGCATAAGCGTGAAAATACTGACGACCTTCTCTGTAATTTACGTTGTTGGGAGGAGCAGTTTACTCGGAAGAAATACATAAATTTTAAAGAGAACGAAACAAACGCATAGTTTCTAGTAACACGCATCAGGAATTAACCTTAATGGCTGGCGGAAGAGGTGAAAATAGACAATCTACAACAATCAATGAAATAGAGTAAAACTGAGTTTACTTTATCTAGATTTGTAATTTAAGTTATAAAGTAAACTTTAATTTCCCCTATTTTCTCATATTTTGATCATTAAAAGGGAAATAAATCATTGTAAAAAGTAAATAACTAATGTTTTATTTTCTGGTGTATGATAGTACGAAGTTTAGAAATGTTTCCTGTCCATCAAAACCCTGCGAATGGGAACGCTGAAATTATAAAAATTTAAAAAGATAAATATTTTCTGTTCACTTCATACTTATTTTATGATGACATATTAAACTAAATGAATATCTAGCATGTAACGAATAATCTGGAAGCGGAATAGTTTTATAATTGTCGAATAATATGTAAGTACCTTAGAATGATAGAGCATTTTGAAACATCCGTTTCTAACAGAATTTAATTACATTTAATGATAATTGTAAGCACCTTTAATCTTGTAAGCAAATACCTGTAAAATACAACATAATATATTATCACAAGTAAATCGTAATTTTACTCATTGACTTTTTAATCTAAATCTTATGAGTAATCATTTTTTAAATTCAATTTCTTAATTCATTTATATTCTATTTAATTTTATAGCGAGTTCATGATTATTTAAGTATCTAATATATTGCAGATGCGGAAAATAACTCAGTAAACAAGGTGGCAATGAATGACCACATGTATCTTGAAATAAAATAACATCTAGGCCGAACACAAATAGAAGAAGAGATGAAGCATTTTAGAGGAAGCCAAGGAAACTGAAGTAAATATAAAAAATAAATAGTAATTTGACGTCCAGGGAAACTCCATTGGCAGCAACATTTGTTGATACTATAGAAAGTGTTCAGATAGTTTGACAAACCGATTCAAAATTACACGATCAAAACGTTTATTTTAAAACAAAGGACACGTATTGGGATGTTTAAAACATTTATTGATACTCAAACTCCAGGTAAATCATTGCACATAATTACAAAGAAAACTATTACAAACGGGTTTAATCAGCGATTAATCACCGGTAACAGATGTTGTGAGAATTTCTCCTGAATATTAAACTATAATGCAAATGGGTTTTTCTTAAATAAAGTTTCACCATCATCGATGGAACTATATAAAGTGGCTGCGTGGAAGTAGGGGTGTTGCGAAAAGATAATAAGCAAAGATGGATATAACCAATCAGACAAACATTGGAATGGAACTAAAGTGCATTACGAGAATATTTATATAACTTATATTAACGCAGATCCCAGGAAAGACTACGAAAGCCAAGAAAACAATGGTAATAACCTGTGCAATAACACCAAGTTCATTTAACTACTGCTACTACTACTACTACTACTACAAATACTACTACAAATACAACTACTTCTACTAATAATAATAATATTCTACTACTACTAATATTAATAATGTAATGAACAAAAAAGTGTTGACATATTTAAGGAGATTGCTGTCAATCAGATTCAGTTGTCTGTAGATATCAGCAATTAATTACTTGTAACGTTTGGTTTGAGACCACTAAGTTAATAATACTAACTATGATTATAATAACGATAATAGTAATAGTACACGGAAATACAAAATATATCCGTCTGCAACAAATATATGTGAAGAATAATGTCCGAGAGTGATGCGATGTTCTCGTTAACATCAGTCGCTGACCTTCCCTGTGTGTGAAACGTTACAGATAATAATAAACAAAATATATCTCTGATTTCCGCATGCACTCTCACAGCTGCGCATACATGCACCAACCGCAGAAACCATAATAACCCTAACGTACACATTCCTGAAGAAGACGTGCTGGGTTGTTGGAGAGACGCGTTTGGTAAATATCATCAGAACGCTATCTGCTCGTTTGTAAAGTAATTAACTACTTGTAGTAGAATTAGTAGTCGTAATAATAATAATAATAATAATAATAATAATAATAATAATAATAATAATAATAATAATACCGGTATTGTCCGGGCCTTCGGGTCTGGATTTACACCGGTCTATCGGTTGCCGGTCCTGTGCAGTTCTAGGAGGTGCACTCTCCCAGGCTTTGCCTTCTCACCCTTTGAGAAGGGGTTAGTTTGTTGCCAATCGCCTGAGGCGCCCCTACCGGGGAATGCCGACAGGAATGGCCAGGCAATGTTTAATGACCAGAGCGCTAAAATTCTCGGGAGCTGGTTTTTCAAATCCCACTTTCCCGACCTTGTCTCACATCTTACCTTGTGGGAGGAAGATAAATAATAATAATAATAATAATAATAATAATAATAATAATAATAATAATAATAATAATAATAATAATAATAATAATAATTATAAAAAATAAATAAATATGCAAGGGTTTGAGTATTTTCATAATTTCATTTCTTCTGTGTCTATCAAGACAAGACTCCAAAAAATGAAATTATATTATGAACGAAGTAGAATGGAACGATAAAATCGCGACCTATTTTCAAACAATTGTCGTTAATTACAAGGCTACATCACTTCAGCAAAATCCAGCATCTTATTTTTTATGCGTATTCATAACATTAACAACTCTTGTTTCAAACTGTACGGAATTATAGCGAAGGTATTTCTCCGAAAACGTTACGTGACTTTAACTGGACTCAACGTGTTTACAATGTAACCGTCGCCATATTCGATGTCAACTTTTTTATTAGCTGGAGTCTGTTTTGAACGAATGCAATAATTAATGACTCGACATGTGAAAATCTTCGTCGTAAGTGTATGATGTTACGATTATTTAAAAGATAGAATAAATAACAGATCCGCCAGATAATTATAATACCAGCCTCTTAACTATTCCTCTAGCCGAATGATTTATCGCATTATAAACCCTAAGACACATTTTATTAACATTATTCTTTCAGATTAGTCCGGATGACATGGGCCTTTCTTAATTATCCGTCAAAACTGCTACTTAAATCAATTTTAAACATGTCCTGTGGAGGATCTAATACAGCCTATCAGAGACATATGAATCACTCGTTTTGCCTATTTAGCAAACACTAGTTATACAACTAGAAATTAAAACATCGTTATCAGTTTGAAGGCAATACTTTTATTTTCAACTTCTCTGTAAATATACTGACGCAAGTTCCGTTTTTTTTTCAAATAATAACATACATTATAAGTGTATGAAGAAAACAGTAATCCTAATTACAGTATGTATAACCTCTTTCCTATCACTTGATTTCTTCGTCTAACTCCTTACAGAACTTTCTCTTACTATTTCATTTTTAGTTATTTTTCACAGTCCGTTTTTGAAAGAATGCTTTCTATTGATCGAGCCCGTAACTTTGATCTTAGTCTTAGTCGAACTGGCTCTTTGACAAATTCGTAGGCTCATGGAGACTACTAATATTCTATTGTATATAGATTAGACGATTTATTCAGAGTCTTACCTTAAAGCACCCACTTATTTTTATAAGTGCATCATCGGAAGTAAAAATTCATGGCTTATCACAATTGTATTACTATTTACTCGAACAACGTCATCCATATTTGTTATATATCAGTTTAATAATTAAATGTTCATTTTTAGAATAACTGATATAAATAATATGATATAGTTTTAATACAAAAATGTAAAAAGTAGTAACTGGATTATAAGAAAAACATTTAGAAACGTTGCATGATTTTTTGCTAAATGTATATTTCTTTTCCGCGTATTTGAGCGCCGACGATTACGCAGTGATCTCATTTTGGCCTACAATCTCCTAAGTGGTCATTACGATATACCTCAGGACCTATTATTCACTTCTGAACCAGAAAGAGGTCAACACGGGCACCACAAACAACTATTTCATCGCCGTTTCCGATTTAATCGAAGTTGAGCCGCCTTCTCAATCAGGATAGTTTCTCAAAAGAGGTAATAAATCCGCATACAACAGCAATTCAAGGTGAATTTGGACAGATGATTGGCTACTGTATCCTCTTTTATGTAAATTTCTACCACCATTTTCCGACATGGCAACTGAAACATCCTTCTTTTATTTTTTGCCAAATTAATTGAATTGTACTTAATTGAATTTATATCACATTTAAGTTTTACTCTTAATTTAACATGTTATGTTCATCGTGTGTTAGTCGCTTATTATGAAGAATTGGTATTGGCTTTCATATCGATATATATATACTATATATATACAAATATTAAATCTTGTAATGTTGGAAGAACTGTTTCTCTGTATTTTGTGGTTTGTTTACTTTACACACACATACACATATGGAGGGTAAGTCTTACTAATATAAACATATAAAATTATAAATATATCATTTTTTTATATTAATTTTAGTTACCTAATCATTTAAAATGTAAAATATCAATATTAAATATATATAAATATAGATATATATTATTTTGAAACGATATTATTCGTTTCAACGATTTCTACTCCGACCGGATAAGTAGTATCTGTCAGAGTTTAATCTATGAGTTAGGTAATCTATTTACTAATTGATATAATAAAAGTGAGCGTATGAGCGTATGCTGTATAGATAATCATGTATGAAAATTGAATTTGATAAGCAAATAATTACTGATGAAAATTAAATAAATAATCACGTATGCAGATTTAATTTATATGAACACGAAATTGGAGGCTTAATCTTAATAATAACTGACAACAATAAATATGTGAATCTGAAATTGCAGTAAATTATATGAAGTATATATATATATATATATATATATATATATATATATATATATATATATATATATATATATATATATATATATATATATGAAGCAATCCAACAAAAGATATAAGCGTCAACTAATATCTTATAATTAGTGAAACATCCGAATAAAAAACTGAAGCTCAATATACTGGATAGAGCATTAATATTATAATATAATATATATATATATATATATATATATATATATATATATATATATATATATATATATTATTTATATAAATAATAATGTTTCTCTTTCCTGCGTTTGCCAATTCCCAGTTGATTATGGCTCTGACTGTCTTGTTTTACGATAGCCTGAATCGCTTGCATGTCTAACCACAATTAGCCGCTGTGATACAGCTAAACAGTCTGTCTTTCTTGCGTGTATTGTTATCGTAAATCTTGCTTATTTACGTACAGTAATAAAAGGTGTGTTCTTCCGCTCTTAATAATAAGTCCCGACATTCCCCTAGCTGAACTACACATCCTATATGTTTGTTTAAAAGGGACTTCTAATGAATTAGGAATTCATAAGGAAAATATAATGAAATATACTTCTAGGCTCCGGACATTTATGTATTTCTCGCTGCAAATGTCTTCGTCTTCCTTTAAATAAGTGATGATATTTCCATTTAATATTAGACAAAGATTTTATTTTAATTTATATGCAGATACGTTATTCGTGGAAAGTGGGAAAAAATAGGCATCGATAAGCAACACATTTTCTAATGTCAATTAGTAGTAGCTGCTTAAGTCGATTGCTGATGTCGTTTGTTTTTTCAGTCTTTAGTTCGTAAGTCTTCTCTTGTGTTTATGTATCCTATTGACCCATTATCTTTATCATATCAATTATTAAACCCACTACACATTCATCATATCTGACGTGATAATCACTTATTTGAATATCAGCTTTTCGGTCTTCAACTCTTCGTAGTCTTACATCCCATATTCAGAAAAGCTTTCTTTGAATCAAAATCATTTTTTTTACACTTTTACATATGAATTTTCGATTCTTTTGATGGTAATCGCTCCAGAAAAGGCATGAAGCCACCTAGTGTAAGGAGCTACAAAAAATAATGTTACTTTACAAAACTCAAGTGCATGTGAGTATTATAGCGCAATCTCTTAGACACCCAGCGTTCATGTGATTAATTCTAATTTGCTGACAAGATGAAAGAGTTAATCCGTAACATCTATAAACGATTAGTCTCATATAATAAATTCAACAAGTTACGGCGTCATACATTCCTCGAAAATATTAGTTATCACTCTACTGAAGATAGTATATGGTCGATAATGCGACTGGCTGCATGACTATGAAATTAGACTACATCCGCTTGAAATGCACCAATTAGGTAAGTTCGGGGAGTGAAATGCCATTATTCCCAGATCCACCATGATTCGTATTCGTAGTAGTTGTTAGAGTTCTAAGAACAACTATTTAACAACATAAAATGTTATATCAGTAGATCACGCAAACTATGGGTTAGCGATTAGTATTTTGTGAGGCAAGATTTTATTGCATGTGAAATTAAAAGCAAGGTTTTTTTCTGATAGGTTTGAATTTTAAAAATTGCTAGATAAATTATGAGGACACACATCTGCGTTTTGGTATTTAGACAGAAATGTGGAAAAATGAAAAGGGTTTATCATAAAACAACGAAAAGTAAACAGGATTTCAAGAGGCGAGGATGCCGTGTGTTTTGCTTCTTCACTGAGACCTCCGTTATGGAACCCGATTTACATAGAGAAATAATAATCAATCACCAAAAGGTACCGAGTAAGTTTAGATTTCTATTTTATAGACTTGGTATCATGACGATTAATAATCGAATCCTTACAATAGAAGATAATTGTTCTTTGACACATAACGATGAGCAGAAACGTCACACATTACAATTTCTAGTTAATTGCAGACATTCATGATTGCGAGTTCATAGGAATTAAATCAGAGTATTGGGTACGTTAGAAATTTAATATGTACGATATATTACATAAAACTGAAGTTGGTGGTATACACATACATTTACAACATTAGTAATTAGTTATTTATATTATAAGATTGAAGTCTTACTTGTATTCTAGCAAATCGACTGCCTTAACCATTTAATAACGCAAAGGTTCTGATATACCATTCGAAGTTTTTTATCAACCTTAGTGTATATATTACGGGCTCTTAACCAATTCCGAATTTGGATTTTTTAAATACAGTTTTTATTCGTAGGTTACGGAACATGTATCATATATATATATATATATATATATATATATATATATATATATATATATATATATAGGGAAAGTGCATATATAATTAGAAAACATTCTTATTTGCCATAGTTTACCTATTTCTTGTTACATACTCAAACTGTAATATTTTACTGCGTTTGCCCTCAACTTCAACAACAATATGCTTAACTTTATTTTGGAGTGTGATCAAAGATAACATTAAAATGTATTGACTACGCTGTGATTTAACTCACGTTCTTCAGATTATAAAACGTTTGCGTTTAGTCCGCCTCTCATTTTCCCACTATTTCACGGCTCATTTTCGTTATGCACAGAACAAAACAATTATGCATTAAAGAATGTTATCATATTTAGTATTATACTAGACCACCCGTGACCCGTTGGGTCAGTTTGTTATATTAGCTATGGAATTCATGTATGTGCGTGACACTTGTGGAGAAAACAAAAAAACTATTTGATGAAATTAAATGTAATTGTTTAAAAAAGAATATAGATAGATTTCTATGCGTCGTTCTGTTTATTATAATTGTTTTTTTTTAAATTATAGTTACTGAATTATAAGTGGTTGGCCATACTTATAGGTAAATATGCACTGAACAGGTGAGAAAGGAAGGGGGTACAACCGGCTGTCTCGCGTACGTAACGAAAACAGAGGGAGTAGGAGTGGTGAAATCTGTGAGAGGAAAAGTGGGAGGTGGTTTCGTCACCGCCGCTATTGATATTAATAATGATTGTTGTTGTTTTGTTTGTTTGTTTTTGTTTTTTAAAAGGGTGGAGCTTTTTTGAAACTGCGACAGACTTTACAAAGTCCTGCCGTTGAATGTTTTTAGCCGTGGAGAAAACAAAAAAACTATTTGATGAAATTAAATGTAATTGTTTTATATTTAAAGCGATATAAACATTTCCAGAATGAAAAATTTCATGCGTTCGTTAATAAAAGGAGTTCAACGGAATTGGAATAACAGATTGGAAGACGATGCTATTTACGCATGCGCAACCGGATGTTGAAAACCGGAAAGCTGAAAGCTGATTGCAAACATACAAGACCCATAGACTTTTAGTAGTATATAGATAGATGACTATTGCATCTCACCAGATGTCGATGTGCGCTATTGGCCAAATGGATACTCTTGTAGCTTATGGAATAAGGTATGACAAATGTAAATATTATCAGTATTCAAATATTAAATACTATTGTTGCGGATGTTATTGATACGCAATCACCTTTTCTCTCTAACCATACAAAAATAGCCACTTATCTTCCATCACTAATATACAATGCTTAGTTCACAATAGGTATTTTTCGGCATTAAATCACCGGAAAAGCTTGATACATCGTCAGACATGCAAAAACAGATAACACCCGACCCGGCGTAGACAAGTACATCAGTTACGTAGAAATAAAATAAAAACGGTAAGCTTAGTATAAAGAAAGCAATAATAGTATTATGTAGAAGAGCTAAAATAAAGAAGATATGTGTGATAGATGAAGAATATAATTGGGAGAGAACGGAGATGTGAATAAGCGTAAAGATGAAAACGAGGCCACGTAATAATTCCTGAAACTTAATGTCGATCTGTTGCACTCAGCTTGATAAGCGACCTAACGCTAAGCGCAAAGAAAATTGAATAGAACTTCATTCCAGAAATGCCAGTAAGCTGTAGGAACCACCGTTTACTTTCATATTTTTTCTAATTGTTTTTTCTTACTTACTCATCCATCCAGCCTAAAGCAAAAAGAACAAAATCCGTACGTTGTTGCAAGACAGCGACATCAGCTCACAATGGCACTCAACAAGTGTAAATGCCTAGCACTCCTAGAGACTGTACATATCTAAAACTACCTCCGATCGGCAATTTTTCTATTCGTTTTGCGAATTAAATTATCTAGATTGTAAAACGATGTATTTTGCCCCACCCCTCTAAAATATACGTATTTAGTTTTTCACTACTATTGGTTTTACAAATGTAAGTACTGATACCGAGTAACTTAGAGTTGTATAATCATTAGAATAGGGTATGGCTCCCAAGACATACTATGTTAACCATCCATCCAATCAGTCCATGTGTTCTTGATACATTAGACAAAATATGATACAGAGTAACGTAGAGCTTTATAATTGTAATAATATATGGCTGTAGGTGTCTAAACCTTTTTTATAAATGCTCGATTTTAGGATGGGTACTATATTCTCTAGGTACTATTCTAAAAGAAAAGTATGTAGTATCTATACTAAAATGGAGCATTCTAAGAATGACTTCGACACCTACACTGCACAACCCCACCTGTTGTATTTGCCTTAGTGAAAAATGTGCAATTCTTCTGTTGCTGAACCAGAGAGAGAAGCTAGATTTTATCTGTAGGCATGTCAAACGGTTCATCCTGGATAAGTATGTTACGGAGAATAGAAAGTAGAACTTGCCTCGTAACTCTAGTTTATCTTATTTTGTACTTCATTCCTCACATTCCATGAGCGATGTTTCTGACAAAGGCGGAAGTATTACTGTTTTCCGGCTCGGAATCTATCTATCTAACACTTATAGTTTGCTAGTTTTTAACTTTGAAGTCGTTCTTTTAGCTCCTTACATCAGTTGCTTCATGCCTTGTCTCAAGCGATTTCCATATAAAACAAATAAATAACCTAGTAAATTCACTATAACAAACTTTAAAATATACCATTAACATTTACTTGACCTTTGATAAGTATAAAACTAATTTCATAAACATTTTTAACGGAGTAGAATATGAGTTAATCAGTAAATTTGGAAGTATACATTTCAATCAAACGAAAAATTAAAAATAAATAATACAATTAAGATTATCTGCATGACCTCAACTATTTTAAAGTGTGGTATATTTTAAGATAAATAATAAGTTATAAAATGGTGTGGTTTAATCAGAGTTTGTATTGAATTGATAATAAATTATACAGTTATGATTATATGTATGACCTCCACTTATTTAAATGCGAGGATATAGAGAAGTAGGAGATTTCAAATTGTTCAAATACTGTTCACGCACATATAATCATAATATGGTTCTGTGGATGCACTAATTTTAGATTGCTAGTGACATAAAAGATGCGGTTTTCATCATTTCGAAGTGCAATCTTCTAATTCAATAATTTGAATATTAAGTTCACAATTAATTTAGTTAAACATTCTGACCAAAACTTTTTAGGGATGCCCTTTAAACATTATATCATACTATTGTTTTGTGTTTTATATATAAATATAAAAAATACATTTTAAATTTAGTTTTTTTTTTCTATCGAACGAATTCATAATAAACAAAATTGTGTAAGCTGTCATGGCAGTAATTTGTATACGTATAAAATACGTATAAATGTCCGTATATGTCCGTCGTTATAGCGAGCAGGATGACAGTTGGAAAGGGTTGCTTCATGCAATATGAATTGACACCACAGACGACAGCCGGATGTGAACAGGACTGGCTTATTTATCATATGATTGGTTTGTCTTTTCTTTACTTTCTTTTCTTTTTTCATCACATATTTCCCTATTTTTTGAGGGACAATTTCACTTTCTTGCCACACTTTTGAAAAGAAAACGTAAATGCGTATAAACGCAAATTAATTAGTGTCGCCTTTCCCCAACGTGTATTTAGCTTAACACACACACACATACACACATGTATATATATATATATATATATATATATATATATATATATATATATAAGATTTATAAATAATTATTAAATTGTGTATATCTACAGACGCTAGCGTTGCAAGCTTATTGCTCTCATCAGTGCAGGTAAGTAGCAATTTCAGACGGTCGGGATGCCGCGAATCCGGTTCACAGAGTCAGCCTAGAATCTGCAGACAGTCGCAATATTCACTCGGCCACCGGAAACTACTACGTGAGTAAGAAGGGAAATTAAGATGTATATGCACATATAAGCCGACACAGACAGAATACTAGTCAAGGGTGTTCTACGAACGTATTCGGAACTTTGTTTTAAAGCCGATGACAGTCAATTTTTAACATCCCTGAGAGTACTCGACTTTAATTTCTTAAAAGGGCTTATTATAATATTTATAAATAAATA